>CAJQZP010000288.1:10930000-11522500 GCA_907164705.1 Parnassius apollo | reverse complement strand
AGTAGTATAGTTGTAGCACGAATGGGTCGGCTCGACCGGGGAAGGACCACGCTCTCACAGAATACCAGCGTGAAATAGTAGCTTAATGCTGCTGTATTTCGTATGGTGAGTGCAGAGAACCGGAGACCCTTTTTACTGGAAACGAGGCATTCCATCTTAGTCCTCACGGGTGACAACGCATCTGCATTTTGATTCGTAATCGAGGATAGATGTAGATGTCTATGGGCCACAGCAACCACTTACCATCAGGTGGACTGTGTGCTTGTTTGTCACCCTATCCTATAAAAAAAAAAACATCGCAGAGACGCAATGCTGCAGAAGGCAACAAGCATCAATACGACTATCGTCGGGCTTACACCATCGCAAGGTCCCCCATACATACCAGCAGAAATCACCACCCGCATACCTCCATCGACCAGAACCACAAGAGTGCGTCGAATCAGGCGCAGCACACCCGCAGATCCATTACAAGACGCAATACCGCAAGTAGCAGTAAGCATCAATGCAACTATCATACGGATGGCGCCCCCTCACAACACACCCACATGATCCCTATCGACTTTGGTAACAAAGTTTGTATTGTTGTTATATAAAAAATATCACCAACGTATTGTTGCATGAATAAGTCAACTAGCGCCATCTAGTGTCAGGAGCGGGGGCGAGGGGAGCATTGAGAAAATGACATCACAAATCGCTCAACTGACAGCGCCTAGTCGAAACTCGAACGCTCGGTACCTTGCCCGTGTTTACTTGAACATTCTGGATATTTCTTTGCTAATTTAAATATATAGGCGCTACAAGATGAGATCGACGCAGTGTTGATTTGGGCGAAACAAGCGAAGCTTCGGAGTGGAATTAACTGAATTAGTGTGTTTAAATTATTAGTGTTTTAACTTTAATAGTGTAAAGTAAATTAAAGTGTTAATTTAGGTAATTTTATCGGCAATTTTTATTGTCACGAACCTCAAGCTCGTAACAATTGGTGTCAGAAGTGAGAAAACCTGCAGCAGTGGGCTCTAGAAGTGGAGAAGCTGGTGCGAAAAGCATACCGGTCTGTACCTGCGCTCATTGAAGGGAACCTGGTGCAGACATTCATCGACGGCATCCGCGACCTGGAAGTCAGAGCTGCTGTGAGGCTCGGGCACCTCGAGACGCTTAAGGACGCCTTGGCCCATGCACTGGAAGTGGAAGCCGTGCGGCAGGATCATCGTTCCCATCGCGTCAGGGAGGTTGCAGCAGCTAAAGTTCGCGACCGCAACAAAGGATACAGCCCAAGGTGCTATGGCTGTGGGGAAAAGGGCCATCTTCGATCCAGCTGCCCTAAGCGAACCCTAGAAAGGGAAATCGAACGATCTCAGGAGGGTAGTGCGGCCAACAGCGCCGCCCAGCAGCAGCAGGGAAACGAGTAAAAGCCAGAACTGCGGGGCGGGTGCTGGCTGATGTTAAAAGAGCCCCAAGGATCTCGATCTCACAAACCCATGATGGGAACAGTCTAATCATAAAGGGCGAGATCAACGGAATGCCGTGTAAGCTGACCATAGACACTGGAGCCTCTCGTACGGTTGTTAGTTCCCAACTTATAAGTCAGTTCCTTGGGGACTCCGCATACAACCGAGAACGCATTAATTTGGTAACAGCCACCGGTCAGCGTATACCCGTCCGTGGAGAGAAGGAGATGGTGTTAAAGCTAGGCAACGTGATCTACCTGCATAATGTCATCGTGGCTGATATAATGGACGACTGCATCCTGGGCTTAGACTTTATGAGGAATAATTGTTGCGAGATCGACGTTAAGCAAGGTGTTTTGAAATGTGGACAGGAGGAACTTTTTATGGAAGGTGCGTTACCAGGGAACGTGTACAGCATCAAGAAGATTGTTCTTCCGCCGAGATCGGAAACGATTGTTTCGGTTAGTCTTCCTCGAAACGCTGGGCAAGCTCACCGTTGTGTACTTGTGGAAAGGGTAAACAATAACCTTCCATGGAAAGTAGCTCGAACCTTGGTCAGGACCACTGACATCTCAGGAGTACGTGTGCTGAACCTTTGCGACCGGGAACAGGTTATAGAAAAAGGTACACTGGTTGGTACTTGTGAGGAAGTGGATTGGTTACGTCAGTGCCAATATATATCGAGTGGGACCCCCAGCAAGGATTCAGAAACGAGAGTGACCACACTTTTGGAAGACTGTCGCAGTGTTCTGTCCCTGAACGAATTGGTGAAGGCGAAGAAGTTGTTACTCGAGTACGCCGATGTATTCTCATCAAACGATGCTGACATAGGAAAGACTGGTTTAGTTCAACACAAAATAAACACAGGTGAAGAGTTGCCTATCCGTCAGCGGCCAAGACGATTGCCGGTAGCACGTGAAAAGGAAGTGGAAACCATGATTGAGGGAATGGTGAGGGATGGTGTTATTGAACCTTCATCTAGTCCATGGTGTTCACCCGTGGTACTGGTAAAGAAGAAGGATGGTAGCTTGCGGTTTTGTGTTGACTACCGCCGTCTAAACGACGTTACTAAGAAGGATAGCTATCCCTTGCCGAGAATTGACGACACGCTGGACATGCTTACAGGAGTAAAGTGGTTTAGCACGCTGGACCTAAAAAAGTGGCTACTGGCAAGTTGAAATTGACCCTAAGGACAAGGAGAAAACTGCGTTCTCGACGGGAAAGGGTCTGTGGCAATTTAAAGTAATGCCGTTTGGGTTGTGCAATGCTCCAGCAACGTTTGAAAGGCTGATGGAACTTGTACTTACCGGGCTAATTGGCGATGCCTGTCTGGTCTACTTGGATGACATCATCATCGTGGGCCGTACGTTTGAGGAACACCTTCAAAACCTGGAACGCGTGCTCATGAAGATTAAGAGTGCCAACCTTAAGTTGAGTCCGAAGAAATGTTCACTATTCAAACGGCAAGTCAACTTTTTGGGGTATGTAGTGTCGGAAGAAGGTATCCGCACGGATCCAGAGAAAATCGCAGCTGTAAAGGATTGGCCGGTTCCAAAAGACAAGACGCAGGTTAGAGCATTTTTGGGTTTATGCTCCTATTACCGGCGATTTGTGAAGAACTTTGCAGACATAGCCAAATCTCTGCATAAGCTAATCGAGGAGAAGCGACATTTCTGCTGGGATGAAAGTTGTAACATCGCATTCCAGGAGCTCAAGGACCGTCTGTGCAAAACACCGATTTTGGGATACCCTGATGCAAGCAAAGAATTTATAGTTGACACAGACGCAAGTGATATAGGACTTGGCGGTGTGTTGTCTCAACGTAATGGTGACCAAGAGGTCGTGATAGCGTACTTCAGCAAGTCGTTGTCAAAACCGGAAAGGAACTACTGTGTCACAAGACGCGAATTGCTAGCTGTGGTAAAGTCGTTGCAGCATTTTAGCAAATATCTTCTGGGGCGAAAATTTTACTTACGAACTGACCATGCTGCACTAAAATGGCTATTGCAGTTTAAAAACCCAGAAGGACAAGTTGCGAGGTGGATTGAACTACTGCAGGAATACGACTTTGAGATCGAACATCGCAGCGGGAAATCTCATGGCAACGCAGATGCATTGTCAAGAAGACCTTGTCCTGAAGATTGCAAACATTGTACTAGGCAAGAGAGTAAGGAAGTGGTATCCGTGAGGATGCTCAGGGCAGACCACCTCAGCAACGAGTGGAAGGACAGCTTACTACATGCACAGCAGGAAGATCCGGACATCAAGCCGATTCTGGAATGGATAAAGGCCAGTGCTCCCAAGCCCAAGTGGAGTGACGTCTCAGCGATGAGTTCGACCACTAAAAGCTATTGGGCCCAGTGGGACAGCTTGCTGCTTCAGGATGGAGTTCTGTGTCGTAAATGGGAAAACGTTCGGGGAGACAGCTGTCATTTGCAAATGGTTGTCCCTAAAGTTAAAGTACCGGATGTTCTACAGCTGTACCATAATGATTGTTCAGGAGGCCATCTGGGAGTTAAACGAACTCTACTGAAGATCCGAGAACGGTTTTACTGGGTCCACTGTCGAAACGATGTCGAGGACTGGTGTCGCAAATGTACAAGTTGTGCGGCTGTAAAGGGACCTCAGACTCGTAGTAGAGGTGCATTGAAGTTGTACAATGTTGGTGCACCATGGGAGAGAATAGCCATTGACGTGGCGGGGCCGTTTCCGGAGAGTGAAAGCGGTAACAAGTATTTCATGGTTGTGATGGATTACTTCACTAAGTGGCCAGAAGTCTTCGCCATTCCAAATCAAGAAGCTTCAACAGTTGCAGATAAACTAGTTCATGAAGTCTTCTGTCGTTTTGGAGTACCTTTAGAGATTCACAGCGATCAAGGAAGGAATTTTGAGTCTCAAATATTCCAGGAAACTTGCCGAGTTATGGGTACTCATAAAACAAGAACGACTTCTTATCACCCGCAATCTGATGGAATGGTGGAACGATTTAATCAGACATTGGAGGGGTACCTAGCAAAAGTTGTAGACAATCGGCAACGAGATTGGGACAAGCACATACAACCGTTTTTGTTGTCATATCGAAGTTCTGTTCACGAAAGTACAGCAGTGACACCAGCTTTCGCAAACTTTGGAAGAGAATTACGGCTGCCTGCGGACCTGATCACCGGGATACCACCTGATGCCCCACGCAGTATAACCGATTATGCAAATGACTTGCGGAACAAAATGAATGACGTTTATGAGCACGTCAGACAATCGGGCCAGCAAATGTCTGAAAAGATGAAAACCCGGTATGACCGCAAAATGAACAACAAAGGGTTCGACGAAGGTTCACTTGTGTGGTTGCACAATCCAGTCCGCAGCAAAGGGAAATCTCCTAAGCTTCAAGCTAAATGGGACGGCCCGTACCGTATTGTAACCAGGATCAACGATGTGACCTACCGGATACAGAAAGGCGCAAGAGGGACTCCTAAGATCGTCCATGTGGATCGCTTGGCGCGTTATTATGGGACCGATAATGCTCGGGACGAGCATGTCTTAGGAGGGGGCAGTGTTGCATGAATAAGTCAACTAGCGCCATCTAGTGTCAGGAACGAGAGCGAGGGGAGCATTGAGAAAATGACATCACAAATCACTCAACTGACAGCGCCTAGTCGAAACTCGAACGCTCGGTACCTTGCCCGTGTTTACTTGAACATTCTGGATATTTCTTTGCTAATTTAAATATATAGGCGCTGCAAGATGCGATCGAGGCAGTGTTGATTTGGGCGAAACAAGCGAAGCTTCGGAGTGGAATTAAGTGAATTAGTGTGTTTAAATTATTAGTGTTTTAACTTTAATTGTGTAAAGTAAATTAAAGTGTTAATTTAGGTAATTTTATCGGCAATTTTTATTGTCACGAACCTCAAGCTCGTAACAGTATCATAGTAGCACGCTACTAAGACGCCAATGAACAAAACTCCACGTATCATAGGGCTTATGCACTAAGACATGAAGTTGAGTATGCCTGTTACACTTAGAAGTGCTACCAAACACACTCATCATCCCAATCCGAAATATAGACGACGCATCGCTATGCGCTACTACGCCGCCCACAAACGGTATGGTTGTGCGATGTCTACGGGAAAGCCGTATTGCTACAACAAACCCGCTTACCACCGGCACTAAGAGGTTATTTGTTTACCTTCATCGACCAGAACCACAAGAATGCGTCGAATCAGGCGCAGCACACCCGCAGATCCATCACAAGACGCAATACCGCAAGTAGCAGTAAGCATCAATGCAACTATCATACGAATGGCGCGCCCTCACAACACACCCACATGACCCCTATCGATTTTGGTAACAAAGTTTGTATTGTTGTTATATAAAAAATATCACCAACGTATCATAGTAGCACGCTACCAAGACGCCAATGAACAAAACTCCACGTATCATAGCGCTAATGCACTAAGACATGAAGTTGAGTATGCCTGTTACACTTAGAAGTGCTACCAAATACACTCATCATCTCAATCCGAAATATAGACGACGTATCGCTATGCGCTACTACGCCGCCCTCAAACGGTATGGGTGTGCGATGTCCACGGGAAAGCCGTATTTCTACAACAAACCCGCTTACCACCGGCACTAAGATGATATGTCTAGGACACATCGGTTAGCGAGTCCAAGTTTACCTCGGACCAATTGCTCGTGAAGCAGCATACACGCCACCATAATATTCCTTTTCAAGTTCCTAATAAGGACTAGTCATTTTGCTACAGTACTAGGAGCAGTCGG
The DNA here is from genome assembly GCA_907164705.1 of Parnassius apollo. Taxonomy (NCBI): domain Eukaryota; kingdom Metazoa; phylum Arthropoda; class Insecta; order Lepidoptera; family Papilionidae; genus Parnassius; species Parnassius apollo. The sequence continues at coordinate 11,516,273 of CAJQZP010000288.1, read as the reverse complement.
TCACCTGACCACTCCATACAATGCTTATGCATCAAGGAGACCTCCTATAATATTGCTTTTGTATCATAGACCTTACTTTCATAAGTCATGCATATATAGGATTCGAATCCACGTCCCTACTATTGTAATGCAAATTCATCATGGAGACCTTTTATAGTATTGCTTTTGTATCATTGAGTTTAATATCATAAGTCCCTAATATAGGACTAGTCATTGTGCTACAGTACTTCAGGCAGTCGGGCTCCCGACCACCCCATATATATGTACAACTGCAGGTATGTATCTCCGACAGCTCCTCCCTACAAGACATCTATACATGAACACCTTCCATAACTTAGGAAACTTTTCTTTTATACGTGAACTCCTTTCACAACTTAGGAAATTTCTTTTATACATGAACTCCTTCCAAGACTTAGACAATTTTTAACACATTTTCTAATTATCTTATAAATGTTATTTATCTTCATTTTTATATTTTCGACCTGTATTTCTATTATTTATCTTATTTTAAATATTTTTTCAAGTTTTTAATAAATTTATTTATTATGGAAGACAATATTATGCCTTTAATTTACTATGTTATTGGTCTAATGTCTGAAATGTATTTATATTAACTTTATAGTTATTACTGTAATTCTATTGTTTAATATATATCTTTTAAGACTATTTTTGACGCCCCTCGGCCGTCACAAACTGAAGACTACAGAAGACGATTCTCAGTATTGAATGGGTTCTTGAGGATAATGACGAAGGCTTGAAGTTGTAGTTTCCAAAGGTTATTTTGGTTGCGTGTTCAGATCACGTCGGGGTCACCACTGTGGCAGTAGAAGGAACAGGGGAGATCTCCCGCCGAGCAAGGTGTTCTGCCCGGGGAGCGGCCAACACTCCGTGTGGTAGTTCGGAGATGTTCTATGTATGCTCTTTATGATTCGTAATGTTGATAGCGTGATTTAGGCTTCGGTATGTTTCGCTTGCGGCGCGACGACAGCGCCGCTACAATAGGATCTCGTTGGTTACTCTTTGGGTACGGAACTCTATAAAATAAGGTTGATCATAAATTATAAACGTGAGTCACATGCTCATGACTGGAAAGATGCGTAATGAACGTTGGTACTATAAGTAAACATCAAAATTTCAAATAACTTTATGAAACTATTATGTATATAAAAGTGTAAAATTTTTTTCTCAATCAACTCAGTCATAGTTTTGAAAATCATTTAAATATAATGACGTGAAATTCTACACAGACAATGAAATGGCGACAGCTTTATCGCATACTTTAAGCAGTCCAATTTATTTATCCAAAACCAAAATAAACTATTCAGACATTGAAATTTTTAGTACTATAAAAGTAAAATTTAATTATACATAGATAAGAGTAGTTAATAAAATTAAGGTATATAAAAACCAAAAATTGCCGGCACCAATGAAATTGTTAATTGCAATTTTAAGTGCTGATTTACCACGTGCTCGGCGGTGAAGGAAAACATCGTGAGGAAACCGGCATGTCAGAGAAATAAGGAAAAAAAATATTTCGAAGACATGTGAAGTTCGCCAACACGCATTGGGGCAGTGCGGCGGACAATTCCTTGCCCTAAAACCCTCTCAGAAATGAGGGGAGGCCTGTGCCACCAGTGGGACGTATATAGGCTGTAACTTTATTTTTACTTTTACTTTAAAAACCAAAAACAGTTTTAAAAGTAAATTAAGCTATGCTGTTTAAATCAGCCTCTTTTGCAATTATTATAACATACATATACATACATAAACACTCACGCCTGTCACCCAGAGGGGTATGCAGAGACTACGGACTTCCATTTGGCACGATCCTGACATACCTCTTTCGCCTCCTTTACATCCATATATCTACGCATACATGCTCGTCGGTTAAGGGTACTTCTAACGTGGCCCATTTTCAAAATATCGCCAATTTGGTCGATAAACTTTTTCCTAGGGCGTCCCTTCCAGACTCGGCCATTCACATCTGCCATATAAATTTGCTTTGTCACTCTTTCCTCATTCATTCTTTCTACGTGACCAAACCACCGAAGCATTCCTTTATTAATCCTGGTCACAACATCATCTTGCATACCACATTTATCTCTTATCACGCAATTTCTCACCCTGTCATTCAGATTACACCCTAGCATATTCCTTAAAGACCGCATTTCTACAGCATTTATTCTACTTTCGTGCTTCTTCTGCCACACCCAGCTTTCACTACCATACATTAAAGTAGGGACTAACACAGCATTATGAATTACCATACGTGCCTGTTTTGACAAATTCTGGTTCTTCATAATAGAGTGTAGTGCCCCATTCACTCTATTCCCTGCATTTACTCGTCGTTCTATATCCCTATCATATCTACCATCCCTGCTAAATACACATCCCAAATACACAAACTCATCCACTTGCTCAATCAACTCTCCTTCTATTCTTATTTCACATACCGTTTTGCTTTCTTCTCTTTTAAAAACCATCACTTTCGTCTTACTTGCGTTCACTTTCATTCCCCTTTCTTTTAATTCCCAGTTCATTAATGTAACCATCATTTGCAACTCTGCCGCCGATGACGCAAGTATGACTTGATCATCGGCATACAAAAGGCATTTGACGGTTAACTCGCCCATTCTTAACCCACATTCTTCATCTTTCAAAGTTTGCAAACACCGGTCCATAAATAGGTTGAACAGCCAAGGGGAAGCCACACAGCCCTGTCTGACACCTTTTTGGATGCCAAACCAGTCCGAGTAGACCCCATTGATCCTGACACAAGCATAGAGTCCTATAAAGAGACCTTAATGCTGTTCGAACGAGCGCTCAACCCATATGAGTTCAGTGTTTGCAATAACACATTCCTGTCCACTCTGTCATAAGCCTTTTCCAAGTCCATGAACGCACAAAAAACTTTCTGGTTTTTGGCCAAAAACTTCTCCGCAATCATGCGCATGGAAAAGACTTGATCTGTACACCCCATTCCCTTTCTAAAACCCGCTTGCACATCCCAAATTTTTCCATCAGTTTCTTTCATAACTCTTTCAATTAACACCTTAGCATACAGTTTACCCACAATACTAAGCAAGCTGATACCGCGGTAGTTTTTGCAGTCCTGCTGTGACCCTTTTCCTTTATATATTGGTACTATAACTGCTTTACACCAGTCATCCGGTACCCGTTTTAATTCCCAACATAAATTAAACAAGGTGTACAGCAGGCCTGCCACCACTCCCTCTCCAGCCCTTAGCATCTCGAGTGATACTCTATCATATCCAGCTGCCTTACCTGCTTTCATGCTTTTCATTGCTTTCACTATTTCATCTACACTTATCTCCATACCCCTTTCCACTTCTTTCGGAATTTCTAGTTCATTTAATTCATACGACTCTTCACTCATAAACACGCTTTCAAAGTATTCCTTCCATCTGTTTAAATTCGAAGCTTCATCATTCAGAATACATCCATTCTCGTCTCTTATAGCATTTATTATAGGCTTTTTTGTACTTCTCCTGGCAGTTCTAACGAGTTTCCAGAACATTTTTATGTTAGCCTGGAAATTATCAGATATCCTTCTATCATTCTTATCCGTTCTTTCTTTCTTTTTTCTTTCAACAACTTCTTTTACTCTCTTATTTAGACGTCTAAATTCTGCCTTTTTTCTTTCAATCTCATCATTCATACCAGAAGAATTACCAGCTTTGGTTGCTAGTAAATCTAACCATGCTTTCTTCTTTGATTCAACTTCCACCCCTACCTCATCATCCCACCATAACGTATTACTTTTCCTTTCATTTATTCTCTTACTTACACCGCATACTTCGGTGGCGGTATCCACCAAACCTTTCTTAATATTATCCCACACAGTATTCAAGTCTAAATCATTCATACACAACTCATTCAAACATCTAATATTTTCTCTCAGTCTACATTTATACTTCTCTTTCACATCTTCATCTTGTAACTTCTCTATTCTTATACGCTGTAACGCAGTGGTAGATACAGATGTCCGATGCCGCCAACGCTTGAAAAGACCAACCTGTAAGCTCTGACAGCGCGCGACATGTTATACTCCCGTTCGCTCGGGACCGTAATGGCGGGAAAATTTGAAAATTAGCAAATTTTTTGCTATATTGCAAATTTTGCTATATTTTCACTTTGAGACAATATTTATGGATAAAACTTACAGGAATTCTTGTTGAATGTATAAACTATCGAATAAAATTATTTTTGGTTGCTAGAAATTGTAATAAAATACGTAAATTACCCTGTATAGCTGTATAGTGGTATATACTTCAATTTTAGTGACAAAATTACTACTAATTTGAATTCTACACTTTTGTTTTTAGAGGAATTTATATGAAAATGTTTGGAAATATGTATATTTTTATGTTTTAAGTGTTTCCATTCGTTACTCATACCAAAATATTAAAATATAAAGAAATTAAAAAAATAAAATAATAATATTTTATCTGTGTGACATTTAGAACAATATTTCTAAAATAGTTTTGTGTGAATTTGAAATAAATACAACGTCAAGTTATTTGAAATATGTAAGAAAACTATTTTTACTTACATTTTACACTTAAAATAAATGAGAATGTGAAAAATACCACATTTATGACCCAGCCGCCATAATGGGCCTTCCAGATTTTGAAGCACTTTTGGCAATTTACTTTTCACTTTTTATACCACAAATTATATATATATGTGTTCACTATATTACAAGGAATATAAAAAAGAGAAACCAAGTAATGATCCGTCCCTACGTTGGACCCCCGGTAAACCCTTGTATCTACGACTGCGCTCCTCATTCTTTCATCCACAATTACGAAATCTATCATGCTTCTATCATCACCTCTTTCCCATGTATACATGTGAATCTTCTTATGACGAAAAAAAGTATTCGTCACAAAAAGATTCTTTTCCGCACATACGGTGAGGAGGTTTTCACCATTCTCATTTATACTTTCATCACCAAACGTTCCCAATATCCTTTCATAACCAGACCTCTTCACCCCAACCCTTCCGTTAAAGTCTCCTAACATAATAATATTTTCATTTTCCTTACATTTTGTCAACACCATCCTTACCATGTCCCAAAACTGCTCTCGGATGTAAGTGGGCTTAGACATGTCTGGGGCGTACACCCCTAGCAGGAACAGCTTCTTTAAGCCCACTTTCATTCGTATCCATAGCAGTCTCGGGCTTACACATTCATACTCTTTCACACATTGACCCATTCTTTCTGAAAGGATGAAACCGACTCCCTGGCATGCCCGTTCGGTCTCGCCTACACCAGACCAATACGCGGTATACGTGCCATGTGCAGTGGCATCCTTTCCCTTTCGTTTCGTCTCATTCACACATAACACATCTATTCCTCTGTCATTCATCATTTCGCATACTTCATCCATCTTATCATTCATTCCTCCACATACATTCAGCGTAGCCAGACGGGTTTCCTCCACTTTTCGCCCCTCCGGGAGACAGATTATTATAACATTGTTTCATTATAACAATTCATTATAACATTGTGTTATATTTGACTCAGATGTAAGAATAAACTCTGTCTTTTAATTGATGTTCTTGTTTTGGTTAAAGGATTTTTGTGCCCTGAAGTCAAATAGTTTTTTACGAATACTGGCTACTCTTTACTCCAAATCCAGTAATAATATACAATAGTATAAAGTTCCTATAAAAGTCTAAAATTGCATTTATCTAGTACGGAGAATGCACTAAGCAGCACTGCACTCACAGTTGTATTAGGGTTTGAAATATAAAGAGAGCTAGTGTAATTCCATGCCTTACATTTAGCAAACAAAAATTTAACTTGACTGTGACTTTGATTCAATAAATGGTGTAAGTAGCTGCAGGTATTCGTGAAATGAAGAAACGACTGAACTTTTCAACAAAATAGTATATAATATTTTAACAAAAATTGTTTCTTGAAATACTGAAGAATCTGCCAGCTATCATGTTCGCTCTTATTGACTACGCTCTCCGTTCCCTCTCAACGTCATCATTATCCTTGAGATGAGGAGTCAGAATATATAAGATATTTAAACTTAAACGCTCTTTGTTAAATATTACCATTAGGTGAAATAGGTAGTATCTACAGTAGGCAAACCGTGAGTGTGGGCGTAAGCTTTACAAATTTTCACCAGTCTTCGCAGGCTGCAAACAGATGAACTCGACAACACAATATCATCTGCGTAGCTGATGCTGTTGACGCAGACATTGTCGACAGACGCAGACATCTGACAGCCGTCTTTGATGCTTTTGAGCTCACCTATCAGTCAGTGTCGGTTTAAGCAAGCATGGGGCCCGTATCAAATTATCTCGTGGGCCTTTGATTTGCTGTAGGTTTTTAAGTATAAAGTGGTAAAAAAATCAATACTCAATAAGTTTATTTGCGAACTATGGGTTACAATTTTGTTGTTCTTTAATAGTACAATAGTTTACTATAGGCTCTGTTAGACTCTGGCAAGTACAAAAAGCCTGACGTGAGAATTTCCTGGTAATTTACAATTATTTGGATAAGAATCTAACAATTTAAAGCTGACGTTACTAACAAATAATTTTAAATGTTTTTAGTACATATTTCAAAGTTTATAGTTTTAAGAAAATATATTATATTTTCAGAAATAGCTAATGTTATATTTTGGGAATGAAATACTTAAATTATGGATATGTTTTATATATATTTGTCTGTTTCTTTTATTACTTTTTATACTTATAAAGAGTAACGTATCTGAATTTCGTGTGGTCAAATTTAGAAATAACTTTATTTTAGAAATAAATTTACATAATAATACGGTTCAAAAATTTCTGCGTTTGTGTGCCTGTTGTGCAGTGCAAGGCACGTCTCCACGCGTACTTCGCACTGGCGATCATTGAGTTCGCAGGGTACCCATTTGTCAAGCTTTTTTACTTCGCTTTTTTAAACACAAATGGACTTGTATTTTTATGCTAATTTCGAAAGCTAATGTTAATTCACCTGTAGATTGAGTTCTTAAAATTTTTCAAAAACACGAGTTACATTTTGTATACTTTCATGCGTTTATCTAAAGCAGATAGCAAGTTATCAATAATGACAACAAACACTTCAATTTCAAACTGTTTACCAGATGTTTTTGTTTCAATAAATCCGTTAAGTGTATTATTAGAACCGCTAAAATGGTCATACTTTGTGTTTCGCTTGCGTTGTCTTGAAGTTTGTTGCTGATATTGATGACAGCCTGTCAGATTTTTGGCTTTTGCTTCAATATCTGAAAATGTTTATTACATTGTTTGGACATATCCGTATTCATAAAGGTTGTACCAGTAGTAAGGTCTATATTAGATGACTGCAGCGACGCACTAGTACACGTTCACATGTTATACTATTCCAATCCACATACTTGTCATTATATCCGTTTCACGCATTAGATGTATTTCTTGTTTGATGCTATTAATTTGATAAATTATTTCTCCTATATTGTTTTAGATAAATATAACATGTGTCCTTTTCCTTTATGGGTATTAATTTGTCGTATGAGTCCGAAAATATCGCAGGCGACAGTAAATCCCACAGTTTGTTCGTGCGAAGTAAAATATTCCGCGTAAATAGCACAGTAGTGGACCGTCAGTCATCGAGATAATGAGGAAATAATTTCGAGTTCTTTAGCAGTGTACGATGTACGATGGTAGAATTCAGCTGCAGCTGAAATTAATAAGCTGATACTGGGTTGCTCTGACCCAGAGATTAGAACAGTATTCCAGATGAGGCCGAATCTGCGCTTTTTAGAGCTGCAAGCGGTAGTCCGGCATGAAATCCCGTTTCAATCTACTGAGCACTCTTAGTGTTTTTGATGCCATTTAAGCTTTCCCTTCAAATTGCCTATGAAACTGTTTATTTCTCGAAATGTCGACGCCAAGTATTCCGAAGCGAGCTGAGTTAAGCTGAGCTGAGGTGAGGGGCGTGCCATGAAATCGATGAGAAACGACAAAAGGGCTATTTTTGCGGTAAACGCGAAAACCTGATATTTTGGGGATTAAGCTTGTCGTAAAGCGACAGTTAAAAAACTAAAGAACTTAACCTAACAACGAAACAACCAAAAAGAAAATAATTTATTTAAAATTTGTAAAGATATTTACAGTTTCTTTTATAAAATGTAAAGTCACGATTAAAAACTATAGAACCTAACCTAACAACGAAACAACCAAAAAGAAAATAATTTATTTAAAATTTGTAAAGATATTTACAGCTTTTTTTTATATAAAAAAAAGGTATGAGGGTGATGATGGGCTGTAGTGATGATAGTGAATTACAATTTTTTTAAAAAAAATAAAAGTTAATAAAGATAAATGAGTACGGAAACAATGTATGTACAGGCTATGCCTGTGGTAGATGCACAGCGCCTAATCTAGGTACACGCAGCGCTTGAAGTAGGCACACACAGCGACCAGAATGAGCACACACAACACCCGGAGTAGACACACACAGCGCCTGGAGTAGACACGCAGCGTCTGGAGTAGGTCCACGCAGCGTCTGGAGTAGGTACACACAGCGTATTGAGCAGGTACACGCAGCACTTAAAGGAGGCACACACACACCGCTCGGAGTAAGCACACACAACGCCCGGAGTAGACACAAACAGCGCCCGGAGCGCCGGAGACACGCAGCGTCTGGAGTAGGAACACGCAGCGCTTGAGACAAGCACGCACAGCGGCCGAAGATAGCGCGGGCACTAGTAGGTGGAGGCGTAGTCGCGGCTAGGCGACGACTTCAGGAGAAGGCAGAGGCTTGCAAGATCCCGAGGCAGTGCGGATAAAGCCTTTAAGAGATGCTTCTCGTATCGAAGCTGAAGTGAGAACCTCTATTGGCCGATTCCTCGGCTTTTATACTTTTTGACGGATCTGGGATAAGAACGAGAAATTATTTGAAATTATTTAAATTAAAAGCAAATTTTTGTAAATGGCCAAGAAGAAAAGAGTATTTTTGAAGTAAAAACATCAGGCCGGTAACGATTTTTGAATAAAAATTGCCATGACAACCAGATAAACAACGATGTCAAAACATGTCAAATTTTGGTTTTAGGCTCGTAATAGAGAAACGGCAAGATTTAAGTGAAAGATGAGATATTATTGATATAGGAAAAAAGGTAGCGCAACAGTGCGCACGAAGCCCGAAATTGCAGAGTTACGGAGAACTAAATAAAATACCGAAAAAAGTAGACTCCATTGACACCGATTTAAAAAGTGCTGATAACGTGAAAATACGATGTGAAAATGATTTGTTATTGTGTTCTTATGGTTTAAAAACGTTACAGGATCCTATGAAAATAAAGGTGATGCAAAATATCCAGTTTTGAGGCTAATGCAGAAAATCAAATACAGAATGGAAAAATAAATTTAAAATAGTGTAAAATGATATCTAAGTAGCATAACACTACAAGCTTTAGTCAACCCTTATCCGAGACTTTTTTCAACAAAAACTCGAATTCAGACACAAGCTTGTTCTGACACTCAAGACTTGTTCCCAAGAAATTATTAGCAGCACCAGTGTATAAAGCATCACCTGAGTTGTCGTCTAAATAACAATGAATATGACTAGTATGCAACAAACAAATAATTGATTTGCAACTGGGTAGGTAGCACGCAGCCTTGTGGACCACCAGCATTCACAGGCTTGGAGTTGGAGCGTGTACCGTTGACTACGACCATAATACTCTGTAAGAAAACTAGTGACACAATTACATAATGTCTCGGAAAACCCATAACCTTTCAACTGCGGAGACTCTAACCGTCATACTCTGTTGACTGTGGAGCTGTTTAATAAAATTGACGGCTCATTGGTCGCAATCCGTTTAAATGCAAATTTCTTGATTTTGGTATATCATATACTATAATATATATTATATATCCGAATTTTCTATGAAATTTCCCATAAACGAGTACATAAATTTAATAAAGTCCCAAAGTAATTAGTGTAAGTAAATATTGAGTAAAGTCAAAATTGTCATATTTCTCGATGAAACAAAGTTTAATAATAGTTAAATTTTGTTTTATTTTAATCTTAAATCTATTGTATACAATATTTTATGTGCAAAATCATAGGCTACAATACAATTTTTTATCATAAAACGCATTAATAATAAGCTTACAAGAACCCACAACCAACTTACACCGATTTAGAATGTTCGGACCAGATGCGGCATTAATGCATTAGTCAATAAAAATTGTTTTTTTTTTATTTCTTTAAAATATTTACTTAAATTCATGAAGAAACATGTGGTATTTTTCCAGGACTAGTTGAACCTTTCTTTTTCCTTACATGATTCAGTCATCTTTAAATAGATCTTGCTAAGTTTTACAAATCTCATAAAGTATTTCATAAGTACTCTTAATGCCGATATCAAAATTGTAGCCGTAGGTGCCATATTTATTGAAAAATTAATTACTTTATTTGAACAAGCAATTTTCAACAGCACTTGTAGAGAAATAAAGATTCATTCATTCCCTTAAAACCATAAAAACATTCAAGGGTCACTCCCGCCGGTGTAGAGTCTAAAATAACGTTTTTTGTAAACAATACTCAATGCACCATAATAGTGTCGAGTGACAAAGCCGTTCATAGGCGCCGCGAGGTTCGCGGCGTTAATATTACATTTCCAATAATCAACATATTTCCTTTAACACAAATAATATCTTCGAAATAATAAAATATAAAATAAATATATCTCTTCCTGAAATAAAAAAAAATATTATGGATATATATTTTTAAAAGAACCCACCTCTTATGCTCCAAAAATATGCCACAATTAAAGTCCGATTTTGCACTTTTTTGTGCATCATGTACTAGTTCATTAAAACATTTTTTATACGTGGTAGAACCATGCTGCAGTTATAGTAGTAGTAGAGTTGTAGCACAAATGGGTCGGCTCGACCGGGGAAGGACCACGCTCTCACAGAATACCAGCGTGAAATATTAGCTTAATGCTGGCTGTGTTTCGTATGGTGAGTGTAGAGAACCGGAGACTGGAAATTAGGCATTCCATCTTAGTCCTCACGGGTGACAACTAATCTGTATTTTGATTTGTAATCGAGGATAGATGAAGATATCTATGGGCCGCAGCAACTACTTATAATCAGGTGGACTGTGTGCTCGTTTGTCACCCTATTCTATAGAAAAAAAAGTGTATTCGTTCCAAAGATGAGAGCCGTGGTGGCTCAGAAGAGCCCCGGTAGCTCAGGTGGTGAGCTCTCGCGTTAAATTTCACAGTACGCTCACAAATCAGGTGCGATCTCCACTGTCATCAATGAAATTGTTAATTGCAATTTTAAGTACTGATTTACCACGTGCTGGGCGGTGAAGGAAAAAATCGTGAGGAAGCCGGACTGTCTGAGAAATAAGAAAAAATATTTCGAAGACATGTGAAGTTCGCCAACACATAGTTTGAAATAATTTGCTAAATAAATTATAGCCTGGAAACAATAAAAACTAAATGGATGGATGGATATAAGTATAAAATTGAATAAATATATAACATGGCTACTCATTTCTTTAAAAGGCTCCTGGTACTTGTTGGATTTACTGTAACTGCAGTACTATTCATTTACGAATGGTACTGCAGGTAGCAGCAATCTTGCTCTAGGTTGAAACATAACGCAACGTTACACGATTTGCAAAACTGAAACGTACGTAAAAAGTAAATCAAAAAGAATTTAATTCTTTTTGATTTATGAATTTTGCAAAGTACATACAGATAAAATGTACATTAAAAAACCGATATAAGAAATATGTGTATAAATAATAAAAGCATATGTAAATACTTTCTACTTTTCTGTTTAATAAATTGTTTAAAAAATTCCGAAGTCTTGCGTTAACATACATGGCATATCTAAATGCCACATCTATTTTTTTATAAATCATCGAATGAGATTGGAGTCAACCAAGCTCCGTTTGTCTGCTCGAGGGCGCTAGATTCTTTACAATTCTAACAATTCAACCGAATTTGAACGTGATGCAGTATGACGATGTTTAGTTCCTTTTTTCGCCACCCGCAAAACAGATAACTAGATTTCACTACTGCGGGCGTTTTAGAAATGGACACTATTGCACCTATTGCGTATTTACACTGAAATTTTGAAAATATTGCACTTTATCCTCATTTTGATGTACGAAAACTGTGAATGATGAACAATTACACATATTTTAACACAAAACTGACAGTCAACACTAAAGTTTTACGTAAATTTCAAGTCAAATTTCCGCAACCTGCATGTAGTTTTTAGATAGCGGTTTGCTTCATACAAATTAAAAAAAATATTTTACACGTACTTAATGAGATAAAATACAAAATTAGATTACAAATAACAAGGTTGCTTACCCAGGTATTGTTTTAACACAATTCACCACACAATTAATATAAAATAGTACAAAATAATTGCTAACAACTTTGTTGTTAGCGCGCGTCAATCACACTGATGGCTGACTCAAGGGACGGATGAAATTAACGGATGGTATAAGTAAAAAATCCTACTAAAGTGTATAAGCTGTGGGATTTTTATGCTAAATTTTTTTATCCTGTACATATGGACATATGGTAGAATGAGTTAGACGTAGTGCGTAATGCTTTATTTCGTCATTAAAACAGCGGGTACAAAATGTCCAACACTTGGACGCCCGCATTCAACGGAGATATTTTTGCGTCCAAGTGTTAGACACAGACAGAACGAAGAGGTAATAGCAATAGGCCTGTAGTTGGAAGGGTCCAAACGGTAATCCTTTTTAGGTATCGTGTTTATTTAGGCTGTATTCCATGAGCCTGAAACGACTTCTATAGAGTAAGAGAACCGGAATAGGCAATTGATTCTGTAACAGACGTCAACACAATTCGGGGGATTCCATCAGGCCCGCTCAACTTGTGGCGGGTCAGGAGTGCTTTGCACACCGAGCACTGTGTAAACAACACAATCCGGCATGGAACGCGGGATGGAATGCGGTATAATCCCCCCGTCGCCGAGAGTCAAATTGGATGTAAAAAGTCTCAAAAGGTCCTAAAAAGGTTCTAAAAGTTCGGCTTCCTCATTTGCGGCATGACCAAGCGAGTCATCCTTCTTGCGCAAAGATGTGTAGTGATGGCCTGAAGAAATTACCTGGGGCAGCCTTGCCGAGGGGTAAGAACGCACTAGGTCTCAAAAGAGGGCTAACTAGTTTCTCACCAATTCTCTAAATGTGCTCCAACTTTGCCCTAGCTCTTTTGAAATACATGGAGGCAGAGTTGTATTTCTTTTTGAGTATGCTAGTGGTAGAAAGTTGGATGGATGGCGTGCGTCAGCCAAGGCCTTGTAAGACTCATGCTTTTGCAAATTTGCAGGAGCGTCCAAACCAATACTAGGATCTACCAAAGCTAGGCACTACGGATGACGGTATCAAAAGATCCAATCGCCAAGCATCAAATCGGCGATAGACTCAACAACTAATTTTTTGGGATCATCTAGCGAGAAGATAATCCGCAACCCATGGGTAGGATGCAAAAAAAGCTCATATACTATCCCAATCCGCCAAACTATAGCGGTGGCAGTTCGTGCCTGTAATGAGCAAGTGGTGGACACTGTACTCCAGATTAGTAAATGATCCGAAGAGAAAAGAGGGGTACCGACGGAGTCCTGATAGCCGCCCCGATGAGAAGTCAGCAATAGGTCCAACAGGGAATGTGTATGATCCTCCACATCTGGAATCTGCATGGGCGAAGTGACTAGTTGTGTCAGAACACATGCCAAGGTAAAGCCGTAAACAGATCTTTGATCAGTAATATGAGAACCGATTCATTCGGCGTGTTGGGCGATAAACTTGTGCTTTTACCGTATGAAATTCTGTGTTTCATTTTCGCCCCCAAAATTTTCGGTTACCGAAAGTTATTTGCAACGTTTCACGTTTATCTGACATCAAGTAAATTGAATATACCGTCTTAATAAGTTTTACTTAAAAAGTACGCTTAGGCGATTACGAGATGCTTTGATACGCGGGGCTCTCTTTGGCGCGGGGCTCGTAGCAATTGCTACTCCTGCTACGTGGTTAATCCGGCACAGCTATCAGCTCATTCACATACAGGTTGAAGAGCGTAGGTGTGCTCACACCCTCCTGTCTCACCCCGCACTCCAAACCGTATGATCTACCTTTCTTCCCATCTGACATTATTGACCTGGTTCCCGTACCAATACTTGAATGTATTTATGAGTTCCTGAGGTAGTTGGATCTTCAAGGTTTATTCCACAATAGGTCGTAAGACACCAGGCCAAAATCCTTTGAGAGGTCTAGGAAATAAGCGTGTAGTAAGTAACAGCATACCTAAGATACAATACTGCGCTTTCTCTAGATAATTTCGGTCTAAGCCCAAATTGATTTTCATAAGGTTTGATGTATTTATTTAACTGCGAATTAAGCACACACTATCAAATATTTTTGAAAGATTGATATAGGTCGATAGTTGTTTTGTCTGTGAGATCGCTTGTTTTATTCTTCATTATAGGTACTACGAGGGATTGAAAAGTACTCGGCCTAACCAAGAAAATAAACACATACTAAATCAGTTATATTTTTATTTTTCTACATAATCACCATCAAGTTCAATACACTTTTGCCACCTCCCCTTCCAAGCATTTAGACCGTTGAAAAAAAAATGATTCTTCCTTAGAGTCAAAATATGCGTCTACAGCTGCTTTGACCTCGTTGTTTGTCGAAAATCTTTGACCTCCCAAGTGCTTTTTTAGGTTAGGGAACAGAAAGAAGTCTGATGGTGCCAGATCAGGTGAATACGGCGGATGCGGTAACAGTTCAAAGCCACAGTTGTGAATTTCAGCCATTGACTGTACTGACGTGTGAACACGGGCGTTATCTTGATGAAACAGGACTTTTCTTCTGAGCATTCCTCGACGTTTTTCTTTTATTTCCTCTCGTAAATGACGTAGTAAGGTGCAGTAGTAATCAGAGTTTATAGTCTGACCCTTTTCAAGATAATCAATCATAATCACACATTTCGAGTCCCAGAATACTGAAGCCATCACCTTATTTGCCGACAAAATTGACTTAGCCTTTTTAGGGGGTGGTGAACCAGGTCTTCTCCACTGTTTTGATTGTTGTTTTGTTTCCGGTGTACAGTAATGAACCCATGTTTGACCATAGTAACAAAACGATTCAAAAAATCATCTGCATCGGCTTCAAATAACTCCAAACAGTCGCGTGAAATAGTCAATCGCGTCCTTTTTTTGTTCAACTGAAAGCAGTCGCGGAACCCACCTCGCATACACCTTGTGGAAACCCAACTCGTTGACAATGATGTTTTGAGTTCATTCATAAGAGATGCCTATAACCTCGGCTATCTCTCTAATTTTTAATCTGCGGTCTCCCATTATTAAATCAAGTACTTTTTTAATATTTTCGTCAGTAGTTGACGTCGAAGGCCTTTCAGAGCGGGGTTCATCTTTCACACTCTCTCTACCACGCTTAAATTCTGCTATCCATTTTTTGACGGATGAATATGACAGAGCACAATCGCCTAATGTACTGACCATGTCATCATGGATGGCTTTTGATGATAGCCCCTTCTTTTGGAGGTACTTAATGACGGCACGCTGCTCGATTTGCTCCATTCGCGGAAATTATGTCCGATTACTTTGTTAATAAATTTATAAAATCACAACTAATTATCGCACACGTTTCGAACTTCACACAATGAACTAGTCTGAACTGAACTAATTAATGTGGGTAGATTTCATTTTTAGAATTGAATGGTTACACAAACTGCAGACATCCCGTCATCAAAAGAACATATAGCTGATGTGAAGCATCAACGTTCCGGGAAGTCTGCAGTTTGTGATCATATCCTAGAAGGCCCCAACCATTACATCAGATTTGATAGACCACAAATCCTTGCGAAAGAACACCGATTCCTACCAAGGATGATACGTGAGGCTATTGAAATTAAAAAACATCCTAATTTCGATAGAGAAGGAGGCTGGGTAATACCACCTGCTTGGGATCCTATAATCAATAAAATTAAAACTAAACCCAAGCATACCACTGCAAGACCTCAGGACATAGTTCATTTTGCATAGATCGGACCATAAACAATAATTAAAAAAGCTGAAGGTACTCCGGGTTTAACAATGACATCGGGACGTCAGTCATCTCAGTCCCCCGTGACCATGGGTGCTGAAAAGCGCCCGAAACGTCGGGAATTAAAAGTAAAAGTAATTAAAAGCAAAAATAAACGCGATAAAATCCGTAAAAGTAGTTTTAATCATGCGGAGGTTAAATAATAAAAATAGTACCCGAGGTAGGTGCGGGCCAGCAAACTTGATATGTTCGATACTGAGCCCATCATGGCCAGGGGATTTACCTCTACACATAGATTTAACTACCAGATCTATTTGTTTAATCGTAATAGTTTTTTCTTTTATTCAGTTAATAAGACAGAAGCTCATCAATTACGATATAACAGCTAACACATTTCACTGTTCACGACATTTTAAACCGTAACACAGTTTTGCATTCACTCACACGTGCGTCACGGATGGATACGCGCATGAAATGCAAAATCTGGTATAAAAGAAGTATACATGATTGCTTTTATCATAACATATTACCTGATTTTTTATTTAAAGCATAAAAGATAAAGGTACGGCCTGTATTTATCCCGCTTATGTCCAGTCAGGTCTCCTTTCATCTTTGAAAGAATTTAGTCCATCGCGGAACTCCAGTGGCTGTTGGTGTAGTCACATATCTGAAATATATTTCTTCCTAGGGTATGCAGGTTTCCAGTGTTTTTTTTTTCTTTTACCGCTGTGTACTAGGTAAATTGGCAATTTTGATCACACTAAACAGTTATATTGCTGCCGGTGAGGATTAAAGCCGGGTTGCCCGTGTACTGTGTAGTTTACGAAGAGCGGTTAGCCTTAGATCCATATCGGCTCACTTAGCTTCTGAACCACCACGGTTTATTCGTCACGGTTCACGTCATTCACTACGTAAAGCATTATGCTGTTATTCACGCTGTAATTCTAAGTGTGATCCTTTCCTCGGTCTAGCTGACGCATTCGTGCTACAGCCATAAAACAGCTGCAGTATTGCTTAACTTTGTAGTTTTTTTTATATAGTACATTGATAATACAACAGGAAGCGAACTTACAGTCTGCCCAATGATAAATGGCTACTGCATTCCATGGGTTCATCTCATAGCCTGTAATTTCACTGGTTCTCTATTACGTTCAGACCGGAACACAGCAGTAAATACTGCTACTTGGCGGTATAAATAGATAAGACAGTGGTACTTTACCCAGACGGACTCCTAAGCAGTAAATTATTTCTTACTAATAAATGTATATAATACGCCCGATATAGACTTTAACTGACGCCTTATTATTATTTCGTATTCAATGTCCTTAACAATTTGGCTACTGTCTCTTAAATGTCGCAACTGGTTTATTTTAAAAATTTGATCGTTTAAGAGACATGATTCGATATAATTTGTATGGTATATTATATCTGTTTATCTTAAAACATCTGTTGTAAGATACCGCTGCAACATTTAGACCACTGACGCAGTCAGGAATACGGGTCCATGGGCAACAGCATCCACTTACCATTAGGTGGGCTGTGTGCTCGTTTGTCATCCTTATTCTATAAAAAAAATTATCGAATGTTTTTAACACTTCAAGAAACCAATTTTGAATAACAAAACATATGAAAAAATAACAGTAAGTAATATGCTACGGAAAGCTAAAAATTATGTTTAATCTGACATATATAATATAGAGAAACTTCGTAATATAATTAAAGAACTTAACAATATATTGATTATTCATTTTCCTAGACTTTTGTTATCTTAGACAATATTTTTGTAGTTAATAAAGAGCTGGAACTCCTGAGAACAGACTTATTTTTTAAGCTTACCAGCAGAACTCACGAACTGCTTTGTTTATGTTTATAACTTAAAGAAAAATGGGGCGTTTTATATAATATTTATTTATATGTATCCTATACCTAATTTCACTCACCGCGGCTAGTCTAAACGGAGACTAGTCGTTTGCGCAGAAAAATATTATAGTCCATTAATGTATGTGTAATCTATTCCCTCACTTTCATAGTCCGGTATGCTGCAATAGAAAGAACAGATGCAGGAATCATTGCAAATTTCCTAATTCCGTGCTTCTACTTTAAATTGATTTTTAGAAAAACTCAATAACAGGTTTAGGTCTGAGTCTAAATTCGAACTCGCGATAACATTATCTTGCAGGTATCCAATTTTTCTTAGATGGGCCAATTATTATCGAAATATTTTTATGGACCACTTACATATATACATTTCACAAGGAAAAACAAACGCTTTGTAGGCCATAAAAATACTTATCCATCATCAGAACCATCTCAGAGCTGCAATCCATTGTTAAGCCACTGCGTCAAGGAGCTGTAATTTTCTTTTATTTTAAACGAAAGAATATGAACAAATTCCTTCCGATTATTATGAGTTATGGTAAGTTATTTATCTACTGTTATTGCACTAACCTCTAGGATGTATCTTCTTCATTTTTCAATACCATACACTTTTTTTATAGAAGAAGGGGCAAACGAGCATGCGGCTCACCTCATGTTAAGTGACTACCGCCGCCCATGATCAACCCCAACACCAGGAGAATTGCGGGTGCGTTGCCGGCCCTTTAGAAAGGAGTAAGCTCTTTTCTTGAAGGTCCCCAGGTCGTATCGGTCCGGAAAAATCGCCGGTGGTAAACTATTCCACAGAGAGGTTGTACGTGGAAGAAAACTCCTTGTGAAACGTACAGTGGTGGACCGCCAAGCATCCAGATGGTGTGGATGGTATCGGGACGTTTGACGTGTTGTGCGTTCACGAAATTTGGCGGCTGGGATTAATCCGAACAATTCCTCAGAGCACTCCCCGTGATAGATGCGATAAAATACGCAAAGAGATGCAACATCTCTTCGCAGCGCCAGTGAATCGAGCCGATCGGAAAGCACTCGGTCGTCGACGATTCGAGCCGCTCTGCGCTACTACACTGCACGATAGACGCATTTTCTAAAACACGCTAGTGTTCATCTAGCTAGGCAAGCCTTTTTAATACGCTTCTTTTCCTCCGTACTCTGTAGATCTGCATAGATAACACCATCTAACCCATTTTTACTCTCAAAGCATTTTACGCTCATTATAACAAGCTATAAGGCTCTTTTTTCATTGAGACAATGCAATTTTTTCATCTATTTACCGTCCATATTCGAAATGGATTGCAGATTTCTACTGCCTGGAGGATCGACTTATCATTACATGAAAAAGTACCTCGTTTGTAATTTCATGTTATTAAAAATTCTAACTTACACTCAGGCGTAATATATTATATGTCACAATATTTACAACGGTAAAAACAACAAGAAGAATAAATAAATTAGGCCTGGGAAAGTTTAATACAAATAGTTTTTACCTGTTAAACATTTGTTGTATGCCTTTTACTAATATATAACACAACTAATACTAACATTTGATAAATCAGAAGGGTTTGCCGCAGGGGCTAAGTTTTGGGATCGTGTTTTCTCAAATCCCTTGCGGAGGGAGTCCGGTCAAAGAGCATCCGTTATATAAGTACACTTTCAATAAATAATGGTTTTAATATTATCTATTTCATATATAAAGCATTAGCACGTCCTACTGTTAGGCACTGAATTTCTAGAAAACAAGAAAAACATTCTCAGAAAAACATATAACAACATTTTTGAATTCCCTCAGGAGGTTTACCATGTCGTCCATGATAGTCATGGACTGCTCTTCTCGAAGAGCTTCGGTCTGATAGTCATGCCATCAAGCACTCTACTAAGGTCGGTTTCAGACGCGGTGCAAGAGGTGAGTGCAGTGGATGTATAGAGGGCAGCATTGGAGGGAAGGGGTTCATGTTAGTGGCATCTTAGTGGATTTGTATTAGCGAATAATAAGCATGCAGGAGGTTAGAGATTGAGTTTCAGTCCACAGGGCACAGAAGATTCTTTTATGTGTAGTTTTTTTTATTTAAGCACTCACCGCCACTCAACTATTAGGGCCGTATGTGTTAGATGAATGTTCATTTTTTTTAAATATTAAGTTTTAGAGAGATGAAGCACTTGAGATTACCAGGAGTTTACGATATTCAGGAGAGAGTAGTCCAACACCGTGCACTATTTTAGTCAGCCTAAGAGATCAAAGTACCAGGCACGCATAAACTCAGCAGAGTCATGTACACAATTCTCAAATTCCAAAAATCTTTTTGGTCTTGAGTCTGCGGTATTCGTTCAATGTCTTTCATAGGTACCAAGGCAACATAGCCGCAGCAGAGATTGTTCCGTAGCGGAGTATTTAGTGTCGACTCGTAGCACCGTTCGTAACGTGCTACGAAAAACGACCGTTTCTATGGAATAGTGAGCGAAACTTGAGGCACTGCTATGGCTATTGACTCTGCAAAATAACGCCCTGTTTTTTTATGCACTCTTTTACAGCACTAATTTATTGCTCTAATTTTAATTTAATGTCGAAAAATTTTCTATACGAGTTATATAGCCATGGCTGCGGTTATATTTGTAGTATAGCTGTAGCACGAATGGGTCGGCTCGACCTGGGAACGACCACCCTCTCACAGAATACCAGCGTAAAATAGCAGCAGATTCCTGCTGTTTCGTACTGTGAGTGTAGAGAACCTGATACCCTTTATACTGGAAGCAAGGCATTCCATCTTAGTCCCCATGTGTGACAACGCATCTGCATTTTGATTCGTAATCGAGGATAAATGTAGATGTCTATGGGTCACAGCAACCACTTATCATCAGGTGGACTGCGTGCTCGTTTGTCACCCTATCTTCTAAAAGAAAAACAGTAGCAGATCCAATATACGAGCACTCCATGAGCGGTCCAAGAGGGAAAAGGATTATGAAGCAGTTATTCCGCCTTGATGCTTCATTGCATGTAGTCTTTAAATATTCTGGGTAAGTATCACCCTACAACAAAGCCAAGACAACTTTGTTTAAAGTCCGCTACAGATGTTCACAGATCACAGACAGATGGACCACAGTGGCCACTTACTTCAGGCGGACCGAAAGTTTGTTTTGTCACTTGTTTTAATAAAATCGCATAATAAATAAATCTGAAAAATATTTTTTCCTTTACTTATGAATTGCTGCGAAAGCCTCTTGCTTAGGGCAGCATAGCTGCCCATTTCTTAGTTCTTGGAGTTATTTGGTGTCTTAGTTAATTTTAGTTGATCGTAAAATGTCTTTAAATATTCCAACATACTTGTATACATTTCACTAGCATTAGTCATCCTTCTAGAAAATTTAATGAAAATTTAAACACGGGTTCTGTATCTTATCTTGGTATCACAAGTTCTTATTAAAAGTATAAGAACTATCTATGAACATGTTCCTTTTCCGATAGTTTCTAATTAAAATATGAAGGCAGAGCTCTAGTGTGAGATGCTACATCCGTATAACTTTGGCGGATTCTCATCTCAGTTATCAGATTCTCTATCAAGATGTCTAAGTACTCAATTAAATTTAAAGCCAACGCGGATTCATAGGCGACTGAATTTAGTTCAGTCGCCTGCAAATTTGAATCTTTGAGAGATGTTAACATTTTTTTCTTTAGAGCGTACTATAAACCATTACATTTCTTTACATTCTTTATTCTTGTACAAATATCACGAGATTTCTTACATGTATATCTCTGAGAGATGACTTTATTTTAATGTCACTTGCTAAATATCGCTGTGGTGGTCAAATCTCTGTGGGGTTCACTTGCGGTGTGGTTTCTAAAGGAACTGCATCCGCAATTTTTAATGCAACTGATGATAACATATTTTAGTATAAAAAATATTTAATGTTAATATATAAAAAAAAAAACGTTACGACAACGTAAAAGAATTAAAATATTATTGTTTGTAAACGTGCCAAGTAAAATACTTGGCTTGGTTTTATGTGGGAATAAAAATAAAATTACGATGTTTTGGGACTATTCGATTTTTTGCTTTGTACCTAACCCCCAGACCTAGAAATTTATCTGCATCTCACAAAATACTTGTTTTGTGGAGTTCACTAATAAATCCCCCTAAATGTGCATAGGACCCGTCTTGGGTTACTTTTTGTTTATTTCTAATTTATACGAGTTCATTATTTCATTACAGTCCCTCGCAAATCCACTGCTGAACATAGCCCTTCCACACATTTGCTTCACTTGGCAGTCATGATATAATATAGTAGTGGATTCTCTAACACAAATACTATATGGCTTATATTTTTATACATGTATTACATAATTATCAAAATCACGATGAATAAAGTAATAATCCAAATAGGTAACAATTAAGGTATTTATAGCGGCTTCTTTTTTATGTAAGGAAAATAAATTGAAAACAATTTTCCACTCTATTTAAACGAAGCTAAACCGAAGATACGACTTAAATTGAGCACAAACCTCAAAAGTATTTTAAGTAACAAAGAACACTAATTAGTTATAAGCGAGGAGAGAAATCGCAGTAAAATTCTCAGTTTCTGTTAAGTGAGTTTTATTGATCACTTCTAAAATGTTAATCTACTGAAAGCCTTCTTGCTGAAACAAGACAAAATAATAAGAAAATAGTAATCAGAATCATTATCATCACCATTACAGCCCATCTCATGTTCATTTCCCCAAGAGATGACATAAATCCTAAAGCCATAATATATTTCCATAGACTTACTGCTTTTTTTAATAAGTCTTTAATCCATGAAGTGATCTTACGCTTACCGGTTCGAGGCTAACACTCACAAACCTTTCTTCCATATCGATTATCGGTCTTTGAGGTACATGACCCGCCCATTGTCATTTCAGTTTACTGATCCAGAGGGCTATATCGGTCATTTTTTAAGTCTATCACGCAAAGAAACCCAGAGCATAACCCTCCCGAGACCTAGCTGAGCGACCTTGAGCTTCCTCAAACCACTTGTATTGAAGGTCCTTCAACGTTTTAGATTTGTGTGCCATCACTGTCAATGCAGTAAGAACTTTATAGATATTAAAAATTTTGACGATGGCATCTAAACATTTATAAATTTATGACTGCACATTCAATGCTTTTATTTATTCTTATAGATAGATTTATTCCTAGAGAGCTTTATAATTTATTCCAATTCAAATATTTTTATTTGAATAATTATTAGCTAAAACAATCATTATAACTTTTCTCAATATTTCATAATGCACCACATCAGAGTCCGGAGAAGGACAAACTCTAACAACATACCAGCGAAACAAAATACTGCAGAGAACCGGAAACTCTTATTACAGGCATTCGGTCTTACTCATTTAGAGTGACAACGCATCAGCATTTTGATTTTTAATTAAAGATAAATATAGATGTCTATGAATCACTGTACCCACTTACCATCAGGTGGACTGTGTGCTTGCATGTAACATATATTATATAAAATATGTAAAACAAAACGTATACATATACGACATTGGATGCCGCCGTATTTTTTAATCTATATAATTAATGGTGGGACTCCTATCTTTCCTGCACAGAAATATGTGCGGTTGGATTTTTTTTACTTATTTCTGCCACAAAAATATGTGAATTTCTGTGTTCTAGTATTATGAGTGTAAATATAACCAAGATGGAGAGCCTTACACCCTGTACTCATACAGACTCAGAATATATTACTACTAAATGGAACAATGGATTAGTATTTTTTTTCTCTTTATTAGGTTTACCAACAATTGAAAACACTAACACATCAAATTAATACAATTACTTAAAAGTATTAACACAAGTGCAACAATTGCTTAACGGTAAACTCCGCATGCATATAACTATAAAAAAAACTGAAAAATTAAATAAGTTGTTCCTCAACTAAAATTAAATACATATTTATTAGTAAGAATAGTGCTACATAAACTAAAAAACTTAAAAAAAAACTAAGAAATCTATTTTAATTTACGCTATTAACTTATACATTAACGAAGACACTTAGAGAATGTTTTGGGTGAGTCAAAGTGAATGTCGATTTGATCGCTATATCCATTAATAACTTTGCAGAACCTGCCATAAGGAGAATTCTTTCCGAAGACAGTTCTTCTTAATGGTGGACTAACTGGTGTAATAGAGCTGCGAGGTAATCTCGAAGGTACACGAAACTTAAAAAGTTCCATTAAACTGGGGCAATTAAATATAGAATTAAATACTTTATGTACAAAAAATGCATCATTATACTTTCTGCGACTTTCTAAGGTTTCTAAATTAAAATGATGCAATTTACTATAGGACCGTAGCTTTTTTGCTTTACCAACAGAAAATTCTAGATGCCAGAGGAACCGCTTTTGAACACGTTCGATACATAATTAATATGTAGCCAGACCACACTACAATATTCTAAAATATTACGAACTAGACTGTTGTAAAGAAATATTTTGGTTTTGAAATGCATATTTTTCGAGTTCCTTATGACAAAACCCAACATTTTAGATGCTTTCATAATTATGTTATCCAAATGGAGTACAAAAGTTAATTTTTTATCATATATTACGCAAAGATCCCGAATGGTCTCTACTTCCCTAATATTAGTATTATAAATAAAGTAATTGACATGTATAATGATTTCTTATATTTACGCGAACATTGCACATGATTAAAACTACTTTTACGGATTTTATCGTGTTTATTTTTTTACTTTTTATTTTTAATTCTCGACGTTTCGGGCGCTTTCCAGCACCCATGGTCACGGGGGACTGAGATGACTGACGTCCCGATGTCATTGTTAAACCCGGAGTACCTTCAGCTTTTTTAATTATTGTTTATGGTCCGATCTATGCAAAATGAACTGACTATGTCCTGAGGTCTTGCAGTGGTATGCTTGGGTTTAGTTTTAATTTTATTGATTATAGGATCCCAAGCAGGTGGTAGTATCCAGCCTCCTTCTCTATTGAAATTAGGATGTTTTTTAATTTCAATAGCCTCACGTATCATCCTTGGTAGGAATCGGTGTTCTTTCGCGAGGATTTGTGGTCTATCAAATCTGATGTAATGGTTGGGGCCGTCTAGGATATGATCACAAACTGCAGACTTCCCGGAACGTTGATGCTTCATACTATATGTTCACAACGAGAAGCATTAACGTTCCGGGAATCTGCAGTTTGTGATCATATCCTAGACGGCCCCAACCATTACATCAGATTTGATAGACCACAAATCTCGCGAAAGAACACCGATTCCTACCAAGGATGATACGTGAGGCTATTGAAATTAAAAAACATCCTAATTTCAATAGAGAAGGAGGCTGGGTACTACCAACTGCTTGGGATCCTATAATCAATAAAATTAAAACTAAACCCAAGCATACCACTGCAAGACCTCAGGACATAGTCAGTTCATTTTGCATAGATCGGACCATAAACAATAATTAAAAAAAGCTGAAGGTACTCCGGGTTTAACAATGACATCGGGACGTCAGTCATCTCAGTCCCCCGTGACCATGGGTGCTGGAAAGCGCCCGAAACGTCGGGAATTAAAAAATAAAAAGTAAAAATAAACACGATAAAATCCGTAAAAGTAGTTTTAATCATAATTGACATGTATTAAAATCTGTTTTCTGGAGTATTTAACATGATAACATTTACTTGTATTTAAGTCCATTCTGTTGTTGCAGCACCATTGGATTAGTCTATCAATGTCACTTTGTAATAATTTAGTATCATCATCACTCTTAATTATTCTCATAAATTTTGTATAGTATGAATACAGTTAATAAGGCTTTTCATAATTTACGCAGGCAGACTAAATTCTGCAGCATATGCTGAAAGATAGATTAGAAATCTAACCAATGTTGAGACAGCTGGATTAGTTTATTTTAGTTACTTTTGTAGCATAATGTCTATATTTATGAAAATGTAATGTATGTTCATAAAACATTAGTATATTTATGTAACTAGCTATAAACATAAGAATAAAGATATTCATACTTTAAACACTAAGAACAAAAATAAGCTTGTAATACCAGTTACTGGACTCCACAGAATTAGTAATTCATTTTTAGTACAATGTAGACGCTTTAACAACAAAATCCCAGAAAATGTACAAAATTTTTCATTAAACAAGTTTATATGTTTTATTAAAAAAATGTACAGAAAGGGTTATTATAATATAAATGAATACAAAAATGAAAATAACCCCTGGGAATGAGGTGGTTGCCACCATGCTGGTTCTATAAATATTCATACAAAAATTGTACAAAATAAATTTAAATATCTTCGAAAAAAAGTCCCGCTGGGTTTCTTGCTAGTTCTTCCCAGGACAGAGGTTTTTTATATTATTTATATTCAGTTAATGTTTTATTATTCCTAATTAAACTCTTCTTAATTTGAAATGATATTTCCACAATAATTTCTTCTGCGGCAGCAACGCCCCGAATATCAGCTAGTTTCATTTAAAAAACTATACAAAAATATTGTTTAAAAAAAATCACGCTTGGTTTCTTGCTATTTCTTCTCAGACAGGTATTCGGTCTCTTGGTCGAAGTTGGATTTACCTAGTCGGAGAATTTATCCCAAAAAAATATATTCGTCAACAATTACGAGCGTAATGTTACATACAATTATCGGAATAGGTAACACATGACATTTTTCTTGTCCATGATCATTTTAGCGGTGAAGAGTTTTGATATATCGAAATAAAAGAAATCTTTCTAAAAATACTAAGATAAACATTTATCTTACCTATAACTGAAAGTAAAGGAAAATGAAAATAAATAACGAAAACTTAATAAAAAAATAACAAGAGGATGCAGTAATAAATTCAAATGATCGTTTACAGTTAAAAGTCAAGAGAAAATCGTTTCATTCACATTTCGAGTGAAATTTTATTAGCGCGTCCGCTTGCAACTGGCCGCAAACTCCAATTCTCTAGAAACGTTTGGCTTGATTTTTGGAATCAAACATCGCCATCAACACGCTTGCGTGTGCGTTAGTTTGTTCCGAAGAGGCAAGCATGGCGGATATCAAGATTGTTGTATCGGTCGTAGCATTTGGCTTAATTTTTATTATATTTTTTTTATTTAAAGAATAAATACAAGAAAACGAAATATACGACAAAGAATATGTTGGATGTTAACCTCGCAAACTCCTTATGGTTGGATCCGACCACGGCGTTTATTTTTTTATTATAGGTATTTTCGCCACTAGTGCACAAACGATATTGAGTGCGCACAAAAGTGTGGACGCGTCGCAAACGCTTGCCACAAATTTCCCTTGCAAACCTACGTAAACCAAGCCAAACACTCTCTCCACATGTTTGAATCTGTGACGGCTTATTGGGTTTGCCAAGCACGCGGACACAGCATAAAACAACAGCGAACGTATGTTTTCTGTCAGTAGTAACTACCGCGTAATTTTGAAAGAAATTTTTTAAATGTATTTCAATCAATAACGTCACGAATTATACATTTCAAAGATAATTTATTCTTATATTTTAATTACTGTAACATTTATTAGAACGATATTTTTATCGTGTTCAATTCACTTACCTTTATATATTTATATTCTTTGCTAAGAGTAATATGCAGCAGTGCACTGAATTTTTTTAACTATGTATTTACATCATGATGGCGATTGTGTAGTCAAAAATTTACAAACAGTATAAGTATGATGATTTTTTAAATCTTATGGCTAACCCTAACTTTCTTGGAGAAATTAAAGAACTCCGCCTCCTGAGGCTCGGTCATGTAGAACGGATGGAAAACGATGGGAATATAAAGAGTGCTTATTTGGGTGGACCAGGCTAATTCAGACATCCAGTTGAAGCAATCGGGTTGTAGCTGAAATGCTGCACTTCAAGCTGATGAAAACTAGTAAAAGATTGCGCAGAACAAGGACAACTCGCATCTTCTCGTGTCAGAAGTAGAATATATAATTTTTTTCTTGTAACTAAATGGAATCGTGTTGAGGTTTCATGAATACGTGCTGCATTGTTCATAAAATTGCTAGTCGTTTTACAAGTTGCTAATGAGGTTTGAAAACCGTTATGGGTGTTTCGAAATGCAAATGAATTTCCGAGCAGCATCTATATTTAATCAATTTGATGTTACAAAATCCTGAAATGGTTTTGCTTTTGTTTCAACTACTGTGTTGTTCAAACCATTTAGATTAGTTTTTATGCATCATTTCTAAATATATATTTTTAAAGATACACTTAAAGCAATCACAAATATTATAGTTAAAGTCACAAAGTTATTTTTTAAATTATTTATTTATATAACTTCATACAACATAATAATATAATATGATATATACGCGGAATTGATGCCTGAGACATTATTTTATGTCAGTCAACCTTTGGGCGATGCGGAGATAAAAATATAAATATTTCTAAATACACCACCAAGTTCATATTCATTTTATACTCTCTCTCATTTTTAAAGTTAACACTATTATTAGTCGAAACAATCAGTATGACTTTTTTCATTATATTATTACCTAAGATAAATCTCTAATCTACGAAACTCTACAATGTTCGATGTAAATATTATCTTCTTCTATATACATATAATGAAATTGTAAATTGGAGATGTCTGTATATTTTATATTTTTTAACAAATTTGATTGAAATGATGATATCCGCAGTAGAACCAGAGTGATCGACATAGCCCAACGGATTAGTAAGCTGATAAGTTACATAATTCTACTTAATTAATACGCGATGTTTTCTAATTTAGAACTACATGTCCGATATATGTGAGAGCCTAACTATGACTGTCCTAATCCTTAGACTAGATCATTAAGCTAAAGAACAGTTATCAGTGTTCACACGAAAGACTATCTGTCTTCCAGACACAATTCAGCAATCTACACCCACGCTTACGCTTGAATTGTGATGGTCTCTAAATAAATAAATATTAATAAAAATATATATACCTTAATATCTTAGTGAAAAAAATACAATAGTTAACCATGTTCATCAATAGATGGTGTTGTGTAAATTAGTTATAAAATCTTGAATCAGTAGGTTTTAGTGCACGATTCATTAAGTTTCTTTCAGTAAGCTCGCGAGGTGCCCAAATATCTAGCTTTTTGTGTAGCCAGACATTTTCAAATGGGTAAAATCTGTTTGGGGGTCAATTTTCAGTTCCTTGCTAAGTGTTAACTACTAACATGCCAATTACGCTCCACTTTT
The DNA here is from genome assembly GCA_907164705.1 of Parnassius apollo. Classification (NCBI taxonomy): domain Eukaryota; kingdom Metazoa; phylum Arthropoda; class Insecta; order Lepidoptera; family Papilionidae; genus Parnassius; species Parnassius apollo. Next base: position 11,487,062 of record CAJQZP010000288.1, on the reverse strand, counting down.
TCAAAAATTACATCGACCTTCTCCATATGAGTACGACCAGAACGAGCTGCATCTTTGACATTGCCAAACTGATAACGCTTGAAATAACTTTGTGCTACTCTTACTGACACTTCATTAGGTCCATAAAAGTCGCAAATTTTATTCGCGGCTTGTGTCAGATTTATTCCTTTTTTTGTAATAAATCTTAAGAATGTATCGAATTACTTCCGTTAAATTTACTCATTTTGACGAAAAAAAAAAAAACAATTGAAAAATGGCGGGAAATTACTACTGTACTTTAATGTTATTTGTTTCATGGTTTGTTACTGTTTTTACATTTTCTTACTGTCCAATACGTATTGATATTAAAACAAGTCAAATACAAACAATATACAAGAAGAATTTTTATACAAACAAAATACGAAGAAACTTTTTCCTAGAACTATTTTATATTATTACTTAGAAGATCTAAGACCCCATACCATCCCGTAAGTATCGTAAAATATAACTGATAACTGAAACAGAAGATCGGCGACAATACCTTCATGATAAAAAACATAAAATAATTAAAAAAATGAGGATGTTAAAGCACTTGTGGAAAGAGGAATTTATTACTAATACTCCCCCTACGTTCTGCAGTGGACTATTAATTAGCCGGTATTAACGAATTAATAATGAATAATATCTTGACCGAGCAGTGAGGTAAACTGGTAATACGTTAGTAATCGATTTATTGGTGGTTGTGATCTGGCGACAAAAGAGAAGGCAGTCTGCGGTCGTGTCGCTGTTATTGTAGTATCGTAGTTGTACCTTCTGTGTACGTTTCTTGAAGCAAACCCAGTGTCGGTTAAACAAACACAGTTATTATTCCCTGTGAAACCCGTATTAAGTCTCAGATAATTTGGCGGAAATACATTGGCTCAATTTAAATGAATTTCAGTAACCTTTTCAGGCTATATTTCAAATTGTACATTAATAGTACACTTTCATTGACTTAAGTAAGTATTACGAACCGGACTTATAAAAGTTCCTAATTTTACTACATCATAGACTGAGAAGAAAGGTTTTCAAGAGGCAGCCTCATACCGGTAGGCGAAGTGTAGGGCGTCCCCACTAGACGGAGTGGCGACTTGGTAAGACATGCAGGTAGTCGATGTATGCAGGTGTCTTGGGATCTTATTGTGTACGTTAAACGTCAAATGTATAAAGAGTTCAACTATAAGATATTTGTTCTTATTTCAAGTCTCTCCCTATGCTAGTAATTACTATGAGATTAAACTATAGTCAAATCTCCCGTAATAACGATCAAAATTCATTTTTACAATAGTCACCGTTTAATAGGAAAACGTCAAAGTATAAAAACTTTAGCTAAAATTTGATTTACGATGACAGTTCAATATGAGTGAGGAGTGTTCGTTAAAATAACCGCTTGTATAATTCGAAATTTAAACAGGAACAGTTTGTTTGAATATCATTAATCTTGATAAATAAAAAGTGATGTTTTAGATTTATTCAGTGTTCTGTTTTATAATTAACCAGTGGCAGCCCAAGGCAATGCTTGCGTGCAATAATTTTAGTAGCGATACATCCGTATCTTACGGTAGCTGAAACAGAAGAGAAACTTTTTTCCGATATAGATTATAAATAATATTTACTGAATTTTTTTTAACTTACCATTGGTTTGGAAAAAAATCTCTATCCTGGGAAGAACGAACAAGAAACCCAACCGGATTCTTTTTAAATAACAGCTTACGATCACATATGCTACAATTAACAACACGGAACAAAATAGAAATAGCTTGGTTGCGATCACATTTCCTAGAGGTTATAATCATCGAAAAACTAAGTTTAATAAAGTTTTTAAACTTTGAGCAGGTTAAATTTTGTATATTTTTTGGGTTTGTAAAGGCGTATCACCCCAAGAATGAATTACTGACTAGATGAAATTGAGTATCTGGTTCTACTAGCTTGTGTCTCTTCCTAGTACTTACAAAATGAATATTACTTGTTTCATAAATATATTGGAAGCAACAGGAAACTGCCAGCTGCCCTAAGCGAACTGTAGAAAGGGAAGGTGATCGAGAGGTTTGTGAGGCTAACAGCACCACCCAGCAGCAGCAGGGAAACGAGTAAAAGCCAGGATTGCGGGGTGGGTGCTGGCTGATGTTAAAAGAGCCCCAAGGATTTCGATCTCACAAACCCATAATGGCAACAGCCTAATCATCAAAAGCGAGATCAATGGAATGCCGTGTAAACCGACCATAGACACTGGAGCCTCTCGCACGGTTGTCAGTTCCCAACTTATAAGTTCCTTGGGGACTTCGCATACAACCAAGAATGCATTAATTTGGTAACAGCCACCGGTCAGCGCATAACCGTTCGTGGAGAGAAGGAGATGGAGTTGAAGCTAGACAACATGATCTACCTACATAATGTCATCGTGGCTGATATAATGGACGACTGCATCCTGGGCCTCACTTTTAATTATGGCGTGCAACACTGCCCCTTCCTAAGATATGCTCGTCCCGAGCATTATCGACCACATAGTAACGTGCCAATCGATCCACATGGACGATCTTAGGAGTACCTCTTGCACCTTTCTGTATCCGGTAGGCTACGTCGTTGATCCTAGTCACAATCCGGTACGGGCCGTCCCATTAAGCTTGAAGCTTAGAAGCTTTCCCTTTGCTGCGGACTGGATTGTGCAAAAACACTAGTGAACCTTCGTTGAACCCTTTGTTATTTATTTTGCGGTAATTTTTTATAGAAGAGGGGGCAAACGAGCATACGGTTCACCTGATGCTACGTGACTACCGCTGCCCATGAACATCCGCAACACCATCCGAATTCCAGGTGCGTTGCCGGCCCTTTAGAAAGATCCGGAAAAATTTCCGATGGTAAACTATTCCACAAAGAATAGCTTACCATTGGCCACCCATAGGTCATACCGGGTTTTCATCTTTTCAGACGTTTGCTGGCCCTATTGTTTGACGTGCTCATAAATGTTATTTATTTTGTTCAGCTAGTAATTTGCATAATCGGTTATACTGAGTGGGATATCAGGTTATATTCCGGTGAACAATTCCGCAGGCAATCGTAATTCCCTTCCGAAGTTTGCGAAATCCGGTGTCACCGATGTATTTTCGTGAAAAAAGCTTCGAAATGACAACAAAACACTTGTATGTTCTTGTCCCAATTTCGTTGCCGATTTTCCACAACCTTTGCTAGGTTCAGATTGTGGGTGGTAATAAGTTGTTCTTGTTTTATGAGTACCCATAACAGCAAGTTTCCTGAAATACTTGAGACTCAAAATTCCTTCCTTACATTAATTAATAATTTCCTTAATTTTTTTTATCAGCGACTTTTTAGGTCTTAAAACATATATTGATCCAATGACCATTTTCTATAAAACAAATATAATTTCAGTGTCAGTTGCGTATTCTCATAGCAAACCACTATACGACATTATGCTATGGAAATAGTTAAAGTAAATTAGTCTAGCTGTACGACTTCCAATGTTTTTACAGCTTATGCTGCAGAATTAAGTCTTTTTAATACAATTAGGATGACGAACTAGCACAGTCCACCTGATGGTTAGTAGATGCTGTAAACCATAGATATCTACATTTATCTTTTATAAAGAATCGAAATGCAGATGCGTTGTCAACCTTGAGGACTGAGATAGAATAATTCGTTTCCAGTAAAAAGGATGTCCGGTTCTCTATACACACCATACGAAACACTGCAGCAATAAGCTGCTATTTTACGATGGTATTCTGTGAGAACGTGGTGTTACCCTAGTCGCGCCGACGCTATCGAGCCGGAAGAACTTAATACATAATACATTAATTATTACGCCTGTCACCCTGAGCGGTAAGCAGAGACTAAGGACTTCCATTTCGCACGATCCTGACATACCTCTCTTGCATCTTTTTCATCTATATATCTATGTATACACGTTCGTCTGTTATATGTACACATGTGGCCTATTTTCCAAATATTGCCAATTTGGTCGATACACATTCTTCTAGGGCGTCCTTTCCCGACTCTGCCATTCACATCCGCAATACAAATTTGCTTTGTCAATCTTTCTTCTTCCATTCTTTCTATATGACCAAAACACCGATGCATTCCTTTCCTAATCCTGGTCTCAACATCATCTTGCACGCGACATTTTTCTCTTATCACGCAATTTCTCAAACTTCTTTTTTTTTAACATGGGGAAATGCCTACGCATACCCGCCTCGCGGGGGCAAGGACGGGTTATGTCGGACTCGCACCGACTAAAACCCCATGGTGTTCCACCTTCGTCGCATATTGGCAGGGCTACGGGAACGCTTTCGCACACTTCCGCGGCCCTACCAGCGACTGCCACCCCATGGTAGCACCTCCTCGGGAGAGGAATATTCCTCCCCGTTCTCCTTCCCAAGTAAGGGGCACCAGAACACATGGCACGCCATCCTCCACGACCTCCAATTACATCTGCGCAACAGACGCCCCCCGCGTCCGATGCGCGAAGGCCATGGGGCCAGTAAAAACGAGCACTTAGAAGTACTAGCCTTCCCGACCCCAGCGGCGGATCTGGTCTATGGCTCCGCCGCCAACCAAGATTCGGCTGCGGAGGATAGGGAGAGCGGCGCCTCGCAATACCGACAATCCTCTCCCCCCCTCAGTCCCATCACCACCACATCAACGGTGCGGCCCCGTTGAGTCGCGGAGGATAGGGCGAGTGGGGCATCGCCATACCAACACTCCTCTTCCTCCGCGACTCCACCTCGGCTGCATCGGTAGAGGGTGCGGAGTCCCCACTCGCTGCAGTCCACCAGCACACATCCGAAGTGGGCTCCCCAATCCCACTCGGAGTGGCCACCTCAGGCCGGCCCTTCACCTCGGGCCAGCCACGTGGGTTCCTCTTTGTTCACCGTGGGAGATCAAGCCACGGCTACTAAGCCCCCCGCCACGACAAGGCGGGAATCCGTTCGGGGGGGCAATTTCTCAACCTGTCATTCAGATTCAGCCCTAGAATACTCCTTAAAGATCGCATTTCTACAGCATTCACTCTACTTTCGTGCTTCTTCTGCCACGCCCAATTTTTACTACCGTACATTAAGTAGGGATTAACATAGCATTATGAATTATCATACATGCTTTTTTGGTACATTCTGAGTCTTTATAATAGAGTATAGAGGCTCATTCAATCTATATCACTCGTCGTTCTATATCCTTATATCTACCGTCCTTGCTAAATACACATTTCAAATACACGAACTCATCCACTTGCTGAAACAACTCCCCTTGTAAGTCTCACAAATATTTAGTAATATACTCAGTGCTTTAATCGATGGGCTCAGCAACACCATGTCGTCTGCATAGCTTATACTGTTAACGAAATGCCTATCAATTGAGCAGCCGACACCAGCGTTCCTGAGCTCAACGATCAACTGATTAATGTACAGGTTGAAGAGCGCTGGTGAAGTTAGGCCACCCTATCTCACCCCGCACTCTAGCCTGTACTCGTTGGACAGTGCCTCTGTCCATCTGATCTGATTTATTTGGTGGGCATACCAGTATTTAAATATTTCGATCAACTCGCTTGGTAAGGCCACTTCACGCAGCTTCTTCCACAGAATATCATAATTAACTAGGTCAAATGCCTTTGACAGATCAAGTAAGGCATCGTAAATTAGTGTTTTCCTATTTGTATAGTACCTAACAGTATGCTTGAGTGTTAATATTGCACTGTCAGTAGAGAGACTCTTTTTAAATCTGAACTGAGCATCATGTAATTTTGGATATCCACTGAGATGCCGCTCAAGCAGTCTGTAAAGCACCTTAGCCATGATAGTGGCTAATGAGATGGGCCTATAGTTCTCTTTGTCAGATATATCTCCAGTTTTATTTTTTACTATAGGCACAACAATAGTTTTCATCAGCTGCTCAGGAAGATAGGAATGTCTCATGAAAAGGGTGTAGAAAGTAGCTAGAAGCCCGGAGAGATGAGGCCCTGCGTGCAGAAGATGCTCAATGCTGAGGCCGTCGTGCCCCGGCGATTTAGCCCTCGTCATGTTTTTAATGACGTCAAAAACATCATTCAGCGTAAAGCTAATTGGCACGCCCGCGTCCGTCTGGCCGTCCTCAACCTTAAAATGCTCTTGAAATAAATTTGCTATCTCTGCTAGCTCATTCACATCCTCAATACTCACAGGGATGCTCGGCTTAGGATTCACCTTTTTTGTTTGTTTCCAAAAAATTTTAAAGTCTTTGTTATGCTTCTCCACTAACATGTCATTTTAATTTGACATTCACTATTTTGACAAAATTTTAATTTTTGTTTAAATAACTTTTTTAATTCGTACATTTCTTTATACAATTTACCACCACAACGGGTTTGCTATGCCACACCCAATTTATAAATTTTTGCCTAGTATCCCGGTGAGCATCCTTAACATGTCTATTCCAGCCAACAATACGAACGCCCTTCAGACACTTTCCCTTATTATAACTAAATATAGAGGCCTCTTACAATACCTCTAACAATTTTATTATACATTATATCTATAGATTTTCTATGATCAAGTTTATAACACATAACACAAGGAATAGGAGTATATTCATTTAAAGTAATGATATCTCTCAAATTTGTTAAACAAAGATCATGGTAGGTATGTTGCAATTTGACCTTCATATCTATGTCCCCAAACTACCTTTTTTATACTTATCCTACTTTGAGATTCAAATTTAGGTCTGACCATCGACAGGTCACATTGTATCTCCAGTGGGAAGTGATCCGACCAATAAATGTCGTAGTATACATCCACACCAACCACCACAATCCAGGCAGCGTTGGTGACAACACAATGATCAAGCCAACGCCTGCTACTCACTTATAAAAGTATAGGTATCTGAGTTTTTACCTAATTTTGATATATCAGCACACAACCAATTTTGATCGAAATAAAAGCTAAGTAATTCCTTACCGAAACCTACTCCCGGGTGTGCGGGATATATGCCTGAATGTTATCAGATATCCTTCTATCATTATTATCTTTCTCGATTTTTCCTTTCAACCACCTATTTTGCTCTCTCCTTTTTTCTTTTAATCTTAACACTCATACCACCCGTATTAACAGCTTTGGTTGCCATTAAATCTACCCTTGCTCTTTTCTTTGCTTCAAATTCCACCCGTACCTCATCATCCCACCACAACGTATTATCTCTCTATTCTTATAAGATGTAACGCAGTGGTAGACACAGCTGCCCGATGCTACCAACGCTTGAGTAGACTATTAATTTGACATAAGACCAAGTAATGATCCGTCCATACGTTGGACCCCGGTAAACCCTTGTATATACGATTGCGGTCCTCATTCTTTAATCAACAATTATGAAATCTATCATGCTACTAGCATCATTTATTTCCCATTTATACATGTAAATAATCATAAAAAGATTCTTTTCCACCACGGTGAGGAGGTCTTTATCATTCTCATTTATACTTTTACCATCATTCCCAATATCCTATCATAACCAGACTCTTCACCCCAAGCCTTTCCATTAAAGTCTCCAATCATAATTATATTTTTATTTTCCTTACATTTCATAAACACCATCCTTACTATGTCGCAAAACAGCTCTCGGATATAAGTGGGTTTAGACATGTTTGGGGCGTATACATCAAGCACAGACCGCTTATTTAAGCCCAATTTCATTTTAAAACAGAAACAGAAACTTTTTTATTCAATGTAGATTATAACAATACTTATTGAAAGTAATTTTTTACCACTGGTCCGCAAAAAAACCTCTGTCCTGGGAAGAACCAGCAAGAAACCCAGCGGGACTATTTTTTTTTTCAAGTAATAGCTTACAATCATGTTAACAATTAACAATAAAGACAAATTAGAAATGGCTTGGTAGCAATTACCCTTCCCAGGGATTATTATCATCCATAAATTCCTAAATATTATAATAACCCTTTTTATACAAACTTGGTTTATTCACATTTTTGAACTTTGTGTATGACAAATTTTGTATATTTCTGGGATTTTGTTGTAAAAGCGTACACATCGTCCCAAGAATGAATTACTGACTCGGTGGAGTCGAGTAACTGGTATATATTTTGCTTTAATGGTTAAATAAATATAATTTCAGTCTCAGTCGCGTGTCCATATAACAAATTACCATACAACATAATTCTATGGAAATAACAAAAGTAAACTATACTACTATTTACTACTATTTCAACACTGGTAAGAGTTCTATATCTTTTTTACAACGTATAATGCAGAACTAAGTGCGCTAGCTAGTTTTTATATATGGGAGAGCCATTGAAGCTCTGCGTCTAGTGTGATTCCAAAAAAAAAAATGATGGTATCAACAAGGCTCAGTTTCTCCCCATTTAAAATTACATTAGTATTAACATGTTTGACGTTAGGAGTTACGAATTTTATACATTTAGTTATAGTTCCATTTAAATGCAAATTACTAACATTATACCAATAGACTAACTTAGCTATAGCATTATTTACTTCCTCGTAATTTAATAACTGTCGTTTTAATTTGAAAATTAATGAAGTATCATCAGCAAATAATACTATGTCATGGCTATCTCATACTATGTAAGGTAAGTCATTGATATATACAAGAAACAGAAAAAGGCCAAGAATTGAACCCTGAGGTACGCCCATTTGTACAATCGACCCGGAAGAACTCATACTATTAATGACAACTTTTTTCATTCTGTCACTTAAATATGAAATAATTAATTTAAAAGCATCACTTCTTACACCGTAGTGTTGAAGTTTCCTGATTAATGTTTCATGGTGAACACAATCGAAGGATTTGGTAGGGGACAGAGCGTCACTGCGGCAAACTTTTTCGCTGGTTTCACTCCCGCACATTGATCGTTCTCTAGCCCCATTAAAGGGCGCCAGGAACTCAGGGCCATTTCTTTGATTTTGTGCCTAGTGGTGCGAAACTAGATTGGATTAGGAGATTTTAAGCTGCTACCATATGGCGCGGAGCCAATTCTATTCTTTCGGCTTTGTCGCTCCTTTAGCATCACCCGGGAGACATATGGGGTGGCCCTAGGGTTATTTGATCAAACACTAAGTACGCGTGCGATTCATACCCCGGAAGAACTCAAACTAATAATGGCAACTTAACTCTTTCTATTAATTAAATATGAAATAATTAATTTAAGAGCCTAACTTCCTACACCGTAGTGTTGAAGTTTCCTAATTAATGTTACATGGTGAATACAGTCGAAGAACTTGAATAGGTCACATAATCACCTCAATATCGGTATCAGTTATCGAGCTATCTCTTGTGAAACCAATTTTTATGTAGTATAGTATTTAAATTAAAAAAATAACATTTGATCAAGAATAATCTTTTTAATAATTTTTATAAGTGTTGGCAGTATAGAAATAGGCCTAAAATTGATGGTCACTGTACTACCAGATTTAAATTAATGTATTACATTACAATGCTTCATTAAATAAGGACACACATCGTATTCGATATGTGTTAAAAATTATATATAATTGAGGTGTTAATATTGTGTCTATTATAGACTTAATAACTTTTATGAAAATCCCACACAAATGTGCGGTTTTCTTAATATCGATTAGTTTTAAAATATTTCGCAATATTTTTGATGATACTTTATGAAATGTAAAATTCTTTGTAAACGCATTTACATTTGGTTTAGGTAATGATGCGGCAACAGTAGTAGAACAATTCAGTGACTTAGAGATTAAGATCGGAATATTAGTAAAATATTTCTCAAAAACCAGAAAACGTCCTTTCCTGATATAGTTAATTTGTTGTTAAAACCTAACTGGTAGTTTGAATTGCGAGACCTGACTTTACCAGTTTCACTGTTAATTATACGCCATTTTATTTTATTAATAATAAAAAAGTTTATGTTTTCTCTCACAAAATTGGCAATAAACATAAACATACAACTTATCCCCTCGTCTGACCAAACGCCATATTCTGGCGTCGAGTGATAGCAAATTATTCGTAACATATATGATATATATAACATATATATATATATATATATATATTATATATATATATATATATATATATATATATATATATATATACTTAGTATACTTAGTATACTTGTTATATACTTACTTAGTACTTCGGAAAGTGCTCGACAGATGCGCTAAAATGATCTCGACATTCGAGTGGCTAATACTAATATGCTACAATTAATTTGTGAGAGACTGGTGTCCGTACTAAGATTCCCTGTATGACCGATCACCAACCCCCACCTACAGACCAAGTTAAACAGCTGACGTAAATCACCAACGATCCGGAAAGTTTGCAGTCTGAGAACATGTTCAAGATCAACCCCGCCATTACGTCAGTTTTAATAGACTACAAATCATCGCAAAAGGACACAGATTCCTATCAAGGATGACATGCGAGATGGGTGATACCATCTGATTGGATTTCTGTAATTAACAAAATTAAATCCAATCCCAAGCACATCACTGCAAAACTTCGAGATACTGTAATCTCGTTTTGCGTGTTTCGGACCAAAACTTAATATTCAAAATCTGAAGTTTAGCCCGGCAAACTTTGACACCGGGCATCAAACATCTCATTTCCCCCCGTGACCATGAATGATTTAAATCACCACATACGTTAGGTTATTAAAAATAAGTATAAATAAATAAATTAAACGTGAAAAAATCCGTAAAGATAGTTGTATTCAAGATCATTATACTAAATACTGCATTCTGGAAATAAATAAACTTGAATTAAATTGAATAGAATTGTCTCATACAAAAACTGTATGGTTGTCTTAGCTCAAAATTAAGATAGTTATTGGTTTAATTCGATTGTAAATATACGGTTACTCTAAGTGTTACAGCCTATCGAAAGTCCGCTTCTGAACTTAAGCTTCCCCGTAAATTGCCTCATTGCGACTTAGAAATTAATTATATACTAGCTGTTCCTCGCGATTTCTTCCGCGTAGTATTTATTACGATTGGACATTTTTACGCGGAATCTTAATACTTTTTCTAATATAAAATAAGGTTTCTTGTAACATTGGCTACCTGCCAGTAAAAATCTCGTCGAAATCAGTACAGCCGTTTCGTAAATTAACCGGAATAAACATATAGACAGACAGATAAAACTTTTAAAAATTGTTTTTTGTTATAATGATTATATATAATTTTATGCGTATTTAGCAAAAAGCTGTTACTTTAGTATAACAAACAGACAACTCAATTCTATTTATTTGTATAGATATTTAATGGAAATTGTATTTTTGCTTTGTATACATATTCATAAGATATATAATTTTTTCACGTGTATGTCATCATGGTATGCGGCTCTACATTAGTTATCCAATCCTACAATATTCAACACTATTGAAATTATAGTGGTATATCGTACGCAATTATATGAGTGAAAAGAACGGACGACTGTTTTATCAACGAGCTATTTCATTTTAGTTCTCAGGAGTTCCAGTGCCGTACTACTTTCATGAAAATAAACTTTTATATTAGTTTATTTTACGACAAATTTATGTAGTTTCCAAGATAACTACCAATTCTAGTGAGGTGCTGGCTGTATTTAACCTTGTTTTTACCATATACGGTTAAATACAATCAGCGTTATACAACGAGCCATATAAGGAGCTCTTTATATAGCATCCTATTTTAGGTTCACTAATAAGAATACCTGAAGCTTTCTAAGTATCCATTTACATTACATTATATGTATGTTTACCATTATATCGTGGATGAGAATAGTGTGTCTTTAACCTCAAAGACTACGATAGTATGCCCCGCCGACTGTGACTATTCTGACCTTCTTCAGTGATTAATCTGACTAAACAAGAACTAAGCTACCACAATGGAAGGCAAATCTCTATGAATAGATTTAAAAAAATATTACAAAAACTGAAAAATAGCTACTACCTTAGAAGATGATTATTTTACGGTCGTGCGTATATATTTTCTTATTACGAGACAATGTCCTTCCACAAAAATTAAGAGTTCGTGACATCGCATAATTTTATAGGGTAAGTGTAATTCCTTGTAACTTGTAAGCTTGTTTCTTTAAACTTGTTAGCCTAAATCCATCCGTTAAAATCCATTATCATCCAAAATCGGTCATCTCGATTGTTGGCGTTACGATGGTTGTGTATTCATACAGGAAAAATTTCTGTTCTACTCACGCCCAAATATAGCCAGCGGTTTTACCAGACCAATACAAATTTTTAGAAGCTAAATTTCAAATTTAGTTTCAAAAATTTCGTGCCTATATGGCTTAGGGATATTCAAGAAAAAAACCTACTCTTTTCTAAGAAATTAACAACGCATCTGCAATTTTTTTAAAGAATGAGGGTGACAAACGAACACACATTCCACCTGATGGTAAGTGGATGGTGTGGCCCATAGACATCTAAATTTATCCTCGATTACAAATCGATTACTCGATTACAACGCAAATGCATTGGCACACCTGAGGACTAAGATGAAATACCTAGTTTTCAGTAATAAGGGTCTTATTCTGTTTCATTACCAAGGAGTTATTTACCATCAAGTAAGACGTATCCTTGTTAGCCTCCTTATGAGTGGCACTTTAAAAAAAATTAAATGGAACTATCACCATATAACGAGCCTATAACAAAACAAATATTCATCAAGACATCAACATCAGGTTTAATATGGCGAAGAAATTACTTTCTTTTTTTTATAAAAATAACTTCTATAGAATAACTTCTAAATAGTTAAAAAAATAAATTCATATTGGGGCATTGAATTACTTTTGAGGAAAAAATTGATGATAATAAACACAATATGTTATTGTAGATTTAAAATTTCATTTAGCTTGCTTCAAGCTGAAATTGAAGACAAAGTGCTCTATAACCGTTCCAAAATAAACTTGATTCATTTATTAATTTTATTTTAAATAGCCATATGATATTTCCGAGATATTCTATCGACACCTACGGGACGTAATGGGGTGATGAATTTTCTAATTTCGTCATCACATGGCAAAACATTGATAAACTGATGATTTCTAATCAACAAATAACTTAAACAGGTATTTTATTTTCCCGATTTATATAAAATTTACATAGAGAAGAAAAGCGTCGCTGAGGAAATCGTGTGTATAATGACTAAATGCATTTGACATTTTATTTTATTTTTATTTTTATTAATAAGGCATATAAACAGATTGAAGACAACACAAAACACATTTACAGTAACAAACATAGTATAACTAGTCTATAATCCAATAAAGTGTGCATAGAAAAACAAAATATGACAAGTATTAAAGAGAAAAAAAAACTGATAATACTTAGTATCAGTGGCAGTTGAAATAAGAACTTATTTAGTGACATCCGGGGAATTTACTTATTTAACGTAGCATTTACAGATATTTTTAATTGTGAAATGTTAGAATTAAAAATGGCCAAATCAGCGTTACGATGTCTCAGCTCGTCAAAATTTTAACACATGCTAACAAGCGGTTCAAAAAAGACGTGTTGTTCCTGCGAAAATCAAGGCGAAAGATACGCGGGTTACGCAGACGGAATAGACCGTTGAAATTAATTAAATTAAGCAGTTTCGGTCAATTACAGTAGGAGTGAGTGATTTTGTGAAGGTAAATAAGCTCAGAATATTGTCTGATTTCGTGACTACAAAGTAATTCACTCTTTCATTATACGATGGTAACTGGCGGATAAAAAAAATGTTTACAACATAAACCCCGTAGAAAACATCTCTGGAATCGTTCAATATTAGGTATATACACTCCGTAATAAGGTGATCAGACTACCGAGGCGTATTAAAGTATCGGTCTCACAAGAATAAGGGTCTCTTGAATTCCTTCAAAACTCGTGTAACAAAACCAATTAACTGATAACCAAGTTGCGTTAAGTACTTAAAGTTTTTGCTTAAAATCTAGTTTAGAGTCAAAGATAACGCCCAAATATTTAACAATATTACTTTCAAACAAAGGTTGATCATTGATATGGTATATACACTGTACTGCCCTGATACGGAAGAAGGCGGCTAAGCCACAAAAGTATGTTTCGAGAAAAATTGAGAAAAAGCGCGAAGTTGGTTTTCTTGATAGATATCACCGAAAAAAATTTCGACTATTGGAATCCATGTAAAAAAAAATTACGAATCCTTTATAAATATGTTTGAATGAAATTATTGGCATACTGTTTTTTTAAACTCTAAAAATGTAGTTAACGTAAGTATTGAAACATTGTATTTGAATATTAATTACAACATAAAAGGCCGTTAAGTATACCTTAACTGTTTTTTAGTATAGCATTGACAATAATCATACGCAAAAATGTGGCTAACCTACTTTAACTTTCTTTTAATTTTTGACGCTTTGTTTAAATTATACACTTGGACTACACTTTATTGCTGTTAAGTGATAAAACTGCCTTATAGTATAGTTTATCAGCAAATAATCAAATTAAGTAGAAGTGCAACTAAACTAAAAGGTAGTTAAATGTACATTAATCTCACGGAACCGCTTTTTTGATTAGTATTAGCATAGGTATATTTTTGTTATGTAAGTTTGAAAAGTTGCTAAGTGTAAAATAAAATGTGCTTTAGTAAGAATATCAAAACTTTATTCATGCTTAGCACACACAATTATAAGGAAAAACAAGGGATTGTTTTTTATTCTTAAAGAACCTGTTTTTATTTTTGAATGTGATTTCTGCTCTACTAAACCGTTTTCAATTATAATTCTAGATCTTCCGCTAAATCCGATCTGACGAATCTGATTTATTTACTGATTTTTTTTAACATGGAAATTGGTAGGTAGCACGAAGTATGATACCGACTGATTATCGTCTTCTTCGGAATCAGAACTGTTTTGCGACATCTCCACTGACGGTATATAGTCCATTCTTTTACAGAATCATCAGAGTCAAAATCTTCACTTTATTCTTAATATTGGCGCTCTTCTACTGATACTGGAAGACGTGCTGTAGGTGGCAAGGATTAACTAATTTTACAGACTTACTTATGGATAGACACAGACATCTTTGAATTTGGAGCTATTCAGCGGCATGTTTACTGAATTCAAAGCTTCACCGGAGTTAAAATTTTTATCGGTTAATTCAATGTAACGATGCTCTTTGACATATTTGGAGTTATTCTGGGACATGTTCATCAGTGGCACACAGTTTTTATCTATTAGCGATCAATTCTTAAAAAAAAATGAATTTATTTCAGACTTTTGGTCCATAAAATTGTTAGTACAAAATATGAGTTTACAAATTATGTTTGTAAAACAGAATAAAAACAACACTAAAACATTAATTTAAATATTTTCCGGTCTAGTTTGTGGCACTTGGTACATACGCATGAGTGTATATCCAGTGTCTCCATGTATGTATACCCAGTGTCCTTGACTGGACGGTCTGATTTACCACTAATAACCTTCAGAATAGTATCGAAGCTCCCTCGCACTCTGCACATAAGAGACGTGATACGTTGGCGTAGTACTACATCCCTGATGCACTGCAAAATCACAGCAGTCCCGACATCACTCGAAAGGCTATATTGAACTATATAATTAAATATAACATAATCATTACAATTATATACATCACTTATAGATGGTACCATTTCTTCATAACAAAAAATATACCAAGTGTTTTATTCCTTTTCAGTTAGGTGAATTCATTGTGTATCTTTATTTTGGCGTTGTGAGATATCAAGTTTGAATATCCCGCTTAACTTTTGGAGTTGATAAAATTTTGTAAATTGATTCAGAATCACTTATGAGATTCATGGAGTATGATCAAGACCAAAGTAAATCAATTATTAAAGAACGGGAAGCCAGTCGTGTCCAATGTGCCAACTGATTAAATGTAATTTACAGTCTTCTGCTGTCGCTTCTCTCACCACGCTCACTAACTTTCTGCCTTTGTTAAATCAAGGCATTATTCAAGGTGTAAAATAAAAATATATATAAATACTCAAGTAAAGTAAGAAGGGAGAAGTAAGCTCCCTTACGTTCGGAAACGATTTAGTATTAAATTAGGAAAAAAAATTAGTTTATGAATTTGGTGTAATGGTAATCCAAATCCATGTATGCACAATGAAAACTATTGTCAGACCTCAAAATTGAAGTGAACACTCCTTGGCCATAGCGTACTTTAAAATTATTTTGTTATGAATATAACTCTCTTTTTACATATTAGAGAGGAGGAGATTTGAATAAAATGTGCTATTATTGATTACTTTTTAAGTAAAGTTTTTTAAGTGGCAATTTCATTGAAGATGCCAGTTACAAAAAATATTCATATAAGTTCATAAACTTAAATTTAAAATGAGTGGAAAATATAATTGTAAAAACAATTATATAATGGGTGCGTTTGGCAGAAAAAAGCGCTAGCAAGCGCTTATAAGCGCTAAAATAGTTTTCGGCCAGGACACGATTGCTACTTCAGTAGCGCTGACACAATCCGCCATTTTGCTTATTTAATTTGTTTGTTTTGAAGTAGAGTTTATAAGTTGTTTTGTGCAATATTAGTTTTAAGTAATATAATGACATGAATAAACATATACATGCTATTAAAAACTCATGATTGGTAAGTTTTTAATATGAATACTTTACAAACATATATTTAAATTAGGTTAGATTCCCCGGTTAAAACTAACATCGTGTCCTGGAGGAAAATAGCTACTTACGATTTGACAGCGCTTACCGCTTACGATCGCCATTTTGCTTACAAGCGCTTGCTAGCGCTTTTTTCTGCCGAACGCACCCAATGATTTCTCATATTTACGCGAACATTACACATGTAAATAAAACTAGTTTTTACGAATTTTATCGCTTATATTAACTTTTTTTATATTCCCGACGTTTCGAGCACTACCCATGGTCACGGGGGGACTAAGATGTCCGTCGTCCCGATGTTATAGTTAACCACCAGATTAAAATCATTAATTTTTGTTTCGATCTACACAGTATGAACTTATAATATTTTGAAGTCTTGCAGTTGTATGCTTGGATTGGGATTTAATTTCATTAATTATAGGATCCCAAGCAGATGATAGTGCCCATATTTTATAAGATAAGACAAGCGATCGATTAAACCCCGATTAAACATTTAGCTGATGTGAAGAATCGACGCTCCGGGCAGTCTGCAGTCTGTGAACACGTATAGGATCGCCCAGTCACTACATCAGATTTGATAGACCACAAATTCTCGCCAAGGCACACAGATTTCTTCCAAGGATGATTCGCGAGGCTATTGAAATCAAAAAACATCCTATATTCAATAGAGAAGATGAATTGCGCTACCATCTGCTTGGGATTCTATAATTAATAAAAATAAATCTCAACCCAAACATACAACTGCAAGACTTCAAGATACTATAAGTTCATACTGTGTAGATCGGAACAAAAATTAATAATTTTATTGTGTGAATATCCCCGGGTAACTATTACATCAGGACGCCGAAGACCTCAGACCCCCCCCCCCCCCCCGTGACCATGGTTGCTGTAAAGTGCTCGAAATCAAAACGTCGGGAATATAAAAAAGTTAATATACGCGATAAAATCCGTTATAATAGTTTTTAACTAGTTTTATTTTAAAAATAAATATAACTATTTTATTTACTTTAAATTCTATTAAATTTCTTCCTTTTTTTAATTTAGTTGCAATTTAATGGGAAAATTGAGTCTTAAAGTCCTTTTCATCAGCAAAGACACATTTTTTCGGAGAATTATTATACAGTTTTTTTAAATCAAAACCCAAACCAAAGAATATACCTCTGACACACTCGGACAAGAGTTCTGATCATACTTTTTTAAATCTTAAAACTTGCCGATCTAATTCTTCATGTGTACACATCGATTGCTAAACTTACACTTAGACGCTTTTCAGAGTAGCACATTCACTTTGCCGCTGTTCAAATATTGTTCCAAATATAATTCAAAGTTTCATCATACACTAAAAAGCAGTGAATGCTTTTTTGGGAAGTACGTGATTTTAATATATTTTTTAAACTCTACGCTTGAAAACACCTAAGTGTTTTTAGCCGTGTTTTAGTGTCTACTACAAGTGTTTATCGCTTTTTTAGCATATTATTAGGTATAGCCTAGCATGGCTGCAACTAAGTAATAAAGCAGTTATTTACGCTTAACGGCCTTTTAGATTATAAAATGTGTTTAACTGCATTTTTTCTTAGTTTTCCAACATCAAATATTAAATGTCAACTAAGAAAATAAATCGTTAAAATCTCTTAACGGCTATATAGCGTAACGGTGCATCGTAACTGATTTCTAGCATATGACAGCAAAGAAAATTTGGCACTTAACCGCCAAAATGCTTAATGTATCTCAGGAACTATCAATCGTAAAAATATAATTCCAATATTGGTCGATAGAGAATTTTTTGCTTAGTCTAGTGGTGATGAAAGCTCAAAATCGACAAAATGCACTTAGCCGCCTTTTTCCGTATCAGGGCAGTGTAGAAGAGTTTTTTTAGTAGTGCAAGTTACAACAAAACATTTAACAACATTCAAATACATTTTATTATGAGAACACTAGGTATGGATATTGTTTAGGTTACGTTGTAACAAGAGGTAGTATATAAAATCATCCATTATAGGGAAAGCATTCACATCGTCTTTATATAGTAAACTTTCACTTGTGATATGGTCTACCAATTCATTAATAAATATAATAAACAACAGAGGGCAGAGATGGGACCCCTGAAGAGCCCCGGATGTTACATGAACTGATTTGGAAAGAAAAACTTTTATTGCAAAGATCTGACTACGTCTAGAAAGATACGAAATTATCTATCGCAACAAATTGCCATGTATCCCGTATGCTGCTAATTTAGCCGAGAGTATTCTATGGTTGACTTTATCAAACGCCTTTGAAAAGTCAATATAAATCTACTCTACTTGGCGTTGAGTTGCAAGCGCTTGACAGATGTAATTTTTTTAGACACTTAGGTTACTAACGTCTTCTGCCTTATGCCTTACTAACACAGCATTATGAATTACCATACGTGCCTTTTTTTGACACATAATAGAGTGTAGTGCCCCATTCACTCTATTCCCTGCATTTACTCGTCTTTATATATCCCAATCATATCTACCATCCCTGCTAAATACACATCCCAAATACACAAACTCATCCACTTGCTCAATTAACTCTCCTTCTATTCTTATTTCTTCTCTTTCAAAAACCATCACTTTCGTCTTACTTGCGTTCACTTTCATTCCACTTTCTTTTAATTCCCAGTTCATTAATGTAACCATCATTTGCAACTCAGCCGCCGATGACGCAAATATGACTTGATCATCGGCATACAAAAGGCATTTGACGGTTAACTCGTCCATTCTTAACCCACATTCTTCATCTTTCAAAGTTTGCAAACACCTGTCCATAAATAGGTTGAACAACCAAGGGGAAGCTACACAGCCCTGTCTGACCCCTTTTTGGATGCCAAACCAGTCCGAGTAGACCCCATTGATCCTGACACAAGCACTAGAGTCCCTATAAAGAGACCTTAATGCCTGTGTCAAACCAGCGCTCAACCCATATGAGTTCAGTGTTTGCCATAACACATTCCTGTCCACTCTGTCATAAGCCTTTTCCAAGTCCATGAACGCACAAAAAACTTTCTGGTTTTTGGCCAAAAATTTCTCCGAAATCATGCGCATGGAAAAGACTTGATCTGTACACCCCATTCCCTTTCTAAAACCCGCTTGCACATCCCAAATTTTTCCATCAGTTTCTTTCACAACTTTTTCAATTAACACCTTAGCGTACAGTTTACCCACAATACTAAGCAAGCTGATACCACGGTAGTTTTTGCAGTCCTGCTGTGACCCTTTTCCTTTATATATTGGTACTATAACTGCTTTACACCAGTCATCCGGTACCCGTTTTAATTCCCAACATAAATTAAACAAGGTGTACAGCAGGCCTGCCACCACTTCCTCTCCAGCCCTTAGCATCTCGAGTGATACTCTATCATATCCAGCTGCCTTACCTGCTTTCATGTTTTTCATTCCTTTCATTATTTCATCTACACTTATCTCCATACCCCTTTCCACTTCTTTCGGAATTTCTAGTTATTTAATTCAGACGACTCTTCACTCATAAACACGCTTTCAAAGTATTCCTTCCATCTGTTTAAACTCGAAGCTTCATCATTCAGAATACATCCATTCTCGTCTCTTATAGCATTCATTATAGGCTGTTTTGTATTTCCCCTGGCAGTTCCTACGAGTTTTCAGAACATTTTTATGTTAGCCTGGAAATTATTAGATATCCTTCTATCATTCTTATCCGTTCCTTCTTTCTTTTTCCTTTCAACAAATTCTTTTACGCTCTTATTTAGACGTCTAAATTCTGCCTTTTTTCTTTCAATCTCATCATTCATACCAGAAGAATTACCAGCTTTGGTTGCTAGTAAATCTAACCATGCTTTCTTCTTTGATTCAACTTATTACTTACACTTACTATAACTTACACACGTACCTCATTATCCCACCACAACGTTTTACTTTTCCTTTCATTTGTTCTCTTACTTACACCACATACTTCAGTGGCGGCGTCCACCAAACCTTTCTTAATATTGTCCCACACAGTATTCAAGTCTAAGTCATTCATACACAACTCATTCAAACATCTAATATTTCCTCTCAGTCTACATTTATACTTCTCTTTCACATCTTCATCTTGTAACTTCTCTATTCTTATACGCTGTAACGCAGTGGTAGACACAGATGTCCGATGCCGCCAACGCTTGAAAAGACCATTAATTCGACATAAGACCAAGTAATGATCCATACCTACGTTGGACCCCCGGTAAACCCTTGTATCTACGACTGCGCTCCTCATTCTTTCATCCACAATTACGAAATCTATCATGCTTCTATCATCACCTCTTTCCCATGTATACATGTGAATCTTCTTATGACGAAAAAAAGTATTCGTCACAAAAAGATTCTTTTCCACACATACGGTGAGGAGGTATTCACCATTCTCATGTATACTTTCATCACAAAACATTCCCAATATCCTTTCATAACCAGACCTCTTCACCCCAACCCTTCCATTAAAGTCTCCTAACATAATAATATTTTCATTTTCCTTACATTTTGTCAACACCATCCTTACCATGTCCAAAAACTGCTCTCGGATGTAAGTGGGCTTAGACATGTCTGGGGCGTACACCCCTAGCAGGAACAGCTTCTTTAAGCCCACTTTAATTCGTATCCATAGCAGCCTCGGGCTTACACATTCATACTCTTTCACACATTGACCCATTCTTTCTGAAAGGATGAAACCGACACCCTGGCATGCCCGTTCGGTCTCGTCTACGCCAGACCAATACGCGGTATACGTGCCATGTGCAGTGGCATCCTTTCCCTTTCGTTTCGTCTCACTCACACATAACACATCTATTCCTCTGTCATTCATCATTTCGCATACTTCATCCATCTTATCATTCATTCCTCCACATACATTCAGCGTAGCCAGACGGGTTTCCGCAATCCACTTTTCGCCCCTCCGAGAGACAGAACGTGACGGGTGGCGAACCTCGTCGCCGGTTTTTCTCCCGGATCGCCGGTTTTTCTCCCGGAATGATCCTCCGTGAATATAAGAAATTACGTAATATGTGTAAATTTTGCCGTAGAGACTCAGTACGTTGGTTTCACAGGCTATAACGTTTTTATGTTTCTTATTAGTTGCATATTAGTGAGTATTGCATAAAGCGATTACATTATTAATTTAACCTAAACGCTATGTATATTATGCGTTCAGAGAGGAAACGCAGCCAACATTTTTGGCATTGCCCATCTGTTTTTTTTTTCATATTGCTTATACTCATATATTATTTGGGTCATGAATTGGCAGTGCAAGAGAATCCACTTCTTCATATTATCCCATAGGTATGGTCAGAGGCAACAGAGAGAAACTGAACCACGAGATAGGCAGAAATATCTTCTTGGTAAGAAATTAATAATAACAAATAGCAGTTACCGATCCGTACAGTAGAAGTAATTGTATATATACCTTATATATGTAAATCTATATGGGACACCTATGTTAAGCAGTGGCCTAGTGTGGACCTGGAATGATGATGACTTTAACATTGTCATGCATGAAGAAAAGAAAGAATAAAGCGAGCAGTTCACAATCAATTCGTTGTCTTATTTGCAGGCATCACCTATTATTTGATATGGTTCAGTCGAATTAATTTAAAAGTTAAGTTCGAATCGTAAACGTTTAATATGTAACACAAGCTGAATATAATGGAATCAGTGCATCAGCCACCGCAATCGTTTAATTTCTAACACCACTTTTACAACGTTACGTCTGAAAATTTGTGTGCGTGCAAAAATGTGTGTGATGATTTAAAATAAAGGATGCAAAAGTGCAAATAAGCATTTATCTTTCATCCCCGGTAAAAATATTGCAAAACTTATTACCAATTTACAGAGGATTTTAAAACATTAGACGATTTAATTAGGATATTCGAAGAATTCTTTAAACCTAAAAAGAATTTGACCGTTGAACGGCATAAATTTTCATCCGTTGCCAGCTAGAAACTTAACCAATTGAACAGTATGCATTTGAACTCGGAAAGTTAGTCACCGAGTGTGATTTTGGACAGCTACGTGAGGAGCTAATTCGAGATGGATTGATTTGTGGAATTAAAGAAACGTCGTTACGAGAAAGTTTGATACAAGTGTGTGATCTTACAGCTAGGAAATCCCTAGAAATATGCAGGTTGGATTAGGATCTCGGCTCTTTAACATAGTTACCAGTTGACTATCGAGCTAACTTCTTAAAGAGTGTGCTGTATGTTTTAAGGTATGTGAGGTCTGACAGCGCGCGACATGTTATACTCCCGTTCCCTCGGGACCTTAATGGCGGGAAAATTTTCAAGTTAGCAAATTTTTTGCTATATTGCATATTTTGCTATATTTTCACTTTGAGACAATATTTAAGGATAAAACTTACAGGAATTCTTATTAAATGTATAAACTATGGAATAAAATTATTTTTGGTTGCTAGAAATTGTAATAAAGTTCATAAATTACCCTTTATAACATAGTGGTAGTATATACTTCAATTTTAGTGCCAAATTACTACTAATTTGAATTCTACACTTTTGTTTTTGGAGAAATTTATATGAAAATGTTTGCAAATATGTATATTTTTATGTTTTATGCGTTTCTATTCGTTACTCATACCAAAATATTAACATATTAAAAAAATAATAATAATATTTATCTGTATGACATTTCGATATTTAAAAAATATTTTTGTGTGAATTTGAAATAAATACAACGTCAAGTTATTTGAAATATGTAAGAAAACTATTTTTACTTACATTTTACACTAAAAATAAATGAGATTTAGAAAAATAACACATTTATGACCCAACCGCCAAAATGGGCCTTCCGGATTTCGAAGTACTTTTGGCAATTAACTTTTCACTTTTTATACCACAAGTTATATATCTACGTGTTTACTATATAACAAGGAATATAAAAAGGTACAATACTTTCGTTTTTAGTCCAGACACAAATATAAAATTCTATAAAAAAGACCTAAAGACCTAAAGACCTTCATAAAAGTGACACGTGGAACGCCGAAAGTTCAGAGTGATTTCTTTTTTTTTTTTTTTCTAAGAAACATTGCCAGGTTATGGTTTAAAATAAAAGAGCATATCTTTGTATTTGATACTATTACCTATTGCATAATGTCTTTGGTTTTGTTTAAAACGAAAAAATAGTTTAAAAAGAAATAGTTCATAGGGCAGTACTTCTGATCGAAATCGATCTCTTTTAGAGCCGAGATCTAAACTGAGCTGTACTGGAGGTAACAAGCACGCGTACGAGCAGTGTATTCTATCAGACGATTCGCAACCCTATACCGCGATCACTACACACATGGGTACGTTTGCGTACCGGCGTACTCCTTACGGTTTATCGTGTATACTGGAGAAATTTCAAAAGTTAATGGAGGAGACTCTGCAAAGGGTGGCGGGGTGCGTTGTATTTTAGGATCAAATTTGTGTTACGGGATCGAACAATGTAGAACATTTGAAAAATTTAAGATATGTACTCGAACGGTTACGGCGCATGGGGCTTACCGTTAAACTTAGCAAATGTAAATTTTTGCAAGACAATGATAGATATCTCGGTTTTATCATTAATAAAAATGGCTTGCGACCAGATCCAGAAAAATTGGAGGCCATTTCCAGCGCGCCTAGACCGGACAATGTACCCCAACTTAAAAGTTTTTTTGGGAATGCTAAATTATTACGGGCGATTTATTCCAAATTTGAGCACTTTATTACAACCGTTACATAATTTATTAAAAAAAATATAAGTAGGAATTGGGACTCGAAGTGTGAAAAAGCGTTTGTCAAAGCAAAGCGATCTCTCCTAAGCGAGCGAGTATTGGCGCATTACGAGGAGGGGCGTGAGCTCGTCTTGTCGGTTGATAGTAGCGCGTACGGACTGGGAGCTGTGCTGGCACACCGTTACCCAGACGGCAGCGAGTGTCCCGTCAGCTGCGTGTCCCGCACACTCAATGCAACCGAGCGCAATTACAGTCAGCTTGACAAGGAAGCGCTCGCCATCTTATTCGGAATCACTAAACATCATCAATATTTATTTGGAAGGCATTTCATTTTGCGTACAGACCACCAACCGCTGACTTATATTACGGCGGCTAGTCGGATAACGGACCGGCCGACGCTTTGTCGCGATTAGCTGATTAGCGCGGAGCTAGTTACGGCACTGAAGCTGAGCTTCTTCTCCTCCGTTGCCAGCTTCAAAGACTTCCTGGGCTGATCTTTGGGGGACTCTTCCTCAGACCGACTACGTTTGTTGGCCTCCAAAACTGGGGGATGTTTGGGGAGAGGAATTTCGTCCCAGGGCTTCTGGCAGAGAGAGAGGGCCTCTTCAGCTCCTATTACAGCTGCTATCAGCCGTCGGTACCTCTTCCTTGCTGCCCCACTAACCTTATAAGGCCTAGCGAACTTTTTCTTTTCCCTTCCCTGGTTCATTTCCAATTGTGCTTTGGCTGCAGACGTGCCCTCCACTTCACGGCTCGTCCCAGTTTGGGGCGTAGTGTTGCAGAATATTAGTGAGGCTAAAAGAGCCTATTACAAACCTACAGATAGTTCCATTAGCCACTCGTATGTCGGGGTCATTTTGGCCAATATGGCGCTTCTGTCGAGCACTTTCCGAAGTCCTGGTCTTTTCTCTAAGTTGTTTTAGCTTAGTATTCCACCAAGCAACTTTTCGTGTTGAGGTCTTGGTTTTGACGGGACAACTGTCCTCGGAAGCTTCACGAATACCTACGGATACTGTCTGCGTCGCTAACTCCAGATCTTCAATCGTTTTGATGCTTTTAGGAAACGTTTCCAAATTCCTCCTTACATTATCTCTATAGATATCCCAGGAGGTCGCTTTTGGATCCCTAAAAGTAACGGTTTCATAGGTTGGTGATGCTCCAATCACAAACTTAATGTGTTTGTGATCAGACATCGAGTTTTCACTACTAACATGCCAGTCATTTATCCGCCTGGATATGTTATTAGTAGCGAAGGTTATGTCTAACACATCTCGCCTAGCTCGCCTAACAAAGGTTGGTGTACACCCTAAGTTTAGGCTTACCAGGCGGTTAGAGATGAGAAAATCATAGAGTAGTTCACCTCTTTCGTTGATGTTAGTGCTTCCCTAGGCTGTGTGGTGAGCATTAGCATCACAACCCACCACAAGTCCGGCGTTGTGTTTTCGGGCGAACTCCGCCACTCGCTCTAACTCTATGGTAGGATCTGAGTTCTCTCCGGGATAGCTTGAGCAAATAATTACTCTGGCCCCTGTGCATCCCTTGAGATTTATGAAGGCTGTAACCAGGTTATCATTGCAGTTCTCTGGAACAGCTAAAAGTTCAATATTTTTATTGTAAATTATACAGGCTCTGGGTCTACTGCCTTTAGTATTGACAAGAATCTTACCGGCAGCCGATAATCTCAGAACTTGAACGTTGGCCACCCAAGGCTCTTATATGAAGGCGAGATCAATATTGTCCTCTGCAAAGCAAACCTCCACCACGGCAGAAGCAGCTGCTGCATGGTGAAGATTTTCCTGGAGGACCCTCGTCTTACCCTTTGGGTTAGCCATTTATGGGCGTGGGGGGATGGGTCTTTTCCGCCAGTTGAGGACGAAGACGTCCTTTACCGGCACCCTTGACCCCCGCCTTACCTTTAGTTGTACCGCTCCTACCTCCCCTCTCCACACTCCTGGACGACGTAAGCGGAGGCCGTCGGACCGAGGCGAGATCTTCTTCACTCTCACTGATGGCGTTCTGGTCTCACCTCAAGATGTGGAGGGCTGGGAGGATCAGAGTTGGGCGGTTTAGGCTCCATTGCTACGTCAGAGCCTCCCTCATTTTTAAAAGGTATTATTTTAAAGCCAAGGACGACTCTCCCGCCTGCCTTCCGAAGGGGTCCCGCCGATGGGTCGTCCAGAGAAAAGGTTACTAGGAACCCATTCTCCTCGTCCCAACGATGGAGGATTCTTCAGAGCTCGGTATCGAGCCCTTCGTTTTGCGCCCTCAGCAGCACAGCCACCTCCTCTGGAGAGTCAGCTTCGCTGCGGAGCAAATACGTAATGCCCAGCTGAGGCTTAGGCAATTCGCCTTCGGGTATTACCGAGAGCTCTGCCTCCGGCCAGGGTTTCAGTTTTCCGATCTCACCCACAATCCAGTTCTGGCTTGCCTTATTCAGGCACGTTACCAGAATCCAATCTGGCTTGTGAGTGAAACCCGAAAATTTTGGTCCCATTCCCGGCTGCACCCCACAGGCTGTCTTAGCGATGGCCCGTGTTAGTGCCCAGTGGACCAGCGTCATCTGCTCCACATTCATGGGATTCGAATTGCGAATTCCCACACGCGCGGAGCTAGTTACGGCACTGAAGCTGAGCTTCTTCTTCTCCGTTGCCAGCTTCAAAGACTTCCTGGGCTGGTCTTTGGGGGACTCTTCCTCAGACCGACTACGTTTTTTCGCCTTTGGAACTGGGGGATGTTTGGGGAGAGGAATTTCGTCCCAGGGCTTCTGGCAGAGAGAGAGGGCCTCTTCAGCTCCTATTACAGCTGCTATCAGCCGTCGGTACCTCTTCCTTGCTGCCCCACTAACCTTATAAGGCCTAGCGAACTTTTTCTTTTCCCTTCCCTGGTTCATTTCCAATTGTGCTTTGGCTGCAGACGTGCCCTCCACTTCACGGCTCGTCCCAGTTTGGGGCGTAGTGTTGCAGAATATTAGTGAGGCTAAAAGAGCCTATTACAAACCTACAGATAGTTCCATTAGCCACTCGTATGTCGGGGTCATTTTGGCCAATATGGCGCATCTGTCGTGCACTTTCCAAAGTACTAAGTATGTATAACAAGTAACTTAGTATATGTAATTAAGTAGTTATTAAGTATATATAATTAATGAATCAAATTCTGCGTTCATATAGTATATTATCATCATCATTAAAGCCCTTTAAAAGTCCACTGCTGAACAAGGAATGTCACAAAACACAGTCAGGAGCCACCAGCATCCATCGACTATAATTATAATAAGTATAATAATATATGTAACATAAAGCACATTACAGCTATGCCAAATTACAATCACCTGAGTGAAATGGTCTTTGGGAAAATTCCTATGAGGGTATTTACAGAAAAAGACACTGAGGTGATTCCTAAAGTGATTCAATTTGGTAATTTTTGGCAAGAATCCGCGAGCGCTGGTAAAAAGCTAGTTCATAAATAGGTCAATAAAACTTTTATATGGTAATTTTGTATCTGTTAAATTAAAAAGAACAATGTAAAAATAGAAACAAAAATGTTTTTTCTCGGTCAGAGCAAGGAATGGTATACGTGTTAAAATGGCATAAAGTATTTTTGCCGTGAAATACAAGCAGACCAAGCTTTCTTGTTAATGTTATTGTGAGAAATCTTTTCATTTGGAATCAAAAGGTGAAATGCTTTTTGCAGGTTCAAAGAAATTCTTCAATGTTTTGGAACGATTTACGTGGTCCTTTGTGTTGGTTTTGTGATGATCCCCTTTTACAAAAACACACTGTTTGTTTATCTTTTACGTAGTATACGCATACTGAAGCTATACTAATGCTACATAACTACTATATAGCTATAATATACCAGTAATATAGTAGCTTAAAAGTGCAATTCCGTAGCCGACTGCAGGCTGCAGCAACAGGCAACGTGTCGCCACGATTTATCGCTGCGACATGTCGCTGCAGCTATGATTCCGAACCCGACTGCAGACGGCATAAGCCCGTATCCAGACTGTTCGGAGTGTTCAGTGGGACATAATGTCTGACGTGTTTGCAATTAGCGATCGCGATTTGTTTTTGTTAGAAGAGGAAGAAGATGACGATGACTTGCTTTTATTATACAAGTATAAAGAGAAAAGACGAAAAGATAAACGTCCTATTTCAAAATGAAGAGGAAGTGGTGGAATGTACAGTGCTGGATTTTGAGCCACCTGGTTTATCAGTTTCTTTTCTTCGGAATCGGTGAAACTCATTTTTAAGAAAAATTCAGCGTGTTGTCGCTCGGGCGTTGGTGGCACTACTGATCTGCGGTCGGGCTACAGTGTCGTCTGCCACTAGGCAAATGACGCGTCGCTAGCTACGGAACGTATTCCGTATAGAACTACATAGCAACCAGTCGTGTCGCGACGACACGTCGCTTGCTGCTGCTGTCTGCAGTCGGCTACGGAATTATATATATGGGACGTATATAGGCTGTAACTTTACTTTAAACTTTTTATGGGCCACAGCAACCACTTACCATCAGGTGGACTGTGCGCTCGTTTGTCACACTATCCTATAAAACATCTATAAACTATATCAACGTATATTGACCGTTGCAGTCTATTCCTCCCGAAGATGTTCCGTTACGGAAGAAACACATGTTATGCTATCGAAGGTGATTAACATATCGTACTTTCTTAATATATCTACAAAGTTCGACGATATCTTCAGAAACCTATCGGGAACAGTCGCACAGTAAGTAATGAATTGTGAATGTCAGTAATATAAAGAACTAAATAAGTGCTTTACTATTCAATAGTTCTGTGTAACGGTGGCGTGGGAGATTACAAAATTTTTTTCGGTGGTTGTCGCAAGATGCAACTATGGGTAGTACAAGAAATACTTGATGGCTTTCAATTGATGGCATCATAATCATCTAGTTTACGTCAGGCGTAAAATATACAGAACGGCGACAGAGAGCAGTGTCCAAGTTACACGTGTGATACCACGATACTCAATCCACCTACCAAACTAAGCCAAAAATGACAATTATGGAAAGTTCTCCCAATAGTGAGAGGCACCTATGTCTAGTACTGCAATTTTACCAGCTTATCCGATCGAACATGGATTTGAATTCATGGACTTCAAACACTTTATTTTTATACAATTCTATTTATAAAAGTAAAGCAGACAAATGTGCGCACTAACTCACTGAACTTTTTGCTTCTTAACCTTAACAAGACTTGACTTAGAAAAAGAGGTTTTTCGTTTTTGTCCCCATAGCATAGCATCTAAAAGTATAAAAACCCTAAATTCTTATTGTTATTTATTAATTATAGCCTATTAAAAGTCAGCTGCTGAGTATAGGCTTCTACATTAGTGATTTTGTAATAATTTTCACACTTAGCAGAAGATGATGGTACCCATCTCATTCTTTGATTTTCCCTGACACCTCTTACGATACTCTCACGGTGATAATATGGAGTAATGGATGAAAATTCTTGCACCGTCACTACACATTAAATCTTTCCTTAAAGTCTGGAGTGTATAAACAATATGCCGACACACACTCATACATCAACAACCTAAATTTGAATTTACAAGGAAAATAGATCGAGGATTTATAAATTACCATAGCACCACCAATGTTTTGCTGTATCCAGCGTTCTAAGATCCTCACATTGATTTTGATTCTTAATCGAGAATAAATGTAGAAGTTTATGGACCATGGCATCCACTTACCATCAGATGAACCGTATGATCATTTGCCACCCACATTGAATAAAGTATATATTATATTTATTATTAATACTTATTGAAAGTCACTCTTATATTCAAATTACCAAGAAAGTCACTTTTATAAACACTATATTTTATCCTCAATATTATATTTATCAATTTTACGATACATAACAACTTATGACTAATTTTTAACAATTTATTTTTGTAAATTGATTAAAATAAGAGGCCCTGGCAAGTTTTCCTAGCTTCCCTAACCTCAACGGTCCGTAAGTCTAGTGCTTATGCTAGCTCGAGTTTGCTGACATCATGGCCTGGTTACATAGATCGTTAAAAATGTTGTTTAGAAACCTTGTGCTCCTGGATGGCTCAAGGAGGTGACGAGGGAGAAGAGTTAGTATTTATGTGACTTACAAGTAAATTTTTGCGGGTTTTATGTTAGTTATTGTGTCATATATGTGTATAATCTGCCTACCATTCATTCATTACATCCGATCAAAATTTCACTGCTGAACATACGCCAATATGTATAATATATATATTGACGTATGCTCAGCCAATATATATATATATATATATATATATATATATATATATATATATATATATATATATATATATAATAAAAAATATATAATCATAATAAAACGGTTCAGTACACATTCATAATTCCCTTGCCTTTATTTTCTCCTCAAAACTAACCCAACCCTGAGATACTCAGTACTCAGACCCTACCTGAGTAAAATAGATGAGATTTTTTTAAATTAAAATTGAGTTTTGTTTTACAAAATGAGTAATTAAGTTTTCCTTGAGTTTCGTTAGTGTTAACTTAATTTATTTATTAAATACTAAGGTGCTGAGATTTTATATTTATTATAATCGTAAAAGACTAAAATATAAACCATTTGATCTAAAAACAATTATTGGAGTACGGCATTGTCTGTGTTGAAATGGTTTTGTCTTTGTACACATTTTACATTGAGCTGACTGCAATTTGCGATATGTTGGATTTGTCATATTGATTTTGCTTCGACTTTAACTATCGTTAGATACGCCTAAGTGTTGTTTTCAATCTTCAGTTTTATAAGAACTTTGACCATTGTAGTTAGAAGTGACCCGTAGAATAAAATATTAGTTTTATGCTTTAGGTAGGTAGATACTTGACATATCTAGTGGTAACTCTTTTACAGTGGTTGGCCAAAACCGTCCTTTATTTTCAGTTGTTATCAATAAGAGTCTACTGCCCATCTGGTTTGTTGTTGGGCGATATGAACATTATTGCACAGCTACAGCACGGCTATTTATTTAACCTTTGTGGAAGGCCTATTTTCAGCAGTGGAGTTTTGATGGACTGCAACTGATGATAATGATGATGATGATGATAAAATTCTACAATTGTACGTTGTACGCGTACGTTGAACTATTTGCCTTAAGAATATTTTGTAATAAATGCATGTAGATCTTTGATTTATCTGAATGGATTGACTGTTAGAGAATGTTTTTGGCAATAAGTCCGTCCTTTTGTGTCCTCAATTCGTCTGTCCGTCCACGGTTTTACTCATAGACCATATGTGCCATAAAGTAGTTATTTGGCATAATTATAGATATTAATTACCCCTACTAAATCGTGAAATAAAATATTGAAAGTAATAATTATTTTTGTGTATAAAAGTAAAAAGGGGATAATTATTTTTATTCAACTATTCCATCGTGTAAAAATAGAAGAAATATTATAATAAATCACCTAGTTTTATGTGATTTATTATTATATTTCTTTTATTTTCTACAAAAAGTACAAATAGTGCGTTAAAAGAAAGTGGGAAAAACCAGATAAAATAATTAAAATCAGGATCTACAAAACCTAACTGAAACCGAAAAGAGATATTAGAAATTGCAACTAACTATTATCGTTTTTTTATACGGTAAAAACACCAAGTATAAATAAGTAATAAGAGTGAATTGGAAGAGAAACCAGTGGAAAAAGGCATTTACGGAATCGGACATACAACAACTCAAATCTTTCTTTGAGTTGTTGTATGTCCTCTCTGTCTGATTACAACAACTCATCAAAAAGTCAAAACCAGTAAAGAGTGTAATACATTCTCTGGCACCTTATTTGCTTACTCGTTTAAGTAACCTCTTTAATAAAGTGATCGCTCAAAAATCCGTAATAATACAGTAAAAGGAGTCTAAAATTGTAATATTGCACAAAAAAGGTGATACAGGATACATTTCATACCACAGGCCTTTAAGCTTCATCATTATCATTACAGCCCTTCACAAGTCCACTGCTGAACATAGGTCTCCCCCAAGATATGCCACAAAGCACGGTCCTAAGCCACCTGCATTCATCGACTTTCTGCATGTCTTACCAGGTCGTCACACCATCTAATGCGGGATCGCCCTACACTTCGCCTACCAGTACGAGGCGACTCGAGAACCTTTATTCCCCAACGGATGTCGGTTCTTCGAGCTATATGGCCGGCCCATTGCCACTTCATCTTTCGTTTGGATAAGTTTCGTACTCTGATTCTGTACTCGGATAGCCATCTTAGCTGTACTGTACAAACACTTCAGCACTTCTATATACGACAGTCAACTTGGCACCGCTGAAGAGACTGTAGCACCGCTCAAATTTCGACGAAAGCAAAGGCTTTCTCATAGTCCACATACGCCAGGTAAAGTGGCAGATTGTACTCTTCAGTCTTCTGTACAATCTGCCGCAGGGTGTGTATGTGGTCTATGGTACTGAAGCCTTTTCGGAAACCGGCTTGTTCGGGAGGCTGGAAGTCGTCGAGTCTGCATGCGGAACGATTCGTAATGACTCTCGAAAACAGCACGTATACGCGGCTCAGAAGGGATATCGATCTGTAGTTCTTCAAGAGGGCGTTGTCACCTTCATTTAAGATTAAGACCACCGCACTTCTGCTCCACTCCTCTGGAGTAGTGCTACCATGGAGGACGGAATTGAAGAGCTTCTGAAGGATTTCAAGTACCGGTGTTCCACCCGCTTTCAGAAGCTCCGCTGTAATTCCATCCTCGCCAGGGGACTTGCCGTTTTTAAGGTGCTGTAGGATCATTCTAATCTCGCACAGACTGACGTCCGGGATATCATCGGAATAGTGTTGGATAAGACTTGCTCTTGGATTGTTACTCTCCCTTGCGTGTGGCTCCAACGATGATGTGTACAGCTGCCCATAGAAACTCTCAATCTCACTAAGAATCTCAGGTGTCCCGGAAACGATGCTGCCAAACTCAGTCTTCAGCTTTGACAGTTGGCTCTTACTGGCAGACAGATCTCTGGCAAAGACTTTGGAGCTCTGGTTCCGCTCGATCGCTTATTTAATGCGAGTAGTATTAAAGTTGCGTAAGTCTCGCCGCATGCATTTGGAGATCTGTCTGTTCAGTTGCACGTGTGCTGTCAAATCTGTTGATGATTTCAGCCTCATCTCCCGTCTAACAGCCATGGGATTAAGATTGTGATCGGAGAGTTTTGGTGTTCTTCTGCGGTGGTTCTTGCAGAACTTATCTTCGACCGCATGGTCAGTTTCAGGAGCTTATCATTCATATCGTCCACTGCATTGCAATCTTCTAGGCACTAAAAGCGGTTTCGTAACTCGAGCTGAAAGGTTGCGGGATTCTGGATTAGAGCACGAGGTGGACGGAGCGTTGATTTCATTAGACGATACCTCTCCAAATTAACGTTTAGTTTCAGTGTGCCTCTAACCATTCGATAATCGCTGCCAGTTTTCACCCTTGCGATCACTGAAACATCACTGAACATTTGGCATCTGGTCGTCATAACGAAGTCAATCTCGTTTTTTGTCGAACCGTCGGGGTTCTACCAGGTCCTCTTCCTGTGGGGCCGCTTCTGGAAGAAAGAGTTCATTAAAAAGAGTCCCTCTTTCTCCATAAAGAAAAAGTCGGCCGGTTGCTGGCCCCTACGGTTCCATTCGACTCGATCATTTGAAAAACTAGTATATCCCTCTCACTGTGAATCTTTTCCTGACAAATTAAAATTATTACGAAATAATAAGACGTAGCGTTCTAGAAAAAGCATTTTACTTTTAAGTCCGTTTCTAAGCGATGATTTAATCCGAAGCTCCCCACCTCGATAAATCCTCCCAATCGTTCGAAAAACGACATCCTATCTTAGTCCGCGGCAAGCATCGCTTCATTCGGCTGTGGTTCGAACGTGAGCACTTGCGCTTGCAACTTCATTTAGTTAGGTTGAATCCATCCTGAACAGTCACCCTCTATATTCTATGTCGTCTTCTCCTAATAATTTCCATACACTCACTCCGGTCATTTCCCCATCGGACGTGCTCTGGATACGATAAGACCACCTGATCATACTTCAACGAGTTTTAACCAGCTTAACAGATTGAAAAATCTAGAAAAATAACGTCAGCATTTTTTGAAAAAAAAAAAAATGGAAGCTGGATTATATATCTCAATTGCAACAGAGACATAAATGGCGAGTAGCAGCTCGAGAATCACGGATTGGAGAATTGGTTTTATTCAAGTATAACAACGCTCCTCCACTACAGTGGAAACTCGGGCGTATCGTACAGTTTTACCCCGGACCAGACGAAATAAGTCGTGTGGCAGACGTTCTGACGTCCACCGGAGTCCTCAAACGTGGTATTTATTATCGGTGTCATCTACTGGATCCCCAATACGAAGACTGAAACTGAAGCTTCCAGGGCGGCGGAGGATATTCGTGAAGTTTTTATATGTTTTGTTTTATTTTAGTTTTTTAGACAATTGTAAAGAATAAAAAAGACAGATGTCACGAATATTGAGAAAAAAGACAATGTTTTTTGTTTATTTTTCTGTGAATATTCCAAACATATCGTTTTTTTCCTGAATTGTATCACTGTATTTGATTTTAATAATCTAATAAGTCTTATCAAGAAGTTATTACCATTTGTAATTGAAAGTACAATATTATAATTTACATATTATGACGAAGACAAAGATTTTTATTTAAATACTGCAACCAAATTAGCATGCGTTCTTCGCATGAACATCGGGAATTAAAAATAAGTTAAATAAGTTAATTAAATGCGATAAAATCCGTAAATATACATTTATTCCTAGAAAAGTAAGCTTATTGTAATGTTTTTTTTAACGTAATTTGCAGACGAAAACACGAACGACGAAGGTTTTGTGTCGATAGCAGGATCAGTCCCTGTCTGCCAACCTGTCTATACATTTGCTAGATGTTGACAAGGAAGCCAAATCGTCCACATTTAGCGCCTCGGGTCCTAGTGATCACTCTCGATAAACTCGTGTTGAGGACGACATAAAATTAGCAGAGTCCGTGTAAGGAATATCACACTCTCTGCGGAATACTACACTCTAAGTCGCCTCACGATGTCTATTAAAACCGAGTGACACCTTCCACAAGCCCTTTTTGTTTCTCAGCGCTCGAACTGTACGGATGTCTGAAAGACTCCCTGTCGGTCGTTGTAAGGTCATATGAGCCATCTTTATTTCAGGTTCCTATATATTGATAGTGATAGCGATTAATTTTTCAAAGTGTGCAATCATATAAAAACTAAGTCTAAGTCTAAGGCAAATAATGAATTATTAAAGTAACTAAATGTTTTCTTCGTTTGAAATTTATTTTAAGTATTTTCTAGTTTTAAATTTAAATACTAAAATAAACTTACTTTTGTAAAATGACACTAATATTACTATAACTAGTTTTAAACCTAGATATATCAATAAACATAAGAAATTGAAAAGCGTGTCTGTAATATTAAAATAAATGTTTGATTTTTGAACGTACATGGTAGAGCCACACTGCAGCTATATTATAGTTGTAGCACGAATATATATATATATATATATATATATATATATATATATATATATATATATATATATATATATATATATATTATATATATATATATATATATATATATATATATATAGTATTATTCAAGAATTCCATCGGAGATGATAAGATAGCTACTGTACGCTCTATCTCAAATTCTCCAAAATAAGATTAACTAAAGCAAAGTAATACAAATACTTTATTATTAAATAACTAGATTTCTAAACGTTACCTCAAAAATTGGCATCAAGGGAACTGAACAATATTTGAACGAAATGCTTATAAATTGTTTGTATTTTTTGTTTCAGATGCCTTAATTTTACATTACACACGTTTTATATGCGTTATGTTGACATGGCATAAAACATGTTCCAGGTAGTATTTTTCCATTTTCAGTTTTTATGGGTCGTGTAAATATTGGAGTTAAACATTTTAATTGTAACCCATTTCACGCGCTCTGGTCTTTTGTTCATTTATTTATTCTTTATTGTAAACACTTTTAACCCTACATTATCAACCAACAATCAATACAGAAATATATATATATATATATATATATATATATATATATATATATATGTCGGCACGTCCTGAAGTTACAAAAAGTAATATAGGCGAAATGTGAAGAAAAATAAGTTACAAAAATCTCAAACATCCTTTTTATGTTTCAAATTTGTAATGCATTGTTTTAAGTTTTAACTGATTGTCGTTCGTAAATACCTAACCCCAACTATTTTACTACGCACACACACATTCGTAAAGCTCGCTCGGTTGGCAAATAAGTTGTGCATTGAATCGCACACAAAGGAGCGCACGTTGCACATTCAATTTTAAATAATTCCACATAAAAGTATGAGTTTTATCACCATAATCCTTCTGGTTTCACTTTCAATTTCACTCCTTCTAGGTGGAGTACATAGTTTCCTAGATAAGTGTTTTTTCTGCGCATAAAGACCCACTATATCAGTTAAGATGTGCGGAGGCGTTTTTTCCGTTAGGGAACAAAACAGCCTCATTTACTATATCTTTACAGCATATTAAAATCCACTAAGGAATATAGGCCTCCACCATGGATTGCCTCATAGGTGGGGAGCATATTTGCCATAGTTGCCACGCTTTGAAATCGGGTTGGCAACCGCAGTTCTTTTATATTTAGTCGTTATAAGGAAGGCGCTGTTGCTCATCTCCTGATTTGTTTCTCCGAGTCACCGTTTAGGACACCCACGAGATGATATGGATTACCGGACGATACGCTTTAGAATAATGGAAAATAATTTAAGCCTGGTTGGTAATAGGAAATATTTCCAAATTACGACGATATTTAAAATACGATTTTTATACTTGTTTCAACTTATTCACAAGAGCTTGCTATAAAACTTGTTGATATTAGCATTATCTTAAATGGACAATAATAAAATCTGCACAAGCATTAGCTTATTTTGGAAGGCAAGAAACTTTTGGGGTAACCAAGGGCGGCAATAACTTTACGACTTATTATACATACTAACTTGAACGTTCCAACTAAATGTATGATCCAGATATAACTTCAGATATTTTAAGGGTAAAAAAACTGTATCGTGGGTCAATTTTAAAACGATATTAACCTTAATCACCATCGTAGTTCTGATTATAATAATCGCATTACGTTTGGACGTATTAGATGAAATACCACGTCTAAACGACCAACTTTTAATAATTTAAAGTTAAGTTGATTAATGCTTTCGTTAATTTTAATGATATTTTGCACACTCTACGTGGTAAGAATCCTATGCATCGCCTTTTTTATCTTAAAAGATAATATGTTTTTGCTTTAAACCGACTCATGATTACGTTAGAGCAATGTTCGTTGTTTACCTTTTCAATAATTTATGAATGTTATGAGTGCTTATACTGTAAAACTTTTCTATTGTAAATAATAAAATGTTATTTTTATTCATTTATGGCATTCGTGTATGTGTATCGAAACAAATTACCAACACTCTTTATTCCCAGAATGGATGAACTTCTTTTCTCTATTGAAATTATACTAGTTTTTACGGAATTT
This sequence comes from Parnassius apollo, assembly GCA_907164705.1. NCBI lineage: Eukaryota > Metazoa > Arthropoda > Insecta > Lepidoptera > Papilionidae > Parnassius > Parnassius apollo. The sequence continues at coordinate 11,449,111 of CAJQZP010000288.1, read as the reverse complement.
ATCGCGTATATTTTAACTTTTTAAATACCCGACGTTTCGAACGCTTTACAGCACTCATGGTCACGGGCAGGACTGAGATGTTCAACGTCCATATGTCATAGTTAACCGCGGTTACCATAGATTAAAATTTAACTTTTGTTCCGATCTATGCAGTATGAGCTTATGGTATCTTGAAGTCTTGCAGTTGTATGCTTGGGTTGGGATTTAATTTTATTTATTATAGGATCCCAAGCAGATGGTAGCACCCAGACATCTTCTCTATTGAAATTAGGATGTTTTTTGATTTCAATAGCCTCGCGAATCATCCTTGGAAGGAATCGGTGTTCTTTAGCGAGGATCTGCGGTCTATCAAATCTGATGTAGTGACGGGGGCGATCCTGTACGTGTTCACAGACTGCAGACTTCCCGGAGCGTCGATTCTTCACATCAGCTATATGTTCTTTAACGCGGGTTTTTATTGATCTTTTAGTTTGTCCTATGTAGGAGAGACCACATTCACAATCAAGCTTGTACACTCCTGCATCTTGCAGAGGGACATTACACTTGACCGATGGTAAAAACTGACCAATCTTCTTCAGCGGCTTGAAGTATGTTTTGATGGAAGCGCGCTTCAAGATGTAGCCAATCTTGTCAGTGACTCCTCTAACGTATGGCAGTACAGCAGATACACGCTCGACTGTGGCCGGCTTCACCCGTTCACTGTGACGTAGGCGCGGGACTCGAAGCTTATTGTCATGCAAAACTTGCTTGACATGGTGGAGCTCTGCAGCCAGGTGTTTACTGTCACAGATCCCTCGTGCTCTCTGAAACAAAGATTTACCCACGGTAGCTAACTGTGAAGAATGGTGGTGAGAATCACCGTTTAAATATCTATCTGTATGGGTCTTTTTTCTATACACAGTATGGCTCAAGGTGTTATCAGGATTCTTTTCTCTATTTAAATTCATAATTAGTTAATTTGAAATTCAAAATAGAAGTGTCACCAATTTTATCTTCGTATTATGTTAGAATTAACTAAACTAAAAGGTTTTGCAGCTTTATAAATTTTTGTTTCATGACTAACGAATTTGTGAGTTACAAACAACAAAGAAGAGGCACTGAATACATAATTAAACAGTAGAATTGGAGGGCTCAAATAAGCTGATGCTTTCTCGCATCGCTAGAAGACTGCGATCGCCTGAAATAAGATTCTACTGAAACTAACAGGCTCGTAAGGCTGTTGAAATATATAATATTCATAAGCTTTTACGATAAATAATATATTGAAAAATAAATTGAATGTTATAGTAGACAATATAATTTTTTGTTATACTCGTTACCAAATTGTTGTCAAATAAGAAACAACTGACTTGAAGCTCCCGTAAATATTTATAAATAAAACATAATTTATAAAGTGTTAACTTAGCGCGCTAAGGGCCGCGGGTTCGAATCCCGCATGAAACAAGTATTTGTATGGCCTACAAGTAATTGTTCCGGGTCTGGATGTTTGTTCGTATTAAATTTATGTTTGTAAACTGCCTCCACGATACAGTAGAAAATCCGGAGATCCGGAAATTACGGAGATAATGTTTATATCAAAAGAAAAGAAAAATAATTTTAAAGTTTTAAGAAACTGTGTGCTGTTAATTATATTAAAATATGTTCAATATGTTTTGTCTTTCTTAAGACCCATAGTTTTTTTTGACTGAAAAATATTATCACATCCACTATGAGGTGAAACGATTGTCGTTTTATAAGCACTCCCTCCTATTTAGATTATATGAAATCTGAAAATGATTCCTCAGCAGTTTTTGACCGAAAAGCAGTATCTCATCCACTATGAACTGAAATGATTTTCATTTTATAAGCAACCCCCTCCACCAGGATTACTTGAAATCTGAATAGGATTTTCAATGTTAATTTGAATTCTAAATTATTTTTTACCCATAGGAGATAGCTGGACAAACATATATTAATTTATTTATTAAATTAGCAAATTTTGTAGATTATTATAATAGATTGCCATTAAATAATTGACTATTCATTCGTGTGAAATATTTGTGAGTTCATTTCGGGTACAAATAGTCTATAATATTATAAGTTGAGACCAACTAATTTAAAGGAGATGACTAAAATGTGCCCAAAAATCTTACAAAAATAAAACTAATTATTATTAATTTAAATAAAACAAACAAAGAGTTTTGAATAACTATTAACATTTCATAGCAGCTGTTGAAAAATAATCAAGTTTAAAAGTATTTTAAGTGATTTCTTCTGTTTTAAATAACCTTAAAACATTAAAGTACCTTTCATGTAAAATATAATACAGAAAAAGATCAGAGTAGGGAAAAAACAATTACTTAACTCATAAAAATACTTTATTTATAATATGTTATGTATAATAACAAGGCTTCAATTATTGAATTAATACATCAAAACAATTAAAATACACAGACGAATAGGATTTTATTTATTTGCTTAATACAGTAAGTAAGATGTTTTTACGCGTGTAGCGTTGCATATAGGATAGGATTATTTTACTTTAGTACTTGCAACACAGAATTCGTCCGTCAACTATCAAAACAGTCAAAGTGTCGAAGTCAACAATTAACATTGGGTGCGTTTAGCAGAAAAAAGCGCTAGCAAGCGCTTGTAAGCAAAATGGCGATCGTAAGCGGTAAACGCTGTCAAATCTTAAGTAGCTATTTTCCTCTAGGTCACGAAGTTAGTTTTAACCGGCGAACCTAACCTAATTTAAATATATGTTTGTAAAGTATTCGTATTAAAACTTACCTAAGATCATGAATTTTTAATAACATGTATATGTTTATTCATATCATTATATTACTTAAAACTAATATTGCACAAAACAACTTACAAACTCTACTTCAAAACAAACAAATTAAATAAGCAAAATGGCGGATTGTGTCATCGCTACTGAAGTTAGCAAACATGTCCTGGCCGAAAACTGTTTAGTTTCGCCATTTTGCTTACAAGCGCTTAATAGCGCTTTTTTTCTGCCAAAAGCACCCAATGATTCACATTTACATTATGCACCGTTTCTCGGTATCTGTTCGCTTTCCCTTAGTATTTGCGTATTATCGTATTTAACTTTTATTTAATAAGTTTCGTAGCCCCAGGCAAATGCTCTACTAATTGTAAACGGTGTAATACATAAGTTTAATAATGGAAATGGAACTTTTACATGTGTGTGCTAACCGTGGTATCGCTGTTAGAGAAGTCATCAGGCGGCATGTGCAGCCTGTTCTCTGAGCTTGTGCAATGCAAAACATTTAAATTATTACAACAATCTGCAACACTAGATTTGACAGGTGACAACTCCACTTCAGGAAAAAAATAAGGGTTAATTGCAGTAAAACCAAATTGAAGAAATATATAAAAGTTAATAAATACATGAATAAAATTAAAAAAAAATATAAAAAATAAGATCAATACCAAAAATTATGTAAATGTGTGTAAAAAAAAGTGAGCATTGATGTATGAACTTAAAATTATATTCAATTGAGGTGGATAACATTAAAAAATGTTATTAGACTTAAGTAGAGTGTCTTAAATTAGATTTTTTTTACTTTCTGACTCCCTTCAAACTTTTTCGAATAAATATAAATCAGCCCCAAATTAAATTAAAGAACACAAACTGTCTATTTATAACCTGGTAAAGACATGTAAATATAATGAGGAGCGTTTTGACTCCTTATTAAAACACAAATATGATTGTCAGCGGTCAACACCGGTTTCCTCAGAGTCGGTGTGTGCTGATAATATTATATCACCACCAAAACTGTGACAGTACCATAACGGAGGAAATTAAAATAAAATTTAATTCAAATATTATCAATAATAAAATAATTGTGTATAGCGATGACATGGGAAAAATTGGGCATAATTTTAAATAACACCTTAAGAGGATAGAGTAAGTCAGCTCAATTTCTAATTTCGACCCCACTTCCCCGCGCGTCGTATGCTATGTACCGATATGTTTGTAATTACTAATACTGTAAGTAGAAAGGTCGTTAGACACTTATTTCATTAGGTTTATCATATTTATGCCTGTTTCTTAACGCCAAGCCAGCCGCTTCTTATTTTTATCACGGTTATTTCCCATTTTAATTTTACGTCGTCTGTTGCGTAATGTATATTCTGATCGTAAGCGACACAACTTCTCCCATCAAAAGCCTAAGCGATACTAACGGTGCGACAAGAATCAAGCTCAAGACGCCGATAGTTTAGGTAATTTCTTTTTACAGTGAAAATAATGGTATTTTAAAAAAAGTAAATAACATAAGCACTGCTTTATAGTTAGTTCAGTTAGTATGCAAAGTTTCATGATCTTATTTAAAGCATTTTATGAATAACAGCGGTTTATTGTTTATTTTGGAGGTAACTTTGGATTTTTTTTTATCGAGAAAATTTTACGAAATCGTGTTTACGTCTAACATAATCATTAACATTAATCCTCAACTTTACCATATATTTATTTCAAAATTAATGCTGCAATATTTTCGGCATAACGAAGGATCTTGCTAAGCCATTTGACATTATATTTCCCCTTAAGGGACAAAAAATTACAATTTGCTGCATGGCTGGTGCATCTCTTAGTAACATTCTAAATAAAATTATAGTTATTAAACTTTGTCCAAATATTTCAATAATAGTAATGGTTGATAGAAAAAGCAGTGTAAACAACAAACAAAAGATATACTGAACAACTTAATAACTTTAATATAAATAAAATTGTCTTGTTCACACTGCCTTATATACAGGAATTGCAACAAGCAAATATTAAAATACTATTTGAATTAACAAATGAATAATTTAATTTGTAATAACAATTTAAATGTCGAAGGTAATGATAATAATGACGAATTTCATCTAATTGACATAAATAATGTAATTAAAAAGTTTTGGACAGATGATAGGTATTACCTATCCAAATATATTTTAAGACTGATACCAAATGTGCTATATTATTATTTACTTATTAACTCAGCCAATTTTTTGGCTACCAACACTGATCCTATTGAGCAGCATAATGATTTGGCACTTCATTTGGATTCACATAATTTAAATTAGTGAATGCGACAATAGAGACAATCTCTAGCAATTATGATAATAAGATTTATTAGTTAAGAATGCAGCCCACAAATAAGTAATAAGAATTGTTTACACCTAGTGCATCAAAATAAACAAGGCATAATGGGCTAAGAATTGGAAGTTTTTTTTAATAGTAACAACATTCATATGTTTGTATTACTAAACATTGGCTAAAATATTATAATTTAATGTTCCAGGTGGTCATTTCCTTCAATAAAGAAAAAAAACTACGTGGTGGCTCCTTAATATTAGTAGAGAAATCTTTGCTTCTTTTAATATTAAAAGACTAAGAAAACACTAGAAAAATCCAAAAATCAACACAACAACATCCAAATGAAAATGGCATACGTAAGGAACCTAAAATATAAATTAATATCTATAGACTAACTGTTTTCTTATTCCACTAAAACACAGCGCTTAAATTATTTATTTGATATTTAAGTAATAGAGTGCAGAAAGTTGTTATCAATGGCAAAAGTTCTTTCGGATATCCCCTACAGATGGGTTTCCCTCAGGGCTCCATTCTTGGCCCATTCCTACTTTTAGTGTATATTAATGACTTACCTTCCCTTGTAGAGGATAATCATAATATAGTGTTATTTTATGATAATACTTCCCTGATTTTTAAACTTAAACTTCAATCGTTTTAATATGACGAAGTGAATAATGCTATATTTAAATTAGTGCATTGGTTTAACTAACTTATTAAATGTACAAAAACAAATCTTAATAATACGAGTACCAATGTGTTTTAAATGGGGAAGAACTGAGTCCTGTTGAGTCCTCTGTTTTTCTTGGCATCCCTCTCGATGCTAAGCTTCAGTGGGCCACCCATATATATAAACTAGGAAGCAGACTAAGCTCTGTAGCTTATGTTGTAAAAAGATTAGAGATCTCACTAGTGTCGAGACAGCTATATTAGTTTGTTTCAGTTATTTCCAGAGCATAATGTTATATGGTATTTTGCTATATGAGAGTGCAGCTGGTTTAGAAACTATTTTTGATTTACAGAACAGAACAGTTCTAATGGCCCTCCATTAGAACTATTTACAACCTTAAACTGAGAGAGTCTCTAAGAGAAAAATTTAAAGAAATAAATATGTTAACTTTGGTCTCTCAGTGTATCTATGAAAATTTGATATATATTCACAAAAACAAAGGCAGTTTTAGTAAAAAAAGTGACATACACTCTGTAAACACTAGGAACGAACACAAGCTAGTGATACCAGTTTCTCGAATCCACGGAGTCAGTAGTTCATTCTTGGGGAAATTTATACGCTATTACAACAAATTCCCAGAAAATATGCAAGGTCTCTCTATTACCAAGTGTAAATATTTAACTAAACAAAAACTGTATAAAAAGGGTGATTATGATATAAATGAATACTTGATTCATAATAACCCCTAATGAGGATGATGAAATGAGTTCGTCGCTTCCAAGCTGTTTTTAAAAAAAATTTTGTAAATATTTTGTGACCATTGACATTGTAAAATTGATTTTAAAAAATCTCGCTGGGTATCTTGCTGGTTCTTCTCAGGACAAAGGTTTTTTTTCGAACTAGTGGTAAAGTAAAAAATTGACTTTCAATAAGAATTACTTGTATTCTATATTGAATAAAAATTATTCTATTCTATTCTATTCTACTAACTCCTGATATGACTGTTCTTTTACCGGAGAGGTTAACTTTTGAGGAAAGCTCTGGCTCTCTAGTTATATTGTCTATAAAGTAAAATATTTATAGAAAATATAACTAGAAGATGCATATTTGATAGCTGTCAGCATAGTGCAGGCCATTTAGTGCCTACCTTGATTAAATCAGCATTGTTAGTGGATAGTAAACTTTATGAGCCTCGAAATGCCGGGGTATTAAAAGAACATATGCATTCCAATGAATGGGAATCATTATTAGCGTACACAAGTTTAACTAATACTTTCACGGCAAATCAAATTCAAAGCTTGTTAGATAGCAAAAGTGAAGAAAATGTTATTGATTTTGAAAACGTGGTATCTATGTATAGTTATCTGTGTCACTATTGGAGAGGGCGCACTAACCAGCAATTAATAAAATTGCATAGTAGCAAACCAATACAGCCTGTTGTTCCCAAAACTTCGAAAACCACATTAGCAATCTTTTAGTCAAATGTACGACTGGTGATAGCGATACAAGGATATATAGTCTTTTTAGGATTTCTAAACCAACTTTACAGAACTAAATGAAACTTGTGAGAAAATGTCTGAAAAATCACTTTGTTCCACCACATCTTAGAGTGTCCCACATAAATCATCAAGAATTAGCAGAAAAAACGAAAACAATTCTTGAGAAGTTATTTGGAAATACTCAGCCTGATTACTTTACTTCGATCAATTATAGTACTAATATAATCATGTTACCAAAAATAGTTACAAACAATAAAAATAATTTCAAAAACTCAAAAAAAAAAACTGCTGTCCCTGTTTTTTTAGCTAAACCAGTAAGGTTACATCCTAAACATCTGGAACACATGAAATTATAACTTTTACCCTTTTTGTTGGAAATGAGGCATTCCAACTTAGTACTCGCGAGTGACAACGCATCTGTATTTTGATTCGTAATCGAGGATACATGTAGGTGTCTACGAGCCACAGCAACCACTTACCATCAGGTGGACTGTGTGCTTGTTTGTCACCCTATCCTATATAAGAAAAAATACAAAAAAGGTGCAATTTCCATATAACTTACAGAACCTAAGCCATCATGCCAAAAGTGACAAGTATTTGTTTTACTATCGGTTAAATTTTTAAATTTCAATTTATATAAATTTTCATTTTATATAAATAAAAATCAACTAAAAATGGATAAATTGGCTACTTATCATTCAAAACAAGATTTTAAGAAGTTTTGGAAATCCACGAATAAGCTCAACGTTGGACCTAGTCTTCCTGAAGCAGTAAATGGGGTTAGTGACATGAAGCAAATTGCAAATCTCTTCAGGGATCATTTTATGGTCACGTCACCCTTAGGGCCGTCGTCATACCCCGCGCCCAATGCTGAAACCAAGCGTGAACTCAAAATGGTAGCAAGTGACAAAATGATAGCACGAGTTATTAGAACTATGGTTGCAGGTAAGTCACCCGGTCACGATGGTCTCAGTATTGAGCACTTTAAATATGCAGGTGTGCACTTACCTAGAGTTTTGGCACTATTTAATGTTTGTGTCTCGCATACCTACTTGCCTGCCGACTTAATGAGGACTTCAGTTGTCCCCATTGTAAAAAAACCATACTGGTGACGTATCAGAGAGATCGAACTATAGACCAATATCCTTGGCAACGACAATAGCCAAGATATTTGACAGTATGCTTAACTCTATTCTAGAAAATCACTGTATGTTACATTATGGCCAGCACGGCTTTTCGCGTGGTCTATCAACAGAAACGGCAATAATGAGTTTAAAGCATACTGTCAAATACTACACGGACAGGCGCACCCCAGTGTATGCCTGTTTCCTAGATCTGAGTAAAGCTTTCGATCTTGTCTCGTACGACATCTTATGGCGTAAGTTAGAAGGCGTAGGTTTACCTTGTGGCTACACCAATTTCTATACTATACCAATACTCAAGTATTGGTATAGTAACCAAGTGAACTATGTGAGATGGGCGAATGAGTATTCTGAGCCGTACAGGATGGAGTGCGGGGTTAGGCAAGGGGGGCTGACATCACCGAGGCTTTTCAACCTGTATATGGACGCACTGATTCGAGAGCTCAGCAGCATGCGTGTCGGCTGCCATATCGGCAAGGTGTGTGTGAACAATATCAGCTACGCGGACGATATGGTTCTGCTGGCACCCTCAGTTAGTGCGATGAGAGCTCTACTCGGTGTTTGTGAAAAATTCGCTGTCTCACATGGTTTACTATACAATACCGAAAAGTCGCATTTCATGGTATTTAAGGCTGGCAGTAAATGTCCTAGTATGGTACCACATGTAAAGCTTTATAATAAACCGCTAGAAAGGGTCTATAGTTTTAAATATCTTGGACATATTGTGACTGATAGCCTTAAAGACGATGAAGACGAAGAAGTCAAGATCACGCTTTTCAAAACATATTGTGCGTCATTTTATTCTTGCAGTCTATGGACCAACTACACCAAAAAGACTTATAGTGCCCTACGTACTCAATACAACAAGGCATTCAGGGCACCGTTGCGGCTGCCGCGCTACTGTAGCGCGTCTGCGATGTTTGCACTGGCGGGTGTGGATAGTGTTGATGCAATAATACGAAAAAAGACCGCATCTTTGCTAAACAGAGTGCGCGACAGCGGCCACAGTGTACTGAGTGAGATTGCCAACAGTGGAGACTGTCCACTAATCAAAAAAATGATCTCCAGGACCATGTCCTACTTAATAACTAAATATTAAATTAAAAAATAAAAATGTATAAATTATATTACTAATATAGATGTAAGTTTTTCTCTACTAACAATTCCTATGGATTTCAAGTTGTCCGAAATAAACAATTTTTATTTTTTTTTATTTTATTTATATCAATTTTAAAATTTTGTTACGTCTCTTATTGTCACGGTTACTTTGACTTAAAGTGATAGAGATACTTATGGGCATGTTAACATTGAGTAGCTTTTGAATATTTGGGCATAAGTGTATTAAGTTGAGTAAAATAGCTGTGACACATTTGTCAAATATTCCATTTTCTACTTATTCACTAACTTAATGAAATGTCATAATTGACACTTACGCCGACGTAGTTCTAGAAGCGGTTGCACCTCGCTGAGAACCCTGAACAACTAACCAATCAGTCGTTGTTATACGCGGAAGCGGGAGAAAACACACCAAGTGATAATACAATGATCCTGAACGTCCTTTCTTGATAAATGTGAAAACTAACATTCTGCCGTTTTACGACTGTATAAATGGTCCACTTTTAAAAACTTTGATCGTAAAAGCTAAATTTCGCCAATTTTGCCAATATATTACTAGGTGAGCGATATTGTCTTAGACGTGAACTGTGACTTCTGAAGCTGTGACGATTAAATTATTTCATTAATTTTGGTTCTTTCAAATTGGTTTTTACTTTTTATCAAAAATATGATGTAATAATACGTTTAGAGAAATCGTAAAATTGAATAGCTTGGGCACTGCAGTGAACATTTACCGATGGCATTCTTTTATGTCCCTTATGACGATTTACGACTCCGCCATGCACTGCGCTTTAATGTTTGTTAAATAAAATGTAGAATTTAAGCTTGCTTTTCTTATTTGACAAGTGAATTTTATTGTATAGGAAATGTTATTCCTTTATTAACGCTAAGTTTATCCTTACTTAAAAAATAAATGAAACTTAATAAAATTTAAAGTATTGCAAGGGAAGAAAAGGATCTTTTGGAATTCGCTCTCAATAAAAATATAATATAAATGAAATAATAGATAGCAATAATAATAAACACTAACTGCTAAACAGTACTGGTGGAACTACTTAAGGTTTTGAACGATTGAAGATCATATTCACACATTATATTGTTTGACTTGTTGAGACGATTGTTAATATCTATGCTAAGATTTACTAAATGACGCTGTAGTAAAATGGGACAATTATTTTTGGGCCCACTGGACATTTTAGAGTTTCGCAATAGTATCACATACAAAAAAGATACAAATTTGTTAGTATATATAACCTAAAGATTTTTTGAAATCCTAAATTGAATCTAGAAATGTGAAAAAAAAATTGTTTTTTTGATATTCGTGTTCATATATTGGTTCTAGTAATGTAATATTTAAAAAATAATTGTCTTAGAGATGTGGCAGTCGAAAGAAAATCGATTCAAGTTAACTCGAGTTGAAATTTAGGCAACTCGATTTTGAACTAGAGTTACGCAATTCAAATTAATTAGGAGTGAAACACATACCACCACCTAACTGTAAGGCAGTAACAATGTCGTCGAGCTTATTAATATTTAAAATTAAAATGTACTAGCATACATATTTAAATTTTATTCTTAATTTGAATTTGCCTATTTTCTTAGTAATGTAGCACTACTATATTGTGAAGATTTTGTTTTACGATATACATTACGTATTATATTTACCATATTTTTCAAAGTAAAGACATAATTTCACTACATGCGTATCATTAAAGTAAATATTACACTAAAAACTAAAACAAACAGAAAAACTGACCATGAATTCCCAGGTTTGAATCTCGGGGCAGATCAAAAATTTGTCATAGAGATTATCTTTCTAGAAATTTTTAGTAGTAGCCTGGTGTCAGGAAGTTAGCAGTGTTTCACCCTTACGCCTCAGAAACACGTAAGGCCGTTGGCCTTGCGCCTAATCTCTCCCTGATTGTGTCGGATTGACGTCTCTTTGAATTATCAGAATGAGGCAGTAGATAGTGCACCTGTATTAGCATACACGTTTTTGCACTATAATCCTATCCTGCACAGTTGGCTAGTTTCCATCGAGGCTGATTGCCACGACCGAAATTCAGTGTGAAAGACATCATATATTTTGAATGACTGACAACGGATTGAGAAGAAATGTTCTCGAATGGCAGTCTTGTATCAGTAAATGCAGTCTAGGGGTGACCCCTGCAAGAAGACTGACGACCTGGAAAGTCGTGCTAGAAAATGATTGATGCATGTAGCTCAGTATTGTGTTTGTGGTATATTTGGGAGAGTTTTATGTTTAGCAGTGTACTCCTGAAGGGCTGTAAATATGATGCTATCAAAGTATTTTATTTTATTAATGACGTAAAATATTCAAAATTTCTGTTATTTAAATTGACATAGTAGTAAGACTTTGCATTGTACTTTTTGACATACTTGCCATAGAACAATTAAAATTAATTCAAATCACAATTCAATTCAGTCATTAAAAACAAGAAAGGTATTCCAGCCTTTTTGTTTTTAATGTACCGCTTTTATTAAAGTTTGAATAGCTTTAAATTAAACCAGTTTTTATAGATTTAATCGCGGTATAGTAATTGGTTGCGCGGAAAACCATTCGCGTTTTTTATTTTGACGGTAGGAACTTGCTGAATCATTATTCCTTTCCAAAACGATATCATTCGTACCCTCCTATCGACACATCGGGGTGATGGGGTGGGAGGGGAAAGAAGACGATTCTAGAACATCGGAGCCGAGGATATATAAGACACGCGCGACCGACGCGCGTTCTTCTCTCTTCCGCGCGCTCGTTTGGAAACACCTCACTAGTGGAAACCGCTTTGGCCTGGAAGCAGTCGAGCTCCAGGAACCCGCCTCACCTCGTGTGAGATATCGTCGCGCACCGCTTCTCTCCGGAGTGTTCCAGAAGTCGCTATAGTGGTCGACAGGATAGAAGAAACCCCGGTGAGTCAATATTCCTTAATTTACTGCCTGATTAATATTTAATAATTGTTTTAACCGTTCCAATTCTGTGTTCTCCTCATCAGGCAGGATTCCTTTCATCGATTTGGCAAGTAATAGTTTTAGTTTAGGGAAGAGCGAGTGTACCGCATGCTATAGTAGTCGCTTTTACGTAAGCGTAGAAGCAATCGCAAATACAGTACACTTTAGTTAATATCTCGCGTAATAGGTTTGAGGTTTGACCGGGGAACTAGATTTTCGGCAGCCTTAAACACGTGGCTCCACCAGTAATTTCGTTTTATACATCTGACGTTTGTAGTACTTTTCAGCACCCATGCAAGGAGCTTAATTCTTGGGGCGATTTAAGCAAAAAGAGGTTATTTTAATATCTCAAGCAAATGATTGTAGTATCTAGTTAGGATGCTATGTATAATAAATTAGGATAGTTAATAGACAATATTTAAAATAAAAAAAACAATCACACATAAAGTTATTAATTATACATATGTATAATTAAAATTATAACTAGAAATGATTAAAAACCTCTTTGGTTCAAACCTATTTTTTCGAAAACAATGGTTTACCAGAATAACTATGAACATATTAGCTCAATTGCTTATTGACCCTGGAAATAAAAAATACTTTGACTTTATGCAGGCATATGACGCTTGTAGGTTGTAGCACGAATGGGAAGATACAATCGCATACAGCCTCCGTTGGTACTAGACGCTGTGACCGAAATTCGGTCTGGAGGACATTGTTACAAATATTTTGTTATATAATATTTTTATTTCTTGTAACATTTTTTCCAAAATATAGATACCAATTCAGAAAATGTTTAAAAATACTATATAATATATAGTATTTTTTTTAAACATTTATATATATATATATATATATATATAATTACATAGAGAAAAAAGCAGTCTTTTTCCAGATAGTAATTTATTTAAGACAACCTACGAAAAGGTAATAAAAAGAAGAAAAAAATTATTACTGGTTAAAATGCACTGGAGATAATATTAAAATCTATTTACTTCAATGATATATTAGTGACCGTAAGACAACACAAAAAGATTAAATGATGAAAGACAAATGATAGGGAAAATTAATGTTTCTTAACTTTTTTTCAAAGAAATCAAATAATTGCGTATGTTTTATAGTTAAAGGAAAGAAGTTTCAAAGCCTAACTCAAAGAACGGAAAAGGATTTTATGTAGAAATTATAGGAGTGCTAGGGACATAAACGACAAAGGTTTTCTTAAAATTAAACTACATATGGTTGTAGTATATTATTATATTCGTTGATGCCTTCTCTGTGTTTGTATTCTGTGTACTCATGAATTGATAAATCAAACTACACGAGTTTTATCATTCCGAGGGAAAAATACGATCTTACTGGTATCCCAACCTATATAGCTCAAATACGCATAAGATCCACTGGCCACACTATAAACCTCATGCCATTGTGAATTTTTTGAGCCAAATCAACTCAACGAACAAACAAAATTTTTAAATTTTAATAACTTGTGGGGTAGATTAATTTTTTTCTTTTATACGTAATTACGTTTATATTGGACATGCAAAAATAATTGATACAAATAATTGTGATGCCAAGATCAACTTTTACATTTTTTCCTACATTGAGAGGTGCTCCCATTGCATAAGAAAACTAGTAAGCTTCGGGTTGTATTTGATGGTCATGGCAATAAAAAAGAACGCTCTTATCCTTAGCGATATAATTTACAATATTCCTATCGTTCAGCATTCCCTTTTTGATATTTTAATTTCATTTCGTACATACAAATAAATTACAATGTGATATTTGTCACATGTATACTAAGGTGGAGAGCCGTTGTATGAAAAAAATTCTTATCTTAGATTCTATTAGTGCGGGATTTGTATCTTATGTTTAAATTCAACTTACCCTTTTTCATCTCGATTGATTAATATCTTTTGCCTCTATATGTTTAATGTTTTATCGAAAAATTTAGTATGTTTGGGCTAAGATAAATAATAAATAAGAATTAACTAGAGATTATAAATGAAACTTAATAATATAATTGGAATAATTATAATATAATTTAATAAGAAAGTGAAACAAAATTCAATCATATGTTTTAAAAAACAAATCGTCAATTTGCCTTAAAATCTCTCCTCATCTCGAATTTTGGCATTTTCTTACGGGATTCCAATTTGACTTTTATGGCGTCGAATCGTGATGAATCCTTACATTGAGAAATGGTCGCTTCTGTCGTCAACTTCACAGCTCGCTCAACATTATGTATTATATATTCATTCATGTGAATGCATAGAGATAATATAGGCATATAATATACCCTTCGTAGGTGGCAACCGAACGACCGATGGACGGATTCAACTCGGCTGCGCAGCGTTCGGGAAATTACGACACATCTTCTCGACAGGTATAACTCTGAAAACTAGGTTGTACAACCAGTGCATGTTGCCAGTGATGGCTTACGGATCTGAGACGTGGTGCTTCACTGTTGGCCATATAAGGACGCTCAAAGTCGCTCGGCGAGCTACGGAGAGAGCTATGCTCGGAGTTTCTCTGCGTGAGGATAAATGAGGATATCCGTAGTAAAATCAGAGTGACCGACATAACTCAACGGATTAGTAAGCTGAAGTGGCAATCGGCCGGCCTAGTAGCTCGAAGAACCGATAGCCGATGGGGAAGAATGGTTCTCGAGTGGCAGTAGGACGACCTTCCACTAGATAGAGTGACGACCCGGGAAGACATGCAGGAAGTCGATGTATGCAGGTGGCTCAGGATCGTGCTTTGTGGCATTACTTGGGGGAGGCCTATGTTCAGCAGTGGACTTGTGAAGGGCTGTAATGATGATCAGTGATGATAATATACCCTTAAAATATACATTTCGTATGTAAAGTTGGAAGTAATATTGGATTAATTTTATTTAGATGATTATATTAAATTAATTTTTCGTTGCAATTAAACAACTTTGGGTTTCCAGATTATGTCGATCATAATTATCACATCACCTTAACAAGTCCACTACTGAACCTAGGCCTCCCCAAAGAACTTCACAAATCACAATCCCGAGCTACCTGCATCCATTGACTTCCTACATGTTTTACCAGGTCGTCACTTTATCTAATGGATAGACGTCCTACACTTCCGCCGGTAAGAGCCTGCTACCTTTCTTCCCCATCGGGTGTCAGATCTTCGAGCTATATAGCCGATCCATTGCCACTTCAGCTTACTAATCCGAAGGACTATGTCTGTTACTCTAGACCTACGGTGGATATCCTTCTTTTTAAGTCTATCACGCAGAGAAACTTAGAGCCCTTTCGAAATCTCACTGAGCGACTTTGCTTCCTCATACGGCTAGCAGTGAAAGACCACAACTCAGATTCACTGGCACTGGCACTGGCACTGACAACACACACTGGTTTTAAGAACTAGTTTTTAGGTTTTGAGTTATGTCTGACAAGAAGATGTGTCGTAATCTCCCGAACGTTACCCAGCCGCGCTGAATTCGTCGATTAACCTCTCGGTAGAAGTTGGACCTACCTATTCGGACTATTTGTCCCAGGTAAACATACTCGTCAACAACTTCGAGCGTAGTGCTCCCAATAAATACTGATATGTGTGTGACATGGACATTACATCGTCCTTTGTTTTGTCCACGTTCATCTTTAGACCCATCCGTTGAGAGACACTATTGTGGTCAAAGAGCATAGTGCTTAGGTCCTCTAGCGATTTTTCCATAAGGACTATATGGACTGCAAATCGACAGTGAGTGGTGTACTCGATACTGACGTTAGTATACGGTATTAAGTTTCCGGTCCAGTAGCTTGAAAACGTCTTTCAATGCAGCGGTGAAGACTTTCGGGGATATAACGTCATCCTGTGTTACACTTCTTTGCAGTTGGATGGGTTTCGTACTTTGGTTTTGTACTCAGAAATTCATTGCAGTTCAAACACAACTGTACGGTAGTACAAATACTTCCATGATTTGGATACTCTGACGGTCAATTTGGCACCACTGAAGGGACTGAAGCACCGGCCAAATTTCGTCGAAATCAAAGGCTTTCTCATTGTCCACATACACAAGGCAAAGAGGCGGATTGTACTCTTCAGTTTTCTGTACAATTTGCTCAGGGGTGTGTATGTAGTATATGGTACTAAAGCATTTTTGGAAACCCACTTGTTCCGGAGGCTGGAAGTCGTCAATTCTGCTTGTGAGACAATTCGTAATAACTCTCGAAAATAGCACTTAGACGTCGCTAAGAAGGAAAATCAGTCTGTGGTTCTTCAAAAGAGCGTTGTTGTCTTTCTTGAAGAACAAGACCACCGGACCGGACCTTCTGCTCCACGCCTCCAGAGTGGATTAACCATGGAGAACGGAATTAATGCGCTTCTGAAGGACTTTAAGTACGGATATTCCAATAGATTTCAGAAACTCCGCTCTAATTCCATCTTCGCCTGGGGACTTACAATTTTTAAGGCGAAGAAGATAATCTCGCTCATAGTGACATTCAGGATAACATCGGAATAGTGGACGCATAAAACTGTGGCTCCAACGATGATTTATACTGCTGCCCATAGAACCTCTCAATCTCACTCAAAATCTCAAGTGTCCTGAAAACAATGATGCCACATTCGGTCTTCAGCTTCGACAGTTGGGTGTTTCTGGCAGACAGATCTCTCGTAAAGACTTTGTCACCCTGATCGCACTCAATCGCTTCTTCAATACGAGCTGTACTAAATTTGCGTAAGTCCCGTTGCATACATTTGGAGATCTATCTGTTCAGTTGCCTGTATGCTTCAAATTTGCTAAATACTGCAGCTTCATCTCCCGTCTAACAGCCATGAAATTTATACTGTGATCGGAGATTTTGTGTTCTCCTGCGACGGGTCTTACAGAACTGAGTTGCAACTGCATTGACAGTTTCCACAAGTTTTTCGAACACTACATAGCAGTCTTCTGGGCACTGAAAACGATTTTGTAACTTGGGCGGACGGATCGCTGACTTCATTAGACGTGACCTCTCCAACTTAACGTTCAGGTTGAGTGTGCCTCCCACCATTCAGTGATCGCTGCCAGTTTTCAACCTCGCGATCACTGAGACATCACTGGACGGTTTTCGTCTGATCGTCATAATGAAGTCAATCATGTCTATGACATAAACATTTTTCAACTGTGTTGCACTGGCAACAATTTGTCTTTTCTTTCTTATTGAGTTATACACTAATTTACTGTCGGTCTCAATTACAATTTTAATTTTTAAAAATAAATATTTTTGTTGTGCCTTAATTTAGATATTAATGTCCTACTTTTTCATAATTATCTATCCCTTCAAACCATTTCTATATGTCGCCCATCCCGTTTTAGGGAGGAGTTGCCTTAGTCAATCACAGGCGATTCAGGTAACGATCTTTGTATCATTATCGCTCTCACAAAATACCAGCATATAAGGGCAGTATTATTTTAACATTTCTACTTTTTTCATAATTATCAACCCCTTCATCTAGCAGTGGTTCTAGATGTCGCCCATACCGTTTTAGGGAGGATTTGCCTTAGTCAATCAGAGACGAATCAGGTAACGATCTTGGTATCATTATCGCTCTCACAAAATGCCAGCAAGGGCAGCATTATTTTAATATTTCACATCAGTTTTATTATTATTAGATGGGTGGAAAGTATGCTTATAATTTTTGTTCGCTTAGACAAAATTGAAACTTGATTAATTAGACAAATACCCACTAATATCAAAGTAATATTTAAACTTATATAATTCTTGTATATTTTGTACAAGTATTGGATTGACTCGACACAACAATAAGCGTTGGTTAAAGTGGTTTATATGTAGACACCAAAAACGAAAAAAAAAACTGTTAATACGTAATTTATTTGCTGATGAATGTGTTTTGTGGCATTTATTGGAGGAGGCCTTTGTTCAGCAGAGGATATTAACGATGATAATCAAGATGATAAGTTAGCTTTTAGTAACTTGTTGATAACGAAGATGTAAGTATTATAAAGGAGTCCGTAGTTCAAAATATAGAGCTTAATGAAAGTAGATATTATTAATCGTCTTGGAAGGTGTATTGATGAGCACATTACCTAATTTTTCATACCTGTGACGTAACGAATGTGTCTCACACGCAGACTCGACGACTTTCAGCCTCCCGAAGAATCCGGTTTCCGAAAAAGGCTTCAGTACCATAGACCACATACATACCCTGCGGCAGATTGTACAGAAGACCGAAGCCCCTTTGTCTGGCATATGTGGACTATGAGAAAGCCCTTGATTCCGTCGAAATTTGGGCGGTTCTACAGTCCCTTCAGCGGTGCCAAGGTGACTGTTGGTATATCGAAGTGTTTGTACAGTAGGGCTACGATGGCTATCCGAGTACAGAACCGGAGTTCAAAACCTATCCAAATGCAGAGAGGTGTAAGACAGGGTTATGTTATATCCCCGAAACTCTTCACCGCTGCGTTGAAAGACGTTTTCAAGCTACTGGACTGGAAAGGATACGGTATTAAGATCAATGGCGAGTACATCACTCACCTTCGATTTGTCGATGACATAGTCCTTATGACAGAATCGCTGGAGGACCTTAGCACTATGCTCAATGACCTCAATGGTGTCTCCCAACGGATAGGTCTTAAGATGAACATGGACAAAACAAAGATCATGTTTAATGTCCATGTCACACCTATGCTGGTAGTTGTTGGGAGCACTATGTTCGAAGTGGTTGACGAGTACGTTTAGCTGGGACAAATAGTCCGACTAGGTAAGTCCAACTTCGACCGAGAGGTCAATCGATGGATTCAACTCGGCTGGGCAGCGTTCGGGAAATTACGACACATCTTCTCGTCAGGTATACCTCAATATATGAAAAATAA
This sequence comes from Parnassius apollo, assembly GCA_907164705.1. NCBI lineage: Eukaryota > Metazoa > Arthropoda > Insecta > Lepidoptera > Papilionidae > Parnassius > Parnassius apollo. Next base: position 11,429,781 of record CAJQZP010000288.1, on the reverse strand, counting down.
AGTGTATAACCAGTGCGTGTTGCCAGTGATGACTTACGGATCTGAGACGTGGTCCTTCACTGCTTGCCGTATGAGGACGCTCAAGGTCGCTCAGCGAGCTATGGAGAGGGCTATGCTCGCAGTTTCACTTCGTGATAGACACAGAAATGAGGATATCCGCAGTAAAACCAGAGTGACCGACATAACCCAACGGATTAGTAAGCTGAAGTGGCAATGAAGAAAGGTTCTTGAGTGGCAGCCTCGTACCGGTAGGCGTAGTGTAGGGCGACCCCCACTAGATGGAGTAACGATCTGGTAAGACATGCAGGAAGTCGATGGATGCAGGTGGCTCAGGACCGTGTTTTGTGGCATTACTTGGGGGAGGCCTATGTTCAGCAGTGGACTTGTGAAGGGCTGTAATGATGATGATGATCATGATGACGTAAAAGAAATTATATTGCCATCTATCGGTAGTCATAAGACCCTTGTGGCGATACCTATCATTGTATCTTACAATCTTAGCTGCAGAAAATATAATGACATATGCTGCTACCTCACGGCATCAGATCAAAATGTAATTGTATTGTATTTCTTAAAGAGCCGCGATATATCAGGGCAAGATACTCACGTCACTTTATTATTCGAAAAATGTGTTCGATCGTAAATTACTATATCAATATATCTTGTTCGTTTGTATAATAATAAATTATGATGAATTCTACGTGACTAATAAACCAAAAATTTTCCGAGGACGTGTGAAGTCCGCGACCCAGAACTTTTTGCTATAGCATTATTTCTATAATCCCTCAAAAATGAGAGATTTTATCTCATACCAGAAGTATATATACGTTTGTTTAAGTTTATTATTCTAACCATAATAACTAATATATATCTGTATTCTAATTAGCTTTCGATCTCAATTACTGGCAACCAGTTACACAACTCCGCCATGTAGTGGCGTTGTAAGAGAATCCATTATCAGTTCGTGTGTGTCATAAGAGGCGACAGGGGGAAATAATAAGGAAATGAACAGTCATAATTGCGGTTGTGAGCCCACCTGCCAAGCGTAGAAACTATGACAAATATCTAACAAAGAGACAATCGCTGAGGGAGGTTTATGTTCAGCAGTAGACTTTACTAGACTGTATTTGTGTGTAAAGTATATACTTAAAATTATAATATTAATTTTATTTTTCCTCAGCTTTAGCTCTTGCCTGATTTAATCTATGTAAATGTATGTGTGTTTATTTATTTGTTTGACACTGGCAAGTTAAAAATAAATTAACCGTCAAAAATATGGGTTTACGCCGTTAATTGCATCGACGAGTTAGTAGTTTTGTGCCAAGTGAACCTGGGACTTTGAACTTTGACTAACCGTCCTTAAGTTGTGCAGCGTGTCACTTATTTTAATATCGATTGACGTTGATTTGGTTGAATTTGAAGTTAATTAAATGGACAATAAAGTTGATAAACTAATCTAGTTAAAATCGAAGTGAAAAATGTCCATTGCTGAACGCCCCCTTTGATGGATCCCACATTTGGAGAGAGGCAGCGCCTTGGGATCTGCTGTCCAGGATCAGCGGGGATGTCAATTACACCTTGTACACATTACTGCACACCACTTACATGCACATCACCTTTCACCTGACAGGTGCCCCGTTGTCAACCCTACCTCCGCCAATTGGTAAGTGTTGCTTGCTTCTTTGTTAGCCGTTATAATTTTATTATCCATAAGTCATTGGGCTCCACCCTTGGTTGCTCGTCGAGGGGATCACTCATGGGCCCTGGTTTCGTCGATCTTTGTTGGGGCAACTAAGGGCGTGTACAACTACGTAAACTTTTTTTTTGACACATTAGCAGGAGTCTCGCTGATGTTAAGTGGACACTATGGAGTATAGACACATACAACTTCATATAGTTATATATAACATAGAGTCATTAAAATTGTTATAGTGTTTGGGATTAACCAAAAATTACTGTTTCAAACTTTGCGATCTACTATAACGTAGTGCTTAAATCGGAATTCTATGAAAACTGAAAATAATACTATAAAATCAATGTATTAAAAAACGTATTTCCACATAAAAGCTTCTGAAGTTTGTGCTAAGAACTGAAAAATAAAGCACCGATACCAAAGTTATTATTGAGAAACTTATTTTTTTAATTTTTGAACTCGACGCCCCCGAGTTAAAAGCCAAGAGAAAAGTCAGTAATCGTAAAACTTTTTCGTAAAGTTTTACAGGAAATGTGATTTGCTGTTTATGTGGCATAACATATGTAAAATAAAATTAAATTTTTCATGGAATCTGATCTTGATGTTGGCGTTGAGTTAAATAATTTTGAATGCAAGCGATATGGGAAAATAAAACTTACTGAAAATGCGATAATAATGTGTTTTAGTACTGTTAACTTACGGGATTATTTTGGTAACATTCTTTAAAGTGACGTTATAGTAATATTATACCATAGAATACACAATAATATGGCTGTCAACCTTATTTTGTACGAGAATCGTTGTTGCCAGGAGCACACATACAAACAATTACTTCATATTATCACTACTACAAACCTGATTCGCTGTATTGACAGACAGTGAATTTACACATTTTAAACTTTAGAGGCAAAATTTGATGTACTTTAACAAAGTTGTTTCTATTCTTTGAAATAGATTTACACTGTGGCAAAGACATAAAAGCCTGTTTTTTTTTTTTAAGTAAAAATAAAAATGGTATTTTATAAGTAATCGTCTAATACTAGAAAACTTTTTGGGACAAATTAAACCCTAATGTCGTATTATGAAAAAAAATATTAAAAAATTTATAAATAATTAATTTTATATAAATAATTTAATTTAAAATATTTTAATTTAATAAATATCACAAATTGTTATGAGATCAAAAAGGGGAGTATCAAACGTAACTTAGAATTCAGGTTAACAATAATTTCGTTTTAAAATTGATTTGAATCATTATTAAAAAATAAATGAAAGTAATTAAATAAAATAATCTTCAACCGCATTATTATTAATTGTTGTAAACGTTTTTCACTATTCCAAAAACAGGGATTGTGGCAATTTAACGTTCTCCAAATGTATGGGTACGCTTTTTTGGTCTTATCCTTAATAAAGGTAGATTGTTTCCATAGCAACAATGTACCGTGTTGTTTCAACCAACACATACCGTTCGCCCTCATACAATATTTTGGGCTAGCGAATGATCCGAGTCTGTATCTGGGTTGTCGATGTCACCGAGCGGTAGTCTTTATATATATCGTTTTGCAAATAGTTATCGATAAAATGGCAAAGGCATACACAGGTCAATACAGCCGTGTCTCTCGTACATTTAATTATTTTTGATATTATGTTTTCTGATTTATTTAAGATATATTGTGAGCTTTGTTATAGTATAATTTAACATCAAACATATAATACAATACTTAAGAGTATTAATACATTATATTAAAATTATCAACTGTGAATTTCAGCCATATTGTTTTTTAATTTATTTATTGCAGGTTTCCTAAATATCAGAGTTTAAGAGATATATGGAAGTAATTTGGTAAAAACAGGTTTACCTTGATTTTAAGATCTTTGAATTTCGAGTGTTTGCGAACAATAGAAGGCGATTGTTCAAGTTCACCAAGCTAATTCTAATGTCACATTGTATTTGTTCCGTCAGCTTTTTTATATTATAAAGAAAGCAAACTAGCTTACTGTCAAACTAATGGTAAGTAAATCATGGTCCATGGACATTTACGATCTCATTACCAATAAACCGTTACAGGTTTTAAATATATCGCCAACCCTGTAGTATATGATGTAATGCCCCGTGCTACCCGTAACATGTTGAATATATAGTTTAGTACAGTATATGATTAGTCATAGTTGCGAAATAAAGCTTAGTTCTCCATTTTTAAGAATGTCCAAGGTAAATCTAATTTTTCTAGAGCCATAAATTATCATACAAGCTACCAGATGACAGACCATTATCTTACGATGCCGGTGCCACTCCCACTGTTCCTGATGCGTTGACAGTTTCTTTTTGATAGTTTACTGAATATAATATTACCTATTAATTCGATTAAAATAAATAGATGTATATTTATTAAATAGTAATTTTCACTTACACCAAGAAAAATATAAATACAGCATCAGCTATATTATTATTATAAAAAAAATTAAAGGCTCGAATCTAAAATCTTTTTTTAAGAAAAAAGTTGCTTGGTTGAAGAAATAATTTTTTTTAGAATCTGGAAGAAAAATTCTTGACAGATAAAGAAGAGTGGATGGAAACAACAGAACAGAACAGAAAATTGGCGTTGAGGAAGCAGAACTTATTAAGCGTCAACTTAAAAAATATACAATTGTGGGAAGCTGTCACGAGCTTATTATTCACCACATGTGCGATACTTTGCTTTAACTCTCTATACTGACACAAGAATTTCTTTCTTAATAAAAAAGCGAACCCACAAAAATGAATTCGATATATATATATATATATATATATATATATATATATATATAAAAAATATAAAATCAATCCATTTTAAAAATAAGTGATAGATAGAACTATTAGTAGCACTGGTTTTTAAAATAATATATACTTATATTAAGTTGATTTTTTAATTAATAGGTAATTAATGTAGTAATAAATAAAGTCTTATCTTTATTATAATATCTACCTCTTCATCGATAATGCGTAATGACAGTAGTTGCAACCACGGCTGTATGCAACTTGTTAATGTAGCTGCGTCACTTCATTATGTGTGTGTGAAATTCTAAATGTATAATTTTAATTGTTATGTGTGGGCTTCATCTTGACATTCAATTATATTTGTATGGGAGTCTGAGAAAGTGTGCGTAACGCAAATTTCAATAATGACAGACAGCTTGGTATCGGAAAATAACGCTATGGCTTCTCTCCTCCGTTAACTTTATAATGGGTTTTTCAACAAGAACTTTGTTTTTCAATTGGGGCAACACCAACAACATGACAGTTTTGACATTTTGTTTTTTGACCTATTCGTAGTAGATGCTTTGGCAATTGCTACAGTGAATTCAATTTCGCTCGAAAATCGCAATAAGATAATTAAAATCCACTATGAAAATGGTGGTTCTGTTAAAGTTACGTTTCGTAAAATTCGTGATATTTTCGGTCAATATAATTGTCCTTCTGAGACCGCTATTAAGAATTTGGTCGCTAAATTTGAATCTACAGGCTCGGTACAAAATGTGCCAACACCAACGCGTGTTCGACCGGGTCGTTCAACCGAAAACATCGCAGCCGTGAGCCACAGTGTTGAAGAAGATCCAAATTTGCCAATTGCTCGACGTTCTCAACAATTGGGGTTATCCAAAACCACCACATGGCGAATTTTGCGTAAGGATTTGGCTTTGAAGCCTTCCAAGGTTTAACTGGTGCAGGAATTGAAGCTGACCGACCATTCACATCACCGTAGATTCGCTCAATTTATTCAGGAACAATCCGCTGGTTTTTCTGAAAAAAACATTTTTTCAGACGAAGCCCATTTTCACTTGTCAGGGTACGTCGACAAGCAAAATTGCCGCATTTGGGCTTCTGAAAATTCTAAAGCGATTATTGAGAAGCCTTTGCATGCTCAACGTGTCACTGACTGAAACGAGTGGGCTCAACCGAGATAGGACCACGCTCTCTTAGAATATCAGCGATAAATTGCAGCTTAACGCCACTGTGTTTTGTATGGAGAGTGTAGAGAACCGGAGACCCTTTTTACTGGAACCGACGCTTTCTATCTTTCCTCAGGGGAAACAACGAGTTTGATTATTAGTTTAAGATAAATGTAGTTGTCAATGAGCTACATCATCCACTTACCATCACTATAACTGTGAACTCGATTTTTATCCTTATCCTTAAAAAAAATCTGTGGCTCGATAACATTTTTCGTGATGACTCTTACATGAAATTTTTTTAATTAAACCGTTACTTCAACCTACTAACCCTCGTCAGAAACTTTTCGACCAACCAAAATTACAAAACTTAGCTAAGGGTGCTCCATATGTGTTAAGTTTTTACAAGGACTACATCTTTTATTACTGTTGTTTTATAAAGGGTTTTTCAACAAGAACTTTGTTTTCTAAAACAAAGATGAAGATGAAAGAAGATGATTCAAATTTTTATTGTATTATGAAGAGAAAAGTTTGGCAATTATGAATGAAAAATGATATCTGGCAAATGTCCACCACGACCACGCTGACAGATGTCGATTCTTTTATCAAAAGTTTTTAATCACTTTTTGGCAAAATGGCGGCTCTATTTCGTTAATCACGTCATGGATTTTGAGTTTTAAGGCCGCGATCGATTCGATTGGCTCCGTATAGACTCTGTCTTTAACATAGCCCCACAAAAAATAAGCCAGTGGTGTTAAATCACACGATCTGACTGGCCATTTAACAGCTGAATTTCGTGAAATTATGCGATCGGGAAATTTGGTTTGCATTAAATTGATCGTTTCGTTGGCTGTGTGACATGTGGCACCGTCCTGTTGAAACCACATGTTTGTGATATCGATGTCATCAATAATAGGCCAAAATTGAGATGTTAACATCTCGCGATAGCGTGATCCATTGACTGTTACCGCATTTCCAGCCTCATCTTCGAAAAAAACGGCCGAATCACGCCTCCAGACCACATAGCGCACCATACAGTGAATCGTTGAGCATGCAAAGGCTTCTCAATAATCGCTTTAGGATTTTTAGAAGCCCAAACGCGGCAATTTTGCTTGTTGACGTACCCTGACAAGTGAAAATGGGCTTCGTCTGAAAAAATGATTTTTTCAGAAAAACCAGCGGATTTTTCCTGAATAAATTGAGCGAATCTACGGTGATGTGAATGGTCGGTCAGATTCAATTCCTGCACCAGTTGAACCCTGGAAGGCTTCAAAGCCAAGTCCTTACGCAAAATTCGCCATGTGGTGGTTTTGGATAACCCCAATTGTCCTAATTGTCCTAAGTCCTATAATACACACACACACACACACACACACACACACACACACACACACACACACACACATATATATATATAATCGGAATCTCGGAAACGGCTCCAACGATTTTCATAAAATTTTGTGTGCAGGGAGTTTCGGGTGCTATAAATCGATCTAGCTAGGATTTATTTTTAGAAAATGTCTTTTTGTCCGTGTTTTTAGGCAATGAAAAACTGCTACAATATCTTTAGAAAAAGAAGGTAAATTTTGACAGCATATTAATGATTACAAATAGCTTAATTGGTATATTGGTCGGTCACAAAATCGTAATATCATGGTTCGAGCCCAGACCGACCGACCGACTTTTTTAAATTGTTTTTTCAAGTTCCTTTCTTTTTTTGAGAAAATCTATTTTTTTCGAGCCCTTTTTTTAGTATTTTTTAAAAACACGAAAATTTAAATTAAACCAATTGCACTCATGATTTTTTATTCAAATAACCAGTTCAGTTTTTTCTATTATGTCGCTAAGATCAAAAATATTATTCGTATTTCATCAGTATGTAATTTGTATCTAAATATAATTTCTAAAACACACGTATTAAAAAAAACCAAGCGAAAAATACAGAGCAATGCTCGGTCAACCGGGTACTACTTTATGATTGATGGAAAATCCTTTTATTAGTTCCGGAAAAACGTATTGCACAGATAAGCAAACGTGGTGTGGAAACAATTCTTTACATATTATACTGATTAATAAGTGAGTATTAATCATAAACACCATTACAGTAATTAAAGAAATATGATTATTTCTTGCCTATACACGCTATATGATGAAGATGATGCGAAAGATGTTTTCGAGTGGTTGTGTAGGGAAAAATACAAAATATAATGCCCATGTATATATTTTTGTAACGGATGACACACACGGTCAGTTCAACTGATCAATCCAACTGATCTGTTCAGACTAAGACTGTAGATATTTTTTAAAATATCGATTATTTAATATATAGATTTGATTAAGATTGGAGTTTTATATATAAGTTTATTTATAACTGTTTATATAGAACTGACCGTGTGTATCGTCCATAAATCATAATTTATAAATTAGTCTCTTAAATGTACAACAGATAAACAGACAGACTTTGATTGATTAGTAAGTATACACCGTAAATAACATTAAAAACAAAATTGGGTGTTATAACATACCCATTTATGATTTTAAACATTAACAAATAAACAGCAAGTTACGTATTTTAACGAGTTGTGTTTGGATAAAAAAGCACAATGCATAATATCACAACAGTCAGGTGTGACGTGGAAACTATTAATATATGTACTGATTGATTTGTTAGCATACAGCCCAAACACCATTTAAGTCCAGTAATTTAGACAATTATAAATATTAAGTAAGGATGAAAAAAAATATAACGTTTAAAGTCACTGCATTTAATATTATTAATTCTCGTCATAAAGTAGCACAGACAGGCGCAGTGTGTAAACTTTGTTGTAAAATGTGTTGACAGATTATATATAATCATACTCCGAATACAATTAAAGCCAATACGACTAGCTAATAACACGTTTGTCTATGTTACTACGAGTTACACCCTGATAAATTGTGGGGAAGTTATTAACTAGTAGTGTAAAGATAATATTATTGTTTAATCATCAGCATATTAAAAGTTTTTTCTTACTGACAGGACAGAGAGGCAAGGACAGTGTAAGGTCTTTATAAATCCCAAATATCTTTAACGCGATAATAACATGCCTTTTTATGATTTTGTTATGATTTGGAAGGTCATTTTCAACGATAAGAGATATAAAATAAAACCGTTGATTTCAATATTCATATTTGCATTTCCATATTTCCTTTGTCATTTTGTTTCTGCCTACGGACAGGTCTGCAAGCTTTCAGACTGGAAGGTTTACTGATTTATTCTGAGTTGTCCACCTGTAAAAAGTTAATGAATATTGTAATGAGTGTCTGTTCTAAATTATAATTCTTTTCAATATATTATTTTTCTATATTTATTGCAATCTAAACAACATGTGTGGACTATGTTAATGTATATATTGATTAATTAGTAATTTACACTTCAGAAACTATTGAAACCGAAAATACACGTCCATTTATGATTTTTTTTATGAATTAGAAGACAATTTCAATTAGATGAAAAATAAGATAAGACTGTTTTTTTTTTTCAATATATATAACCATATTTTCATATGTTATTATTTTGTAATTTTTTACTTGTGGGTTAAATATGCACCTGCAATTCCCCTGGTGTCAACGAACCTGCAATTACCCTGATGTTGCGGTTGATCACGGGCGGCGGTAGTCACTTAAACATCAGGTGAACCGTATGCTCGTTTGCCTCCTCTTATATAAAAAATACACAATTAATCGGCTTGAGTTGACAGCAACCAGTTAAAAATTTTGAGTCTACATATAAAATTAAATAAATAAGATATTTGTAATGTAGGTGCGATGTTTAATTTGTTAAGTTAAAAAAATAAAAGTTAAATACTAACATTAGTATATTTATTATTGTTCTACTAACATATTTATGGACAAAGTCTGAATCCTATACTTTTAAACGAGCAATTCTCGGCTCCAACGATTTTCATAAAATTTTGTGTCCAAGGAGTTTCAGGGGCAATAAATCGATCTAGCTAGGATTTATTTTTAGAAAATGTCTTTTTGTCCGTGTTTTCAGGCAATTAAAAACTGCTACAATATAAGAAGGTAAATTTTGACGTTGTAGTAATGATCGTAATAGCTCAAGTGGATGTCGAGCGGGCGCGAAATCGTAGTGCCTAGGTTCGCGTCCTGTCTTCGGTACAACTTTTTTCCTTTCTTTTCCCGTGAAGTTCCCTTCTTTTGTGATAAAATCTATTATTTCGAGTCATTTTTTAGTATTTTTTAAAAATACGAAAATTTTAATTAAACTAATTGCCAGTTCTTCAGTAATAACCAGTTCAGTTTTTTCTCTTATGTCAATAAGATCAAAAAATATTATTCATCAGTATCTAATTTGTATCTAAATGTAATTTTAAAAAAAATCGAGCAAAGCTCGGTCATCCGGGTACTAAATATTATACTATTAATATAAAAGTATAATCTATAAAGAGGGGTCTTTGAAGCAATCTACGGGGAAGGCCTATGTTTAGCACTGGACTTCTATAGGATGTAACGGTAATGATACAAAGTTTCATGAAGAACATAGCTATACTTCTTGGCACAAAAATAAGTGATCAATCAGTGTCAGCATCAGTCAAATCTCTCTTTCGGTTGAGTAGGTGTTAAGAATATGCCGCTCCATGAGCTGCAGCAACCAAAGCATATTGGAAGAGGCTGTTAGGGAAACGCGCAGTACGCCTCTCGAGGATCGACCAAGACTTCCCCGCATACCCCTAAGCAAGTGGAATCGGGTTGTTATGAGGGCTCTAAGCCCAGAGCTGGTGACCTCTCTGGATGCTGAAGTGTGTGTATCTATGTAAAAAGTAAAGTAAAGTAAAGTTACAGCATATATACGTCCCACTGCTGGGCACAGGCCTCGATTAATATAAAAATATAATCTATAAAGAGGGGATTAAGATTAAAGTAAAAAATATTTATTGAAAATCATTTTATTTAACACTGGTTCGAAAATTACTTCTATCTTGAGAAGAAACAGCAAGGAACCCAGCGGGACCTTTTTCAAACATATTTCATTTGAAAATATTTTGTTTGTACAATTTTTAAATTAATTTTAATATATCCAGCATGGTGACAATTCTCTGAAACTTCATTCCCAGGGTTTATTTTCATTTATATATTTTTACATTACATTTATATAAATATATTGCGTTAGCAAATTTAAAATGTTTATTTTATTTAAATGTTCTCTAAGGAACTCTTTACTATTTAAATTGCAATTTTCCCGTACAGCTTTCTTGTACAAAATAAATATGACTTCAATATCAGTCGCGTTACACCATATCAAAATTCTATAAGACATTACGCTTAGAAAAAGTAACTGAAATAATCTAGCTTTCTCAACATTGGTGAGACTTCTAAACTTTCTTACAGCATTAACTGGAGAACGAAGTCTGCCGATTAGTTTAGATATATGGATTGAACTTCGCATCGATAGTGATACCAAGAAAACAATGGTATTCACAAGATAGATATAGATAGAGAGCTCCTCCCCATTTAATAGCACATAGGTATTCAAATGTTTAACATTTGATATTTTTAACATAAGAAATAAATAATTATTACTATTAAATATAAAATTAATTATTATTATTGAAAAATAAATGTTTAACATTATATATTTCAGTTTTTGAATATTAATTTTTGGTCCGATTTACGCAAAACGAGCTTCGAGTATCCGGAAGTCTTGCAGTGGTATGCTTGGGTTTGGGTTTTAATTTTGTTAATTATGGGATATCTAGCAGATGGCAGCACCTATCCATCTTCTCTATTGAAATTTGGATGTTTTTTAATATTAATAGCCTCGCGTATCATCCTTGTTAGGAATCGGTGTTCTTTTGCGAGGATTTGTGATTTAGGTGGTGGAACGATGCTTCACGTCAGCACGATATCTCACGCCGGTTATCATAGATCTTTTTGTTTGACCTATGTAAAAGAGTTAAACCTAGTACAGAATAATTTAATTCTGTTTTAAAAACTTCTATATGTTTGATATGTAGTATTTGAGATTGAAATATTTATTGCTTTTTGCTTTAAAACATTTTGTGTATTTATTTTGCATAAAATTGCAACCGATATACCCAGATCTCTTATTTTTGGTAAAAGTTTATGGAGTATTAGGCCTAAAGAGTAAAATCTGACTTATTGAGGAAATTAGGCCGTCACTGTTCTGCTGGGTGTTGCCGTCATATCTTCTTATTTGGATTCCTTAAAGGGTAAACTGTGTTACCATATAATTCGATTACAATTGATGTGATCACACAGCAGTGAGGTTTACGATAATATATTAAAAATGTAGTAGAGCCATTTTGATGCCATGTTATGGTTTCAGCACAAATGGATTGGCTCGTTTGAGATAGGTCCACGCTCAGTATTATTAATAACACCTGAAACAAAAAAGAGCTAATGATCTTTAAACGGCTTAAAAGATTTTTTGAAACATATAAGAACATTCTCGATTAAGATAACTTTTAAACGAAAAAGCTGAATCAAAAGTTGAATCGGTTCACCCGTCCAGGAGCTATGATGTCACAGACACAGATAAACATTTACAGAGATATACACTACAAACTTATAACACCCTTCTGTTTTCGCCGAGGTTTAAATAGCAACTTAATGCTTCTGTGTTTCGTAGTATGGTAAGTATTGAACTGATATCCTCTAAACTATATTCAAGGTATCTAGTCCTCAGGGAAGATATCTCATCATTATTTTGATTATCAATTGGGGGTAAAGGTACTTAACTATCGGTAACAAAATACACTTACCATCACACATACATATATTTAAGTAGTTTACGATCTCAAAATAATCTCCTTCTAAGTACCCCTAGACATTCCTCTTCCTTCTATTCTAATTCTTTTACGGTTACCGCTATACGACTATGGAATTCTCTCCCCTTACATATCAAAAAATCTAAATCTCTTCCTATATTTAAAAATTAATTAAAACTTTATTACCTTTCCTCTTAAGTTACTACCTGTCGTCATTCATTTTTAATCATTTATGTTCTTCTATTTATCTTTCTTTATCATATTCTGTACACCCCTTCCGCTATCTTTTAAAATAGTATCCTCTGCCCTAAGGTTGCCTGGAAGAGATCGCTGTTTTAGCGATAAGGCCGCCTGTTGTACCAATGTCCCTTTAAATATATAAATAATGTAATATGTTCCTTGGTGTACAATAAAGTATATTTTACTTTACTTTACTTACTTTACCATCATTTGCACTCTGCGCTTGTTTCTAACTTTTATTCTATTTAAAAAAGTAATGGTAGTTTATAAATGCACTTTAGGTACAATCATTATTTAGCGACGATCTACGAAATGATATCCACTATCCTATATCGTCCCTTGGGTATGTTGACAGGTGACAGAGAAAATTAAACAGGAGAAGAGATGAGAAAAGTTGAAAATGATACTGTTTTTCCTGATAATAACTCAAATTATTAAACTGGGGTAGCTGACCTGCTTGGAATTGAAGAAAAATTACGGTAAATATCTCTCTTATAAGTAATCTACGCGGGAGGTTTATGTTTAGCAGTGAACATTATCATCATCATCATCATTACAGCCCTTCACAAGTCCACTGCTGAACATAGGCCTCCCCCAAGTAATGCCACAAAGCACGGTCCTGAGCCACCTGCATCTACCGACTTCCTGCATATCTTACCAGGTCGTCACTCCATTTAGTGGGGGGTCGCCCTACACTACGCCTACCGGTACGAGGCTGCCACTCGAGAACCTTTCTTCCCCATCGGTTATCGGTTCTTCGAGCCATATGGCCGGCCCATTGCCACTTCAGCTTACTAATCCGTTGGGTTATGTCGGTCACTCTGGTTCTACTGCGGATATCCTTATTTTTGAGTCTATCACGCAGAGAAACTCCGAGCATAGCCCTCCCCATAGCTCGCTGAGTGACCTTGAGCATCCTCATACGGCCAGCAGTGAAGGACCACGTCTCAGATCCGTAAGTCATCACTGGCAACACGCACTGGTTGTAAAATCTAGTTTTTAGACATTGAGGTATACCTGACGAGAAGACATGTCGTAATTTCCCGAACGCTGCCCAGCCGAGTTGAATCCGTCGATTGACCTCTCGGTTGAAATTGGACTTACCTAGTCGGACTATTTGTCCCAGGTAAACGTACTCGTCAACAACTTCGAGCATAGTGCTCCCAACAATTACCGGCATAGGTGTGACATGGACATTAAACATGATCTTTGTTTTGTCCATGTTCATCTTAAGTCCTATCCGTTGGCACTATTGAGGTCATTGAGCATAGTGCTTAAGTTCTCCAGCGATTCTGCCATAAGGACTATATCGTCGGCAAATCGAAGGTGAGTGATGTACTCGCCATTGATGTTAATACCGTATCCTTTCCAGTCCAGTAGCTTGAAAACGTCTTCCAATACAGCGGTGAAGAGTTTCGAGTTCGGTTTCGAGCTCTGGTTCTGTACTCGGATAGCCATCGTAGCCCTACTCTACAAACACATCAGCACTTCCGTATACCGACAGTCAACTTGGCACCGCTTAAGGGATTGTAGCACCGCCCAAATTTCGACGGAATCAAAGGCTTTCTCATAGTCCACATACGCCAGGCAAAGTGGTAGATTGTACTCTTCAGTCTTCTGTACAATCTGCCGCAGGGTATGTATGTGGTCTATGGTACTGAAGCATTTTCGGAAATCCGCTTGTTCGGGAGGCTAGTCGTCGAGTCTGCGTGCGAGACGATTCATAATGACTCTCGAAAACAGCACGTAGACGCGGCTCAGAAGGGAAATCGGTCTATAGTTCTTCAAGAGAGCGTTGTCGCCTTTCTTAAAGAACAAGACCACCGCACTTCTGCTCCACGCCTCTGGAGTAGTGCCACCATGGTGGACGGAATTGAAGAGCTTCTGAAGGACTTCAAGTACCGGTGTTCCATCCGCTTTCAGAAGCTCCGCTGTAATTCCAGCCTCGCCTGGGGCCCTGCCGTTTTTAAAGTGCTGGAGAGCCATTCTAATCTCGCTTAGACTGACGTCCTCATCAGAATAGTGAATATTATATAGCCACTTTAATTGATTGAATACTAAAGGAATTAAATTAGATCAGAGTAATGTTTACAGTCATGGAATAAAAAATAGGGTAGCATGTCTGGGTTTGTGTTTAACATTATTTATTATAAATTCCAAAGTAGTTAATTGAAATTTAACTAATTAACATTCATTGAAATTATTGCTTAAACCTCGGAAAATTAAGATACAAATTTTCTTAAGTGTGTCGCTTGAGGCAAACATCTGACAGAAACAGTTAACAATTAACTGAAATCTGTAATTACAATATGGTTAGCTATAAATAGTTACTCAGACGGTTAGCGCTCGATTTAAATTTCACAGTACACGAACAACCTGGTTTCAATCCCTGCCGACACCAATGACATTTTTAATTGCAATTTTAAGTGGTAATTTACCACATGCTTGACGGTGAAGGAAAACATCGTGAGGAAACCTGCATGTCCGAAATATAAGAAAAAAAATATTTCGAAGACATGTGAAGTTTACCATCACGCATTGGGGCAGCGCGAAAAGACTTGTTAAAGTATCACGCAAAATTATTGAACCAATTTTGAGGCGGTTTTCTTTTTTTGGTAATCTTCACTAGATTAGACATAACTTTAAAACTGTGGCATGAGGATCAGTAATTTATTGAATTTGCCGCAAAATTAAGGCAAAATTGCTTTAGCTGTAATGATATTTTGTCGTTACAGCCAAAACAAGCCACTTTGTTCCTGATCAGATATACTGCCATGAATATGCCGTTTTCAAATTTCTTTAAAATTTGTACTTTACTGAAAACACAGAAATTCTGATGGCGAAGTTATCAACATGGTTAAAATAAGCAATTAATTAGAACTAACTGTGTGGAAGAAGCACATTTTCGTAGCAATTGCTGGATATTTATAAATAGAATAGTGTCGTGAACCTGAAATCTGTTTAATTACTAACAAAAGTGTACCACTCCTAACAATAGTTATAAACGGGGATATTAGTAATGTTAATGACTTTGCTTGTATTTAATATAAATTTTTTTCCATCGGAAGTGACAAAACACCCACCAAAATATTTGGTTTCGCGGAAAAAAGGAAACGGGTACTCTCACATTTTGTTCGGTTGGTTATTGTTTGACAGTGTCTTTCCGTCCTATATCCACGCATTACTTCCACACGCACTGAAGGGGGAGGCGAGACAAGAAGCGCGCCCAGCCGAGATGGAATTGGAAGAAGTGGCCTGCCCATATATGTATGCGCACTGCCGTCGCTCAGCCCTTTTTGCATCGTAGTCGAAGAGAACCGCTAGTTGTGTCCGCATTTCTGTGGCAGTCGCACCACAGAACAATCGAGGACCAACCGCCTTGCATAGTGCGAGTTGTCGTCGTGGACCGCCCTCTTCTAATGCACCACAAGACCAGGAGCGTCGTCCACGAGGCCGCAAGGAACCCCAACCCGTTAATTGCTTCCCTTTAATTGAACAGTTTTTTTTATATTCTGGTCGCATTTCTCTCCTTTATCGGTTCAAGTGGAAACTGCTTCGAGACAGTGGCAAAACTGTAGATTTTGGAATAGCGAGTGCATCGTCCAAGGCAGCCGCGTGCCTTCGCCACATGTCACGTCGGTCATCTTGTTTGGTTGTAAGAATCCGCACATATAGTCCACATAGTAGCATCTCACATAATAAGGCCAAGGCTCGACCTGGGAATCGGACCCGATACCCTAATCGCCGAAAATATTTTTGGACATTGGCCCCACCATTTTCGGTTTCTTCGAGCGGGATTCGATGGGATAGTCTGGGGATCAACCAATATTTGTATTTCTTATATGAATCTTTGTTTCAATAATCAGCTGTAGTCAAGACACTATTTTATTTTAAGTATCTTTTTTATTTTATTCAGTAAATCAAAATATCATTACATGGTGGAAGGCCCACACTACTCACTTAGTAATAGATCTCTAAACCATACTTTTTATCATTTATTAATAACAAACAATCAGACTACAATAACTAACTTAATATTTTAATTGTATTTCTATTCCGTAATATCTGTACATAATACAATTTAAATAATAAAATTTATTTTACTAATAAATAGCTGTCTATTAAATCAATAATAAATAGTTTAAAAATTAGTAACTGGATATTTTTATGTTACATAAATAAACTAAAATTTATCAATAATTGTAAAAAAATTAGTTATAACTATTTAGTCAAAATGTGTGCGCCTCGATAAGGCAGAATATATATACGACGCGGACTTGTAGCTATTGGGTCTGTAGTAACAATGACAGTGATGTAAATAGTGATTAATGTTATTGAGTTTTACTTGTGCACGCGCGCACGTGTGTGCGTGCGTACGTGCGTGCGTGCGTGCGTGTGTGTGTGTGTGTGTGTGTGTGTGTGTGTGTGTGTGTGTGTGTGTGTTTGTGTGTGTTTGTGTGTGTGCGTGTGTGCGTGTGTGCGTGTGTGTGTGTGTGCGCGCGCGCGTGTTTGTGTGTGTGTGTGTGTGTGTGTGTGTGTGTGTGTGTGTGTGTGTGTGTGTGTGCGTATGTGTCTTTAAAGAGTATTTTCTATGATAATAAGCGTAGAGCTCTGCTTCCGCTATATTACGCCTCTAGCACAAATATGTTGGCTCGACCGGGGAAGGACCATGTTATTACAAAATAACATGAAATGGCTTGTCGTCGATCGTGGCTCTGCCACGTATAATTAATGTTTTAATTAAGTTCTTACAAAAGCCAGTTAAGTTTTCACTAACTAATAGCCGCTTTTACACGACACGTCCTTTCACTCGCGATCGGAGTGTGCGTGGTTGAACGCGGGAAAGCTTGTACGCTAATAGTCTTCTCTATACATACGCTCATTAACGCGTGTATCAGCTTTCGCGCGCTTGTAAAGATAGAAAATAATACCTTAGTCATGCTTTCAAGTCTGAGTGTTCAAAACATAACTTTCACGCGCAGTTTTGCGAAAACGATTGTCGTCGAATATTGGCAAATATTAGATTATTGAGTAAGGATCTTATTACAGAGTTTGTAGCAATATACAAGCCTCATACATTCCATATTATGTTATATTTAAAAATAATAAATAAAATATACAATCTATATCAAGCTTAGACCAGCTAAGATAACTGCTTGTGTTATATTCCTTCTAAACTTTTTGTCCATTTCTTTAAAACACTAGACTTCAGAACACCCGTTTAAAAACTGTGTGATTTCCTTAAACTCCAGGTCACGGAAGTTTTCCGCACTAAATCTCCGCAATAACTTTCTGAATAAAATGCAGAAGTAATAATGCGCGAAAGAGCCAACGCACATAAAAATGGATAAAAACAATTACTGACTAATCGCAAATGAAAGCACGTGTCGTTTAAAAGCGCTAAATCATGACTGATTGTTTTTATGTTTGAAGCGCATAGACTTTGCACCTAGTTGTTGAATAATGTTTGAAGCGCCCAGACTTGTTAACTTACAATATTAAAAATTTTGGTACCATCAGAACCATCATTTGACTGCTTGTTTTTGTTTGTTTGTTGTTGTGTTTGTTGAACCCCGTTTCAAAATTTTTAACTTTAATAACAGCGTAAATTTGAAGTGGGTTTGCTAGCGTAGCTAATTGCGAATAAATATGAAGAAAAAAAAAACAATATGTTAAGGACCTAGTTTTCAAGGTACAGCACAATAACTTAAATAAAATTTACCAAGTTTTTCGTCAAACTCATAAGGCTTTTGTTAAAGATTTTTGTTGCCTTTTTAACAAGTTCGGTTTTACATGCTACCTAATTTCATCACCTTTAAAATAAGCTTAAATTAATGTAGGTGGACATTATTAAATGATAAATTAAACGACTTTCAATGGACTCGGAAGAACACGATATATTGAAATTAAAAATTGCTCCCATTCAGAGGAGTGAGGAGTGTGACTCCTCTTGTATGGTATTTTGTCGATAAAATTTAATGAACAACACGTGGGTGAAGTATCGGAAGTGCGATCCCTAATACACTGTATAATTTGAAACTATTACACATAACATAAATATGCCATACATATATATACAAATAGTGTCAGCTAGATAAAGGTAGAATAATTATATACATATGAATTTAATAAAATTATTTGATAGGATAATACCATATAACTGCATAAGATGACTTGTCATCACTCATGTTATTTTTTTAACGCTTTATCTGGTGTAATATGTAGAATAGGAGAATCATCGGTGCGAAGCACCATAGTCGTACAGTTATAGACCCAGCAGTGAGTATAATTTTTTTCCTTAGCCTTATTGCGTGCTTGTTGTTAAAGAAATTTATTGCCTCATTGACTGATAAGTGATAATTATTGTAAACTCTATTACCGCTGCCAGCAAAGGCCAGATTACTTGCCTTAAAATTCTTTAGTATCTGAAACGCTGCTAAATTTTTTTATACTTATGTAATTTTGGAATGATTGTTTTTTTTTATAGAAGGAGGAGCAAACGAGCATACGGTTCACCTGATGTTAAGTGACTACCGCCGCCCATGATCAACCGCAACACCAGGGGAATTGCAGGTGCGTTGCCGGCCTATTAGAAAGGAGTACGCTCTTTTCTTGAAGGTCCCCAGGTCGTATCGGTCCGGAAAAATCGCTGGTGGGAAATTATTACACAGAGAGGTTGTACGCGGAAGAAAACTCCTCTTGAAACGTACAGTGGTGGACAGCCAAGCATCCAGATGGTGTGGATGGTATCGGGACGTTTGCCGCGTAGTGCGTTCACGAAATTTGGCGGCTAGGATTAATCCGAACAATTCCTCAGAGCACTCTCCGTGGTATATGCGAAAGAAAATGTAAAGAGATGCAACATCTCTTCGCAGTGCCAGTGAATCGAGCCGATCGGAAAGCACTCGGTTGTCAACGATTCGAGCCGCTCTGCGCTGGATGCGGTCAAGTGGAAGGAACTGGTACTGGTACTGGGGAGCTCCAGCCCAGAGATGGGAACAGTATTCCATGTGCGGCCGAACCTGCGCCTTGTAAAGTTGCAGGCGGTCTGCCGGCATGAAATATTGTCCCGCTCTGCTGAACACGCCAAGATTTTTAGAGGCCAATTTGGCCTTCTCTTCCAAGTGACCACGAAACTGCACGTCACTCGATATGTCGACGCCGAGGATTCCGATACTGGCTGAGGCAACAAGGGGAGTGCCTTGAAACTGAGGAGATACGACAAAGGGGTTCTTTTTAGCGGTTAACGCCCAAACTTGTGTCTTCTGGGGGTTAAACTGGACTAGATTTAGTCGCCCCCAATCCGAGACTGTTCAGCAAAGACTCGACTTCAGACACAAGTTTGTCTCCGCACTCGGAGTCGTTTTCCCGAGAAATATTGGCTCAACCGGTGTAAAGAGCATCACCAGTGCTGTCATCTGCATAGCAATGAATGTTACGGGTTTGCAACATATCATTGATATGCAGAAGAAACAGTGTTATTGATAGCACGCAGCCTTGTGGAACACCAGCATTAATAGGCTTGCAATTGGAGCTTGCACCGTCTACAACGACCTTGATGGACCCGATATGCAAGAAAGCTGGTGATCCAATCGCACAATTTCTTAGCCCATAGGAAGGGGAGCTTCGAAAGGAGCGCTTTGTGCCAAACCCGATCGAAGGCCTTCGCAATGTCCAAACTAACGGCCAATGCCTCCCCCTTGGACTCTACTGCCTCCGCCCATCTGTGAGTTAGGTAGACCAGAAGATCACCAGCTGACCGACCACGGCGGAAACCGTATTGGCGGTCACTAATCAGCTGGTGATCCTCAAGGTACCCCATGAGCTGGCAGTTTACAATGTACTCCATTGTTTTGGAGAACAAGAAGGTGATGGCGACAGGCCGGTAGTTGGACGGGTCTGAGCGATCGCCTTTTTTAGGGATCTAGTGGACAAAAGCCGTCTTCCATGATTTTGGGACTTTTTTTGGGATTTTGGATCTTCCAAATCTGGAATCCGCGTGGGTGAAGTAACCAGTTATGTCAGACCATATGCCAAGGCAAAATCATGAACAGATCTCCCCGCATGATCGGTTAAACGTGAACCAAGCCATTCGGCGTGATGGGCGTTAAAGTTGCCGAGGATCACGATCTCTGCGGAGGGGATCTGCTGTAGCAACGAATCTGCAGCCATTTGGACGTGGTCGAAGAGTCGGTCTGTTTCGACATTACCGCTATAGGAGCTATAGAGACACCGGATAGACGCGCGGATGGTCGTCGCTGTCTACGCGTAGCCAAAGGATGGACAGGTCTGAACCTTCAAGTCTGCCGCACCCGTAGACGCGCGTATGGTCGTCGCTGTCTACGCGTAGCCAAAGGATGGACAGGTCCAAACCTTCAAGTCTGCCGTGGCGTCGAGAACAGATGTTCTCTCTGACGTAAACGCAAACTCCAGCCCGAGGCACAAAGGAGTGTTCCAGTTTGTACCCAGGGTAGGAGAGATAAGAGACATCAGCCAGAGAGGACACCTGCGTCTCGGTTAGAAAGAGCTGAGCCGGCCTTGCCGTCTCGAGATGGTAGTGGACGGCGTTTAGGTTAGAGTGAACTCCCCTGATATTGCGGAAATTCACGGACAGCGTGGCAGGGGTTGCCTTGTTCTTGTTGCTCCGTTTGCCCCGAGCAGTTGTAGTCTTGAGCGGAATTTTGCCCCCCCTGAATACGCGGGGCAGCCTGAGTGCCCACGCTCAGAAGTGGAGAAACATGGTCGTGGATGCTCAGCGAGGGATTCTTCAGGGGTGCTGGTACCCTCCTGGGGTAGTCTATCATCATTTAATTCCGCTACCATGTTGATGGGGGGGGGGTGATTTGGGCCTCCGGCCACCTGCACTCACCAGACGAAACGCGGAAGCAGAGCTTCCACTTCACGCCGGTATTCTGTGAGGTCGTGGTACCACCCCGGTTTGAACCGGCCCATACGTGCAACAGCAAAGCTGCCGCGTGGCTCTACCACTGTTAAACGGTTTTGGATTTTTGCCATCTGTAACATTTCTTACGGCATTTTTTGTAACAAAATCAATATAATGATAATGTAATGCAATATTTTAATTCGTTGTCATTTATAAAATGTAGGTACCTTGTCGCGCGTCTTCCCGCACACTTCTCTTCCGTTAACCATTACACCGCTAAGTACCTACGTCTGTCGGTCCAGCCGACAGCTGACAGAGTTGACCGGGATCTCATAACTTACAAGTTTGCTACTACTATTTTTAAATTTTCGTAAATAGCGGTGTTGCCTCGTTATCAATGATGGAACGAAAATATTCAAATTGCGAAGACTACAAAACTATGAAATTGAAAGTGCTGTTTTACATTTTAAGCAATAAAAGTTTACGTAGTGCGCGAAGATTATACGAAAGTTAGTTTCTACTGCGACAAGAAATCAACGTGCATGTACCTTACCAATCGAAAAACAATTGACAGCTAATCAAACTAATCAAGTGCAGTAAGCGAAAATTTTAATAGTGATAATGTATGTGGGTGGGTTGCGTACCTAGATCCTATACTATGGCCTGTAATCTTGCCGAAACTTTCACGATTACACTTTTATCTGTGTGTGTTGAAATAAAGTGTCATGTATATGTCAAAGACCACCACAGTGAAATTATTGCTGCGTTCACGAAATTTAAATGAACTGAAGCAGAGTTAATAAGTGTAAAAATTATTTAAGAAAACGTGCTTGTTATTTTTTTATAGGATAGGGTGACAAACAAGCACACACTCCACCTGATGGTAAGTGGTTGCTGTGGCACATAGACATCTACATCTATTCTCGATTACTAATCAAAATGCAGATGCGTTGTCACCCGTGAGGACTAATATGGAATGCCTTGTTTCCAGTAAAAAGGGTCTCCGGTTCTCTACACTCACCATACGAAACACAGCAGCGTCAAGCTACTATTTGACGCTGGTATTCTGTGAGAGCATGGTCCTTCCCCGGTCGAGCCGACCTATTCCTGCTACATATGTAATATTAATATAACTGCAGCAATTTTGAGATACCAATATCGGTGATAGGGACTACATGATAGAGTTGTAAATAGCTTGTGAAGCTGACCGCCGTGGACAACCGCAAGGCGCGACGCGACTGAGCGGGCGGCACACTGCGACCAGCCCCCAGTCGTCGGCCCGCTTGCAATATAGGAGTTGTAAATTGGTAGTTGTCTTTCTATTACACAGTCCTCGATATTAGTAGGCATAGTAGGCTTACATCTATAATCGAATTTTTAAGTACGCCATAATAATGACAGTGCTAGTAATAAGACAAAATTTATTTTTTTAATTTTATATATTATGACGATTCTAAGCCCATAAAAATTGTGACGGAAAAGTTGGAATCATAATTCTCTTCGTGTGGTTATTAACTTAGGTATTAGTAGCAAGACGTCACTAAGAAAGTAAACAGTAAGCAAAATCTTAAAAAACGAAAACGTGAATTGAATCGCACACATATCTGCGCGTGTATGTATGGTTTGTACCCTCAAATTACCTTCAACTTATTCACTTCACTTTTTTTCAAAAGTTGTAATATCGGTATATCGTTATTTATATATTTGAACTTATATATAAAATTTGGCTACTTTTTGACAAAAAACCCTGTATTGTTACAGTCTATATAGGTGCCACTGCTGGGCACAGGCCTTCTCTCATATCTGAGACGGTTTTAGGGCAAGCAAATATCCGCCACTCTGCCCCAACACGTGTTAGCGAACTAGACGTCTTCAGAATATTTTTTTTCTTATTTCTTAGACACGCAGATTTCCTAACGATGTTTTTCTTCATCGGCGAGCGCGTGGTACATCAACACTTAAAATTGCTATTAATGTTTTCATAGGTGCCAGCGGGAATCGAACAACCCGGGTTCGATCTCGCGTACTGTGAAATTTACAGCGAGTGCTCAGCCCGTGTGCTACTGCGACTCTGTTGTATTATGTACAGAGAAGTTGCAGTGTAAGAATATCCACTACCTCATATCCTCCCATTGTTGTCGAAATATGCAACCGAGATGATCAGCAGCGTCTTCCTAATAACGGCTTAAAATAAAAAATAAACTGCGGTTACCAACTCGCTTGCCAAGCGTGGCAACTATGCCAAATATCCCTTCTATGAGAAAATCTATATAGGAGGCCTATGTTCAGCAGTGGACTTTAAAAAGCTGTTAAAATATGGGACGGTGTCTATTTTAAGGTAAGACTAAGAAAAAAAAGGGATCGTGATAATCCAGTTATTGTAACCTATGTAAATAGTTATGATTTTAATAGCTGAAAGATTATTTTAACTTTCTCTCGTAATAATTATCACGTTTAAATAAATATCTGTTTAAATTCTGGATTTTCCAAGCAATCATTTTATTATTTTCTCACAGTTATGCTCTAAGCCGCCTGACAAGCTCTTGAAATTATTCTTGACGAGGGTTCAAGCCGCTCATTCATACCTAAATTTATGTTTGTGACAAAAATACTTTTAATACTTCATATTTCGTATTTTTAAAATAATTATTTATTTAGTTTCAAATAATATTAGTTGATTAAAATTATTCAATAAGCCTACTCAACATTTAATTTTAGGTAGTAGCGGGGTTCTGTAGCTTATTTATTTCTATCTGCGTAATTATTTATTTAAAATACTAATAGTATTAACAAAAACCAAATGTACATCTAATATTTATATTTTTATCTCTGACGTGATGACAAGAATGCTTGTAATTTATATAATACATCTTAATTATATCGAGGCACCCAAGCAAAAAAATTGGTAATGTGTTGCTATGGAGTTTTTACTATTATGTCAGATTCGTAATCTATAGGTTAGAATACACCTTGGTAATTTTTTCACTATTTTTCTCGGTTCATTTAAGGATATATAATTAATAACACTTTCAGGGGACAGAAATTTACAATCGTGGTAATATGACCAGAAAAGAATCGTGTTGTATCTATACAAAAATATGTCATAGTGTTGGATCTAGTAAAAAAGCGGCATTTCACAATATAGGTATATATATATATATATATATATATATATATATATATATATATATATATATATATATATATATATAGAGATCTCTTTACGGTAAATGTTGATCAGACGCGACTTCACGCGAGCACTTTGTTGATCCGAAAACGCATGTTGATCCGGCGCCTTTTGTTGATCCAATATGCATCTCTGGTAACTAATGTGGCTCCGACCGGATCAAAATCTGCACTCACGAGACTGTTTGCTAGTGTTGGCCGAAGTTGATCCGATATACAAATCCACCTTGCGATGGTTACGGAAAATGTTGATCCGATTTAAATGAGCCAACCAGAGCACAGCAAACGATAAGATAAACGATCGGATTGGCTGAATGCAGCCGCGACGTTGCCGTTTCGTATCTTTGGCAGATTACAAGCTACAGATTAAATGCGTGTTCAATACAATAATGCATTCAGGGTGCTGTTGGGTCTGCCTCGTTATTGTAATGCGCCGGGTATGTTCGCGGATGCGCGTGTGGATTGTTTCTACACCACCATGCGTAAACGTTGCACATCCCTGCTGCGCAGGGTGCGGGCCAGTTCCAATGGTATCCTGAGGGCATTTTCTGACAGGTTTGAGGTCAGTACCTGAACCATTGTCATATGGTGCACGTGCTGACTAATCAGGCCTATCTTATATATAGTTTTAAAATTAGGTGAATAGTTTTAAGTTTTACTAAAATTAGTTTTAAGATTTGTATTATTACTAACATCTATGATCCTTGTGGTCGAAATAAACGACTTTTTTAACGAATTACTCGACAACGCCCCTTCTTGTAGCGGAAGTGGTGGCAACGGCGACATAATGTATTCGTCTGAGTGCGTGTTTGCGTGCGTGCGTGCGTGTGTGTGTGTGTGTGTGTGTGTGTGTGTGTGTGTGTGTGTGTGTGTGTGTGTGTGTGTGTGTGTGTGTGTGTTTGTGTGTGTGTGTGTGTGTATGTGTGTGTGTGTGTGTGTGTGTGTGTGTGTGTGTGTGTGTGTGTGTGTGTGTGTGTGTGTGCTTGTGGGTGTGAGCGTGCGTGTGTGTGTATGTACATTCATGTGTGTTCGTGTGACCATGCGGTGCGTGTGTGTGTGTATGTGTACGTGTGTGCACTATTGTGTTTTTTTGATTACGTGTGTATGCGGCAGTGTGCGTGTGTTTGTGCGGTTGTCTGCTTGCGTTTGCGCGCGAGCGCGCACTCGTGTTTGTGTGTGAGTGTGTGTTTGTGTGTACATATGTGTGCGTATGTGTACGTGTGTGTGTGTGTGAATGGGTGTGCGTGTGTGCATGTGTGCACTGTTGTGTTTGTGTGTGTGCGTGCGTGTGCGGCAGTGTGCGTGTGTGAGTGTGTTTATGCGTTTCTGCGTGTGTGGCAGTGTGCGTGTGTGAGTGAGTTTATGCGTTTGTGCGTGTGCGCATGTGTGCATGTATGCGCGCGCTTGCGTGTTTGTGTGTGTGTGTGTGTGTTTACCATAAACCAGTTAACATGTTTTCTACATCTTCATAATCAAGATTTTAAAGGACGCGTTTACAAAATTGATAGGTATAGAATCGAACTATCGACCTTACCTCCGGTCTTGATGGAGTGACCTCAAAATGTAATCCGGGATTACTAGTGGAACTCCTGGACTAGTAGAATTGGGTGTGCTGAGTTTGGGCTCGTTTTGTTAGTTATGATGAGTCCTTACCTCCGGACTGGCTGAAGTGACCTGAAGGTGTACTTCGGTTGTAGTAGTAGTAAGAGTATATAAAAGTACACACACACAAGTGTAATAATAATCCTATATAATCAAATTTATTAATACAATAAAGAGAGTCTTATATCATCATTCGTTTGTTTAACTCCTCTCCTAACATTCGCCCTACATGGCGACCCTGCCGAAGTAATTCGCGACGCGAATATGACACCCTCCGCCGTATTTGGAGTGGAATATTTTTTCTTTGTGCAACTGATGAACTATAATCAAGCTATGGCGTTCTATCTTGAGCTGCGCGACTGTGTTCACGTGTTTAACAAAAAGTTAACGAAAAATAACATACAACATGGGCGGTAAACAGACTAAAGAAGAGACCGTAATTGTGCAAAACGCAGTGGGAAGCAATAAGGCAGGAGTTGAACAATTACAATTTCACCTGACTACGAGTAACGTTTTGCTGTCCATTGTTGTGCTGGTACTTCTACTGGGGTCCCTATATTGCTTGTATGGGACATATAGGCGATGTCATATAAAGTGGATTAACACAGAGATAAACAAAAATACCCTAAGAAGGTCTATTTTTCGGCAACCACAAACCCCCACAAATGTGGAACAGGCAAGTCAACCAAGGGCGTATTATAAAGTATGACCGGCGCTGATCAGTGTTTCAAAATGGCGTTTAAGTGCGTATAAAATGAGTAAAAAAGTGCGTGTCTATTAATAGTGCAAAAATAAGGGTATTGTGTTTATAAATCAACGACGTAAATCTAGGACTCTAGCCTATATTACTGAACTTTATATTTTAAATTAAATCATGTATTCGTTGTACTGTCTTTAATCGTCATTGAACCGTATTATTATTATTTATTTTCATTAAATATTTCGTAAAATTATTTATAGTATACTCTATTCTACGTATTGGTGATATATTATGAATAATTCTTTAGAACAGTTATATGAGAAATTAAAAGAAGTGAGAACATATTTAATTAAAATTGGATCGAGTAGACGTGAAGGAAAAGTTTTAGATACTAAAGTTAAAGAGGCCAATGAAATATTTAGTGACTATTCTAAGTTGTTAATAAATTTTAATAGTAAAGTAAAGGAAGGTAAGATTAAATCTACTGATATTCCATCTTATCAAACCTATTGTAAGAATTTTGAATCATATCAGGATATTATAAAATTGTGTAAGCCCGAGTGTGTACTTTTATATACTCTTACTACTACTACTACTACACGGTAACTAACACTAACACCTGGACTAGTAGAACTAGGTATGCCGAGTTTGGGTTTGTTTTGTTAGTTATGTTGAAACCGTCACAAAACAAAAGTTCTGTTCACTTTGTCTCTAGTACCAATAGGTATCCAAGCTGATATTCGGAAAAATGAATGACCTCGTAGTAACATCTTTAGGGGCAGTATCGATATCCACTTACCAGCTACACTGTTTTTCGCTGTAACCAACTGTCCTTTATATAAGCCTCACTTGCCCTCACGCGGTACCCACTTTACTGCACTCTAGTACACCCACCACC
Organism: Parnassius apollo; assembly: GCA_907164705.1. Lineage (NCBI taxonomy): Eukaryota > Metazoa > Arthropoda > Insecta > Lepidoptera > Papilionidae > Parnassius > Parnassius apollo. The sequence goes on along the minus strand of CAJQZP010000288.1, from coordinate 11,401,857 downwards.
AACTCTGCCACATACGCCTCCACATCTACCACCGCACCCCTCTCTAAGCCTTCGTTCTCCACCTCCGCTACCTCCGCCTCCACCATAAACTCTGCTCCATCCGCCTCAACAATAAACTCCGCTCCCTCCGCCGCCACAACCACGCGCCGTCACTATTCTTTCCGCCTCCAACACAATTCCCCGTTTCCACTATCTCCGACTTCACCACAAATTCCTCTCCTCCGCTTTCACCACATACTACGCTTCATTCACCTCCGCCTCCACCACGTCTCCATTCTCCGCATCCGTTTTCTGGGCGCACACACACACACACCCACACACACAAACACGCGCTCAGACGAACACACACGCACGCACACACACTCGCACGCACGCACACGCACGCGCATACAAACACGCCCGCTCTCGCGCACTCACATACATACAGACACATACACATGCACACCTAAACACACACACACACACACACGCACACACACACATACAAACACACGCGCGCGCACACATATATATATATACGCGCGCGCTCGCACACACACACTCCCGCACATACACTCACACACCCGCGCGCGCACAAACGGACACACATACACGCACAAGCACATACACACACACACACACACACACACACACACAAACACAAAACAATAGTGGACACACGCACGCACACACTCACACACTCCTACCCACACACAAAAGCAAACACACGCACAACCGCACACACACACAAGAACAACAGTTAACACACGCACTCACACACACAAACGCGCGCGCGCACGCGACGCGCGCACACATACTAAAACACACACACGTACCAAAAAAAATAACGCACACACACGTACTAAAAAACACAACAGTGCACACACGCACACATACACTCACGCACATGCGCACGCACATGCGTTCACATGAACATACATGAACGCACATACACCCACACGCAGGCGCACACACAAACTCGCATAAAACACACACACACACACACACACACACACACACACACACACACACACACACACACTCGAGTGACAAATTAATTTGTAATAAAGTACTATCCATCAAATTCTAATTTATCTATGACAAATGAATAAAATAACACAAATTCACTCACACGATAACAAAAACTCGAACAAACGTCTTTCTACAATAAAACCTGCCAAAGTTTGATCCACAAAATCAGCAGATAACATATTTTCTTACCTTATTACTATATCGAAGTAGCCCACTGGGTTCTCTGTCACACACAGAACGCGACGTTGCCGCTTCGTGTTCGAGTACTTATTCGTCAATTATGGCTCCGGATCCACTTAGTCTAAGTAAATGTCGCATATAAATTAAATATACTCTGGATCTAAAAACTCATATTCAGTATGATTTTTTCGACCGTTGATAGATCAACAAATGTTGGTCAAATCGCTGACGAGTATATTGAAATCCTGTTAGTGCAGATCCACGGACGTCACACGAGCATCAAGAATGGATCAAAGTATATCAGTTTCGGCGACGAGGAGCTGAGCAAACACGTCAAATAGGTGGATCAACAATTGCTCTAACTTCTCACTGGATCAACATTTACCGTGAAAGGATGATTATATATATATATATATATATATATATATATATATATATATATATATATATATATATATATATATATATATATATATATATATATATATATATATATATATATATATATATATATATATATATATATATATATATATATATATATATATATATATATATATATATATAATATATATATATACATATATATATATATATATATATATATATGTATATATATAATTGTCGGGAACCCAGCGGGAAACTAGCTTTCTTACATACAGCTCATTATGTAATATCGACTGAATCGCAGTCATTCCGATAGTGATAACAGCCCGAATCTGCTCGTATGTAACATGACGGTCATCTAATATAATAGTTCGCACAGCTGTGATGTTTTCAGGCGTGACCGCTGTTCTTGGTTGACCTGCAGAAGAAACAGTGCTGAGCGACACACGACCGCGTCGGAACTCGGCATCAGCGGTATATTGTCGTTTGACTCGGTGCTTAAACATCATAAATCGAAACAAGTTCGCTGAGATATTTATCATAAGATAAGCCGCGACGAAAATTGTGATAAATTATGGCACGGAAATGTTCACGTTTGAGCTCCATTTCTTTTAACAACGTGTCAACCTTGAACCAACATAGTTTTTGTTTTTAAAAATTTTTTTTTAGTTGTTTGAATGTCAGTAAGATTCTAAGACTCAGTATTCAAATTCTAAAAAAGGTTTTATTGTAACTCAATCCGAAATATTCTATTACCGATCATTTTAGTATGCCCACTGCAAAATATACTTATAATACATAACAGGGACTTGTACGAATATTATATAAAAAGTACGTAAATGTACTTTTTATATAATATTCGTACAAGTACAAGTAAGTACATATAATTAAAAATAAATTATAAAATATATAGAGAATGAAAGAAAGAAAGATAGAGAAAGAATGTAGAGAAGGACTTACTAATAACAACCAAACATACTGTTTAGAAGGATTTGATATCTCAAAAATGTATCGTTACACGTATATATATGTCGTACGTATATAGGTGTCGTGTTTTAGAAGTGACAAAAAAACTTCCATCACTTTTATACCAAAATAATCCAGATTTTTTGTATGGAACACTATTTAAGCTTATTTGCAATGAATTTGATAATACTTTAATTTCTAAAATTTTTCTTGAACAAGCTCAAGGCATTCAATGAATGGGCTACAATGGGAGTCACATACATAAAAGTAGATAAAGTTTATATGAGCTATAAAAAATCTTAGAATTTTAGTATCGAATTTAGGGAATATTATGTAAAAAATATTCAAAAATATTTAAAAGAGTAAGCTCCATCGCCAAGTCGTTGTATTTGAGCAACAAAATAAAGACGACTTTTAATAAAATTAAAATGACATGGAGTATCATTAATAGTGAAACTGGTAAGGTCAACTCTCGCAATTCAAACTACCAGTTAAGTTTTAACAATAAATTAACTAAATCAGATCAGGAAATTGCAATGGTTTTTGATAAATATTTTACTGATTCCTATCCTAACTACTTAGTAACGGAATTCTTCTCCTGCCGTTGTCGAATCATTACTTAAACAAATTGTAAATACGAGTACAAAAAACTTTACATTTCATAAAGTATCATCTAAAATATTGTTTAGTATTTTAAGACTGTTGATATTAGGAAAACAGCATATCTGTGGGGGATTTTCGTTATAGTTATTACGTCTATAATAGATACAATCGCACCACAACTATCTATTATTTTTGATACTAGCATGCTAGCATCGAATCTGATGTATTTCCTGATTTAATGAAGCATAGTTAAGTAACACCTTTATTTAAATCTGGTAGGACATTGAACACTGCTAATTTAAGACCTATTTATAAAAATGTTCTTGATCAAATGTTAATTTTTTTAATGTAAGTAATGCCATAGCTAAATTAGTAAATTGGTTAATGTTAATAATTTGCATTTAAATGGAACTAAAACTAAATGTTTGAAATTCGTAACTACGAATGTCAATAATGTTAATACTAATGTAATTTTAAATGGAGAGGAGTTGAATCTTGTTGATACCACCATTCTTGGTATCACACTAGAAGCAAAGCTTCAATGGCTCCCTCATATATCAAAACTAGCTACCAGTGTTAGTTCTGCAGCATATGCTGTAAAAAATATTAGAACACTTACCAGTGTTGAAACAGCTAGAATAGCTTACTTTAGCTATTTCCATAGCATTATGTCTTGTGGTATTTTGCCATGGGTACACGCGAGTGACAGAGATGAAGAATTTAAGGGTGATAATAACCCCAGGGAAGGGTGATCACTACGAGGCTATTTCTAATTGGTTTTGTGTTGTTAATTGTAACGTACATGTTTGTAAACTATTATTTCAATAAAATAGTCCCGCTGAGTTTCTTCCTGGTCCTTCCCAGGACAGAGGTGTTTTTTGCGAACCAGTTGTAAATGAAAAAAATGACTTTCAATAAGTATTGTTTACAATCTATTTTGAATAAACAAGTTTCTGTTTCTGTACCTCTGAAAGAATTTATATTTATACCGTTTGCTAGAGACCATCACTGTGAAATGTGTTGTGAAGTTCCTAAAGAAACTGAATGTATCCGCGACTTGTCGTCACCACTGATGATAGCTGGGCGGGTCTTTTTCCCGCTCAAAAAGTTAAGCATAGCCACTCGCAGCCACCGTTATTTAAACTTTACCGTGGGCAGTAGGACTGTATGATAAAATTAGTTTTTTTTATTATTAAAATAATATATATATATATAATATTTTTTTACTTTAAAAAATAAAATATTATTATTGTAAACGGTATTATATTTAGCTTAGTTTTATGTGAGAACGAAAATAAAACGAAAAGGTTTTACGACTATTCCATTTTTTTATTTTTTCTTCTATAGCGTGGTTTATACATAAGTGAACTGGTCATATTAGAACTAGAAAAGTTTTCTGTATTCCATAAAATACGTTTTTTGTGGAATCCACTAATACGCATTTGAGAAATGCAGCGGACTCTTTTCTGCTCTATAAATCATCTAAAATTAACTTATGCTCAGGAGTGGTTTACATTTTTTAATTACAATTTATGCGAGTTTTATTATTTTATTACAGCCTTAAGTCCACAGAGCCATACCCCATAGGTTGGATAGGGAGGATATTCATCATAGTTTCCTCGATTGATGAACGGGCTTGCACCCACAATTTTTTATTATTATTGAGCTACTATAGTAAAGATGCTACTGTCTCAGACGCCCCTTGGTAATATTTTTATAAAAATGTTTCATTGTATTCAAAATCCAAAATACTAAAGTTATAATCCTAATAAGTAATAAACTAAGACATTCATAGCGGCTACTTGATGATGAAAGGAAAATAAATTGAAAGCCATTATCCCTTGTATATAAACAAATCCTGTGCTAATAAGATATGACTTAAATCGGGCACAAACCTCAAAAGTATTTTAAGTAACAAAGAGCACTAATTAGAAATTAAAGAGAGGAGAAATCGCAGTAATATTCAAGTTAATTATATTGGACACTTTTGAAATGATATTTCATTTAAAATTTTCTGAGTGAAATAATAATATTAATGGAATAGGGAATAGGGCTGACATCTGGTTGTTTTATTTATTTATGTACATCTTTTACTTTATTGATATAATTTGTATTTATTATTTTCATTTATATATTCTGCAACCCATTCAGATGAGAAAACTCTATGAATGCCACATAGAATAAGGATACAGCAACAGTAACCTTATTCGGCAACGTCGTCATTACACCCTGCCACACCAAAAATGCCACGAAGCACGTTTTCTGAGCCACATGTATCCACGAAATTCCTGCATCTTTCACTAAGTCGTCAATCCATTAAGCGGCAATCCTACCCTTTCATTACCAATATTCGATTTCCAGTTTTTCGAGATTTATGGTCAGCTTACTTGGCTTATTGGCACTTCAACTTACTGATCCGTAGGGCTGAGTCAGTTATTCTGGTTCTACTGCGGATATCCTCGCATGCTATGCAGAGAAACTCCGAGCATAGCTATTCTCATGGCTCGCTGAGTGGCCTTGAGCTTACTCATATGGCCAGTGAAGGACCGCATCTCAGAAGTATATGTCATTACTGCAAACACACTTTGGTTGAAACGGTAATTTAAAGATAATGACTATAATTTAGTAATTTTTGGACATGAAAACATTTTTGAGATTGTTTTGAACATACTTTAATGATAGCTTCTAAACATATTGTTGCGCGCCTAAGTTGACGTCATGTAGTGTCAGGGACGAGGACGGGGAGAGCTTTCCAGAAAATGACATCACTAATCTTTCAATCGACAGCGCCATCTGTTGTCGAAACGAAGAACTAAGCTACTAGAAGCCGACACTCGAACTTTTGACGCATTGTCGATTGGTGCGCGAATGTTCTGGATGTTTAGGTGCTATGTGTATTTATAGGCGCTGCAAGGTGCGATCGGGGCAGTATTGAATTTGGCGAGCCAAACGAAGCTTCGGAGCGGAATGAAGTGAATCAGTGTGATTAATTATTAGTGTTTTAAGTTTAATTTGTGTAAAGTGAATTAAAGTGTTAATTTTGTTAATTCTATCGGCAATTTTTAGTGTCACGAACCTCAAGCTCGTAACAATTGGTGTCAGAAGTGGGATAAAATCATGCCGATTTTACCTAAGGAGGAAACGGAGGGTGTCCGTACCCGAAGTCAACGCCAGCAGGAGATGGACCATAGAAGATTTGGTGGTGCAACGCCGCAGACGCCGTAGGGCCAGCCGCCGGCTGCAGGCCCGTCAGTAGCTCCTACATCTGCAGCACCTGACTTAGGTGCTCTGATGGTGATGCTGCAGGAGCAGGCTCGCCGACAGGAGGAACAGGCTCGCCGACAGGAGGAACAGGTTCGTCAGTGGAAAGAGCAGCAGGAGGAACAGGTCCGTCGGTTGGAAGAGCAGCTGCGGGGCGGACAGGATGAACAGGCACGTCGGGAAGGGGAAGGTGAACGATATCAGGAGGTTGGTACGGCTAACAGCCCCGCCCAGCAGCAGCAGGGAAACGAATAAAAGCCAGAACTGTGCTGGCTGATGTTAAAAGAGCCCCAAGGATCTCGATCTCACAAACCCATGATGGGAACAATCTGATCATCTAGGGCGAGGTCAACGGAATGCCGTGTAAACTGACCATAGATACTGGAGCCTCTCGTACGGTTGTTAGTTCCCAACTTATAAGTCAGTTCCTTGGGGACTCCGCATACAACCGAGATTACATTAATTTGGTAACAGCCACCGGTCAGCGTATACCCGTCCGTGGAGAGAAAGAGATGGAGTTGAAGCTAGGCAACACGATTTACCTGCATAATGTCATCGTGGCTGATATAATGGACCACTGCATCCTGGGCCTAGAATTCATGAGGAAGAATTGTTGTGCGATTGATGTTAAGCAAGGTGTTTTGAAGTGTGGACAAGAGGAACTTTTTGTGGAAGGGTCGTTACCAGGGAACGTGTACAGCCTTAAGAAGATTGTTCTTCCGCCGAGATCGGAAACGATTGTGCCGGTTAGTCTTCCTCGGAATCCTGTACAACCTCATCGTTGTGTACTCGTGGAAAGGTTAGACAATGACCTTCCATGGAAAGTGGCTCGAACCTTGGTCAGGACCACTAACATCTCAGGAGTACGTGTGCTGAACCTTTGTTACCAGGAAAAGATTATAGAAAAAGGCACACTGGTTGGTACTTGTGAGGAAGTGAGGGACCCCCAGCAAGGATGCACAAACGAGAGTGTGCACACTTTTAGAAGACTGTCGCAGCGTTCTTTCCCTGAACGAAATGGTCAAGGCAAAGAAGTTGTTACACAAGCACGCCGATGTATTCTCATAAAACGATGCTGACATAGGAAAGACTGGCTTAGTTCAACACAAAATAAACACAGGAGAAGAATTACCTATCCGTCAGCGGCCAAGAAGATAGGCGGTAGCACGTGAAAAGGAAGTAGAAACCATGATAGAAGGAATGGTGAAGGACGGTGTTATTGAAACTTCCTCTAGTCCATGGTGTTCACCCGTGGCGCTGGTAAGGAAAAAGGATGGCAGCATGCGGTTTTGTGTTGACTACCGCCATCTGAACGACGTTACGAAGAAGGACAGCTATCCCTTGCCAAGAATTGATGACACGCTGGACATGCTTACAGGAGTAAAGTGGTTTAGCACGCTGGATCTAAAAAGTGGCTACTGGCAAGTTGAAATTGACCCTAAGGACAAGGAGAAAACTGCGTTCTGCACGGGAAAGGGTCTGTGGCAATTTAAAGTAATGCCGTTTGGGTTGTGCAATGCTCCAGCAACGTTTGAAAGGCCAAAAGACAAGACGCATGTTAGAACATTTTTGGGTTTGTGCTCCTATTACCGGCGATTTGTGAAGAACTTTGCAGATATAGCCAAACCTCTGCATAACCTAACCGAGGAGAAGCGACATTTCTGCTGGGATGAAAGTTGCAATATCGCATTTCAGGAGCTCAAGGACCGTCTGTGCAAAACACCTATTTTGGGATACCCTGATGCAAGCAAAGAATTTATAGTTGACACAGACGCAAGTGATATAGGACTTGGCGGTGCGTTGTCTCAACGGAATGGTGACCAAGATGTCGTGATAGCGTACTTCAGCAATTCGTTGTCAAAACCGGAAAGGAACTATTGCGTCACAAGACGGGAATTGCTGGATGTGGTAAAGTCGTTGCAGCATTTTAGCAAATATCTTCTGGGGCGAAAATTTCACTTACGAACTGACCATGCTGCACTAAAATGGCTATTGCAGTTTAAAAATTCAGAAGGACAAGTTGCGAGGTGGATTGAACTACTGCAGGAATACGACTTTGAGATCGAACATCGCAGCGGGAAATCTCATGGCAACGCAGATGCTTTGTCAAGAAGACCTTGTCCTGAAGATTGCAAACATTATACTAGTCAAGAGAGTAAGGAAGTGGTATCCGTGAGTATGCTCAGGGCAGACCACCTCAGCAACGAGTGGAAGGACAGCTTACAACGTGCACAACAGGAAGGTCCGGACATCAAGCTGATTCTGGAATGGATTGATGGCCAGTGCTCCCAAGCCTAAGTGGAGCGACGTCTCAGCGATGAGTTCAACCACTAAAAGCTATTGGGCCCAGTGGGACAGCTTGCTGCTTCAGGAGGGAGTTCTGTGACGTAAATGGGAAAATGTTCGGGGAGACAGCTGTTATTTGCAAATGGTTGTCCCTAAAGCTAAAGTACCGGATGTTCTACAGCTCTACCATAATGATTATTCAGGAGGCCATCTGGGATTTTAACGAACTCTATTGAATATCCGAGAACGGTTTTACTGGGTCCACTGTCGAAACGATGTCGAGGACTGGCGTCGCAAATGTATAAGTGATGCGGCTGTAAAGGGACCTCAGACTCGTAGTAGAGGTGTATTGAAGTTGTACAATGTTGGTGCACTATGGGAGAGAATAGCCATTGACGTAGCGGGGCCGTTTCCGGAGAGTGAAAGCGGTTACAAGTATTTCATGGTTGTGATGGATTACTTCACTAAGTGGCCAGAAGTCTTCGCCATTCCAAATCAAGAAGCTTCAACAGTTGCAGATAAACTAGTTCATGAAGTCTTCTGTCGTTTTGGAGTACCTTTAGAGATTCACAGCGATCAAGGAAGGAATTTAGAGTTTCAAATATTCCAGGAAACTTGCCTAGTTATGGGTACTCATAAAACAAGAACGACTTCTTATCACTCGCAATCTGACGGAATGGTAGAACGATTTAATCAGAGATTGGAGAGGTACCTAGCAAAAGTTGTAGACAATCGACAACGAGATTGGGACAAGCACATACAACCGTTTTTGTTGTCATATCGAAGCGCTGTTCACGAAAGTACAGCAGTGATACCAGCTTTCGCAAATTTCGGAAGAGAATTACGGCTGCCTACAGATCTGATCACCGGGATACCACCTGATGCCCCACGCAGTATAACCGATTATGAAAACCACTTGCGGAATAAAATGAATGACATTTATGAGCACGTCAGACAATCGGGCCAACAAATGTCTGAGAAGATGAAAACCCGGTATGACCGCAAAATGAACATAAAGGGTTCGACGAAGGTTCACTAGTGGTTGCACAATCCAGTCCGCAGCAAAGGGAAATCTCCTAAGCTTCAAGCTAAATGGGACGGCCCGTACCGGATTGTAACCAGGATCAACGATGTAACCTACCGGATACAGAAAGACGCAAGAGGGACCCCTAAGATCGTCCATGTGGATCGCTTGGCGCGTTATTATGGGACCGATAATGCTCGGGACGAGCATGTCTTAGGAGGGAGCAGTGTTGCGCACCTAACCTAGTACCAGGGACGAGAGCGGGGGGGAGCTTTCCAGAAAATGACATCATTAATCTTTCAACCGACAGCGCCATCTGATGTCGAAACGAAGAACTAAGCTTCTAGAAGCCGACACTCGAACTTTCGACGCCTTGTCGATTGGTGCGCGAATGTTCTGGATATTTCAGTGCTAATGTGTGTTTATAGGCGCTGCAAGGTGCGATCGGAGAAGTATTGAATTTGGCGAGACAAGCGAAGCTTCGGAGCGGAATAAAGTGAATTAGTGTGATTAATTATTAGTGTTTTAAGTTTAATTAGTGTAAAGTGAATTAAAGTGTTAATTTTGGTAATTCTATCGGTAATTTTTATTGTCACGAAACTCAAGCTCGTAACAATATTGTAACATTTCTAAACACGCAACGTGGTTTGCCTTGCGCAGTACAAGACTTAAAGGTCTCTTTAGCGGTATGAAGTCTGAGGTAGGAAAGGACCAGAAGTTACCATGGCGGCTAAAAACTCGTGGGAAACGTGATCCGTGCTGTGCATGCGCCGTTTGACTTTACAATATAGATGAGTGTTTATTTTTTTCTTTATTTATAGTAGTTCTAGTGTTATTATAAAAGTACAACTTTGTAAAATATTAATTATGCCTCGAGGTAAAACATTAAAATGTCAGAGTAGGAAGATGTGTCACGACGTGTATACCGAATATATATAAATATATATAAGTGTTGAAAGAAGCAAAGGAAGATATACACAAAGTTAAACAGGTACAAAATGCGTTCAGCGGCTGCAACTAAAACATATTTATAAAAATTAATAAGAATTATGAAAGAAGTGAAAACCTCGGAGAGTTCTAACCAATTTTTTGAACTCCCGGAAAAAAATATCGAGGGCCAACATTTTAACCAACATAGATGAATTTGACACTTGATATTTAGAATTAGATATAATACAGTAATTATTATATCTAATTCTAAATATCAACAAAAATTTCCTGAACATATTACACACAAAATATGGATAACTATTTTGAACGTGATTGTACCCGCGCAGGTTTACCACTACTGACGCTTACCACGGCTCATCTTTCGTGGCACATTCTTATAAGTTCTTTTATGTTTTAAATTTTAAATATAATAATTAATAGCCGAAACATTCAGTACGACTTTTCCCAATATTTCATAATGCAAAAGAAACCCATACTAATACGATTTTTATTCCGACTTCCTTTTCAAATAGGATATAGATATAGGTAGAACATCTCTCCCGCATAGTAATCTATCTGGGTGGATTCTTCATAATTATTTCTGCCACCAAGCAGCAGTGCCTCTATTTTTTTGTCTGGTCTAAAGATTTTGAATGTGACCAAGTCTTTCAGTCTGTACTCAATTACTGCTGTACTACACTGCTGAATAGTTAGCTCGATAGTTCATACTTAGACGGATTAGAAGGCAGACAAGTGGCTCTGCCACTAAATAAAATTGAAATTTTAAGGTACATTTACACATCCAGTAATTCATACAACGACTATATTAAAGCCCACTGCTGAATATAACAATCTCTCAAGAAATACCACTGCAAGGCACGGTCTTCCACCTGCACCCATCGACTTTCTGCCTATTTTACCTCTCCTAGCTGTAATGATGATGACTAAAATTTAAATTTAAATCTTAGATAATGGTATATTTATATATCTAAACCTAACACTCATAATAATATGTCCTATTCTGATATAATAAAACTGTCAGTGGCAGAGCCGTGGTAGCTCAGATAGTTAGCGCTCGCTGTAAATTTCACAGTACGCGAGCAACCCGGGTTCAATCCCTGCCGGCACCAATGGAATTGTTAATTGCAATTTTAAGTGCATGTCTGAGAAGTAAGAAAAGAAATATTTAGAAGATATTCTAAGTTCGCCAAAACGCATTGGAGCAGCGCGGCGGACACTTCCTTGCAATAAAATCCTCTCGGAAATGCCCAGCAGTCGAAACTTTTAACTTTAAAGTTACATAAAGTAAACACAAAAATTCATATTTAATATCATAAAATAATTTTTCAACAAAAATAGTAAAAGCCTCATATAATTATTCAAATATTTATAAATTTAACATAACAGCATGGAATTTTCTTAAAACGAAATTTCTAGAAAATTCGTTGTTATTGAGTCTATTTTATTGTAATTTGTTTTTTTGCTACCCATAACTCATTGCGTTTATTTGTCGTACTGTGTCGCATTTGTAACCTTTCACTTTAAGCCTGAATACAGTTCTAATCAGAGGAAATCATTATTTTATTTCTAAATCAATTTAAATTCATTTACATTAACATCATTAATTAACACTCAGTTCTTAATGCAGCACTGCTTTACAATATAATTAGATACTTTCAATTGTAGTGTTCGCGAAATCATTATTTGATATTTTGTATTCAAAGCCCCAAAGGATGACGCAATTTCATATAATTAAGACAGAATCAAGCTTACCGCAAAACTGTGTTCTACTAATTAAATTCTTCTGGGAATATAGTATCCGAGTAAGAATCTTTAATTATGCCGTGTTTACGGATGACGTATATGTACATATAAACGTAAGATGTTGTAACGGACTCTATGGACATTATTTTTAACTTAATATGTTTCATAGAACAATAAAGCAATTTAAAATACTTATACTTGGATATTGGAAAAACAAATATAAAATTCGTCATCATCGTCGTCATCAATACAGCCCTTCACAAGTCCACTGCTGAATAGAGCCCTCCCCCAAGGAATTCCATAAAAGCACGGCCCTGAGCCACCTGCAACTATCAACTTTCTGTGTGTTTTACCAGGTCATCACTCCACTAAACGTGGGGCTATCCTACACTTTGCCTTCCGATACGAGGCTAACACTTGAGAAAGTTTCTTCTCTATTGCTTGTTGGTTCTTCGAATTCTATGACCGGCCGGCTAAATAATTTAAAATTACGAACTAAAGTTTTCTTAAAGTTTATATCTTTTTTTTACATGGGGAAACGCCTGCGCATACCCGCCTCGCGGGGGCAAGGACGGGTTATGTCGGACTCGCCTTGACTAAAACCCCATGGTGTTCCACCTTCGTCGCATATTGGCAGGGCTACGGGGAACGCTTTCGCATAATTCCGCGGCCCTACCAGCGACTGCCGTCCCATGACAGCACCTCCTCGGGAGAGGAATATTCCTCCCCGTTCTCCTTCCCAAGTAAGGCGCACCAGAACACATGGCACGCCTTCCTCTACGGCTTCCAATCGCATCTGCGCAACAGACGCCCCCGCGTCCGATGCGCGAAGGCCATGGGGCCAGGAAAAACGAGCACTTAGAAGTACTAGCCTTCCTGACCCCAGCGGCGGATCTGGTCTATGGCTCCGCCGCCAACCAAGATTCGGCTGCGGAAGATAGGGAGAGCGGCGCCTCGCAGTACCGAAAATCCTCTGCCCCGTTTGAGTCACGGAGGATAGGGCGAGTGCCGTATCGTCATACCAACACTACTCTTCCTCCGCGACTCCACCTCGGCTGCAGCGGTGGAGGGTGCGGAGTCCCCACTCGCTGCAGTCCACCAGCTCACATCCGAAGTGGGCTCCTCAAGCCCACTCGGAGTGGCCATCTCAGGCCGGCCCTTCACCTCGGGCCAGCCACGTGGGTTCCTCTTTGTTCACCGTGGGAGACCAAGCCACGGCTACTAAGCCCCCCCGCCACGACAAGGTGCGGGGGGGCTTAGTAGCTTAGTAGTTAGTAGGGGGGGAACCCGTTCGGGGGGAAAAGTTTATATCTGTCGCCTTACCTACAAAGAATTGGGCAGATATATTGGACGGTTGAAGAAATGCTATCGCATGAATTGACTGTCGAGCACCTGCCATACCATTCGATACGTATCGTTAAACGATTTTGTGCCGGACGGGCGAAACTCTCCGGAGTAAATGTTGTCGAAGATACTTCGCGAGTCGCTCACGTCCTACACCTGTAGGTTCCGGTGGGTACTCTCACCGCCGTCTTTGTTGGTGCCGCTGAAATATTGTGGACTGTGGTTAAAATCAAAATGCACGATTAATAAATACAAATAGCAAGGTAGTGGCCAGCGGTTCGACTGATGGATTAGTCGCGAAATTTTATAACTATTGATCACGGTTGTTGAACTACGGTTGTTCACTATTAGTTGGTCACTGTATATTACAAAAGATTTCTTTAAATTGTACGGTGGTATCAAATATCTATTGGTAGTAGCTGGTTTTCTAACACTACTGACTAGCAGCTATTATCAACTAAACTAGCTGATTTTATCACTTGTGTAACTGCGGATATCAGTTACCACTTTCACTATATGTAACTGCGAATATCAGTTACGACCTTTTTAGCCTAGCTAACACTTTCACTATATGTAACTGCGAATATCAGTTACGACCTTTTCAGGCTAGTTAACACTTTCACTATATGTAACTGCGAATATCAGTTACGACCTTTTTCGGCTAGCTAACACTTTCACTATATATAACTGCGAATATCAGTTACGACCTTTTTTCGGCTAGCTAATACTTTCACTATATACTGCTACTAGTCACTTCAGCTGCCACCGGATACCACTCACTTCACTTCACTTGTCACTGGTAGTTCTTCACACTACTGCGGGTACTGGGTCCCGAGCCCCTAAGGTAGACTTTAGCAATACTTTACAGTGAGCCGCTTGCCATTTTCCGTTTTGCCTTTTTAATGCATAAACATTTCACTATACAAATGGCATAAATTGCAATATTTTCTATACAAAACTAATTGCTACACTAACATGCTATACATCATTAAATCGGTAGTCTGGTACTTTATTAGTGTATCATAAAGGTTACTCAAAACATTAACATTGTAAAAAGTTATTAAACGAAATGTCCCAAATTTTCATAATATTTGGGTACATTAATTCTTTGATTTATCTATAACTACGAAATGCGTTTAATTATACAAAATATTCCTACACTTCTTTAAACTATAAGCCATATGCTAATTCAATGTCATATTTATAACTCTTTTAGAACACAAAATTATTTTCATTATTTTTGGTATGAACTATGTATTACGCAGTTAATTAAAAAACTTCTAGAGAGTTCTACGATAAGACGCGCTGTGATTGGTCGATTTTTCTTAATATAATAAAAGTTGTTTACATTACTTGTTATCAAAACGACATTCTATACAAATATATTAAGAGTTATAAACATGCTAAACAACTATATTAATTCACGTTTTCACCCAGTTTTGTCGGTAATTTCATTATTAATACAAAAAACAATATTGTTTATAACTTTGTTTCTTAACGTTGTTAGGCCGTCGCGAACAGATTTCCTTGTGATTATATATTTCAATTCATCATCTCTGTTAAATTAAAGTTACTGTCTATATACGTCCCACTTTAGGGCACATGGTTTTTCACACTTCTGAAAGGCAAATGAAATTGGGAGGAATTTAATTTTATAGACATACGTTAGACTGTATAAAAATCATTAAGCCAAAATTGTACAAAGTTTAAATTTAAGAAGATCAATATAGTGCGCGTCTGTGGCCCAATCTGAAGTGGGGTTGATGTGTGTCCGTCAGCTGGTCGCGCGGTGCCGTATCCTCTCGTCCAGCACGCCGCACTGACCCCCCGCTGGAAACCAGTCTATGCTTTGAAGTCTAAACATCCTCCCCGGGTTGTTACATTCAATTAAGTGGAAGTGGGCAAATGTATTCGACAAATCTTGTCTTTGTCTTCACCTCTGCTACTCTTGATGTTCCGTCGGTGCCATAAGAGAACCTTTGTGACTCGACCTTGTGACCTCAGCAGTGGCTGTTGTCACGTTTCCTTGATGAGAACGCGCGTTCCTTCAGACAACTGTCTTGTAAATGTACACCACTTGATTTTTTGCTGCAGCAGAAAAACATACTCTATCTTTTCCAAAAATGTTGTTTTATATGCTCCACACTTTGATACCGCGCCAGGCGGCTGTTTTTTATATTAGCTATCTATGCATAAGGAACAGACAAAAGTGGCCGTCTAATTAAAAACTGAGAAGGTGTAAGTGCAGTAAGGTCTGATAGATCGGATAAAAGTGGAGTAAAAGGACGGGAGTTGAGTACTTCTTCGATTTGAGTAAGGCAGGTAGCCAAATTAATTTTAATAACGTTTTAAGCAGCAGCCTCATCAATACCGTTAAAGTGTGGACAATATGGAAGAATGAAAGAAAATTTGATGCTTTCAGAAAAGAGATTTGCACTTTCTAGAAACTGCTGCAACTTATTATAGGCACCCACAAAATAGGTACCATTATCGGATAAGACGGTTTGCGATTTACCACGATGGGCCATGGTCGGGTCCGTAACGAGCCCTACGTGTACAGCCTATCCTAAAAGGCAAACAAAGATACATAGGTAAGTTTTTATCAACTTTCATCTCGCCCTTTTCGGTCAGCTTTAAATACTGGCCCAGAATAGTCTACGCTGCAGCTTAAGAATGGAAATTCTAATTGTGACCTAGATGTCGGCAATTGACTGATTATTGACTGTAGGCTTACAGACTTATGTTTAAAACATTTGCTGTATTACCTAACACTTTTATTTGAAAGATTTCTGCCTCCTAAAGGCCAATACATTTGACGAATGTTTGATAATAGTAATTAAGGGCCGGCATGTACTACAACATATTTTACACAAATATGTTATAGACATATCGATATATCTATATGATATTTGTGTACAATATGGTACTAAGAAATGAACGTGGCATATTGTACACAAATATCGTATAGAATTATAATATGTCTATATGATATTTGTGTACAATTTGGTACAAAGAAATGATATTTCAAAGGAGTATCATTGATCTATTTTAATTTTCTAATTAGCTTATACAAAATTTTCTTAAAAATGTTTTATAGGACGTATTTACAGATTAAGAGTCGAGAAGGTAAAGGTACATTGAATTATTGGTTTGAACAGTCGTTGGCTATTGTCAGTATTGCGTTTGTAAACGTAACGATATGCTATTAGTAGAAATACAAATATATTTTTAAGATAGTACTATGGACCTTAAATCTGAACAAGTAGTACGTAGTAATACGATTACTTAGTTTAACAAATCAAACTTACCGACATATAAGACATAATAATTGATATACAAGTTAAAATACTTTTACTTAAATAACAATAATTAAAACGTTAAGACGAAATGGCCCGAACATTTTTCCGTGCCCTTGAAATCTGAGCTAAAGATTTCAAGAAGTACTTACGTCGGGTATGGGCAGGATACATAGCCGATTCTAATCTTCTAATCGTTCCATTAGAAGTCGTGACGTCTGTCACGCGGGGAATACTATCCGAACGGGGAAATATGTTGCTGATTCACCCGAGATGCCAGCAGAGGGGTGGTGAATTTTTCTCCTCTAACAAAACCAAATCCTTTAATTGCAGCATTGCATTTCACTCACCGTGTTGTGCGCTGTAGTAGTTCTACGGTCCTTCGTTGCAGAGAAGTGCTGTTTCTCTTGCTCGAGGAGCTGAAATCGATCGAGACGTCCGCTATGGATATTCACGTAGTTTGGTGATGCAATAGATTTTAATGGCCTGCCAATCTAAAAGTGTTATGCGTTGGAAGTCATTTGATAAAGGACTGAGAGAACACAGGCGTCTGCTGTTCAGGATGGCCTCGATCTGTGCAAATAAAAATGATGATTCCTCAAATGAGTGTGATTTTTCTCATAATGAGAGTGAGTTTTTCCAATAATTCTATAAATATGGATTTTGGCTGATTTAACGCCAGCCTCAGCCAGACCGTTAAAGTGAGAAGCGTATGCAGGGAAGAATCTAAGCTCTATACCCCGAGAAGCAGCAAAACCACAAATAGAGTAATTGTTAATTGTAAAACATTGTTTAGCTCTTTAGCTGTTGCGACAAAATTTCTGCCATTATCACAAAAAATATTCTTTGGCATTCTTCTGCGAGCAATGAATCTTTTAAGAGTCAACAAAAAGGCATCTATGGATAGCACTTACAGCTTTTAAATGTACACATTTATAACGAAAATAGACAAATATACATGCATAAATTTTGATATCCTACATCCTTTTTCCTTGCGGTCAGTGATAAGAAATGGGCAAGTAAAGTCAATGCCAACCGTGTAAAATGAATAATCAGGCATTAAGCGATTGGAGGGAATATTTCCCAAAATATTAGTCATTGATTGACCCTTACGACATACTAAGCAGTTGTAGGTCACTGGCCAGTAGCGCTCCCTAATGGAGGCAAGAAGGTGGTGAGGTCCCGAATGGAGCAGTTTTTATGTTCCCTTTGAAAAATTTATTCCGTAAAATGATGGGATGTTTCTTACCATAAACAAATGAGGAAGCATCGATTCTTCCACCAACTCTTAGAATACCACTGTTATCTAGAAATGGAGTTAGGGAAGAAAGAGGTGTGCCTGAAAGGACTCAATTTGAGCTATTTTAATTAAAGCTATTAACGCCTTTTAAAGTTCTTCGACTCTAAGAGGTCCTAATAATTTGCAGCTAGGATTACGACAATTATTTATAAAGAAAAAAAACTCTAGAATATACTTTTTGCAGCATAGTTAGGTTGGAATACCTTTTAAATTCAAATGAAGCGAAGTGCGAGCTTCTGCGACTAATATGGAAATGAATTGCATTTCAGGCAGCTCTACGCTGTAGGGTTCGCGTTTTGGCCACTCAGCTTCTTGTTAAAGAAGAAAGGTTGGACCATCCCACCACCTAGAAGAGGGGCACACGTCTTGAAGATGTACTTCGCGAGAGGCACGATCGGCTGAATTTAGGGCGGAAGGAACATGTCGCCAAATCGTGGCGTTTGAAAGCTCAGCTATAGCTGCCACCCTATTTGTGACGAATAGCTTAGCCTTATCACATGAGTTCAGCCATACTAAAACTACACTAGAGTCCGTCTAATAAACTTAACGATGAATTTTGCACCTTAGGGTTTGAATAAAAGCAAAGCCTAATTGAGCACCCAATAGAGCTACACAAAGTGCAGCTCTATTGGGTCTGGGGACAGTCGTTGCCTTAAGAGGCGCTTTTTTACGAATAACGAGTTTTAGCGAATAAAAGTTTAATAGTTATGTCGCCATAAGAATTATACGATCTCAAATAAATGCACGCGTTATATGCTAGCTGCGGGGAATCACAAAAAATGCATTTCGATATAAATTTATTTATCAATTAAAATCAGTCTCGGGATTACCAGCGAAGATAGCGTGTCTAAATGGAGAATGAAACGCTGCCAAGTCGATTTTATTCTTTGAGAAACAGGCTCGTCCCAATCAAATTTTTAACCCCAAAATTTTCGTAGCACATTTTTTGGTTTAATTGTGCACAAGGACGGGATCAAAAATTTTAAAAGTCGATAAAAATATAGATATTTTAGTGAAAACTGTCGTAGAGGTATATTCGACATAAAAATTTAATTGCTCTAAGTGTGGAGACCAAACTATACCTGGAGTGTTTGTAGCATTACTGATAACTAGATTGTCTTCTTCCTTATTTATAGAGATTGATCTGTACTTTCTTAAGTTAAAGCAACCTTTTTTGAGTTCATTGGCTACCGAGCGCTAAATGTGAAGCAGTTCTTGTTTATTATCTGCTCCTGTAAGCAAATCATCACAATAAAAATCGTTTTGGATAATTGTTTTAATGTTTGATTCTACACATTCCTCGCCAAGCTGCCACAAACACCTGGTACTCAAAAAACTCGCGCTAGAAAATCCATAAGTAGGAGTACGTAACAGCAAAGTTTGAAGAGGATCGGACTTTTATCACGCTATAAAATTAACTGACGGTTTCTATCCGACGTGACGCTCTGACAAATACATTACATTTACAATGCATTTTTTCAATGTCACCCGATATAATGTATTTGTACAATCTAAATCGTATTAAAATATTTATGAGGGAGTCTTGTATAATCATCATCATCATCATCATTACAGCCCTTCACAAGTCTACCGCTGAACATAGGCCTCCCCCAAGTAATGCCACAAAGCACGGTCCTGAGCCACCTGAATCCATCGACTTCCTGCATGACTTACCAGATCGTCACTCCATCTAGTGGGGGGTCGCCCTAGACTACGCCTACCAGTGCGAGGCTGCCACTCGAGAACCTTTCTTCCCCATCGGTTATCGGTTCTTTGAGCTATATGACCGGCCCATTGTCACATCGGCTTACTAATCCATTGGGATATATCAGTCACTGTGGTTTTACTTCAGATATGCTTATTTCTGAGTCTATAACGCAGAGAAACTCCGAGAATAGCCCCCTCTTTATAGCTCACTGAGCGACCTTGAGCGTCCTCATATGGCCAGCAGTGAAGGACCATGTCTCAGATCCGTCAGTCATAACTGGCAACACGCACTGGTTGTACAATCTAAATTTCAGAGTATAAAGTATACCTGACGAGAAGATGTGTCGTCTTGTATAATAGGCCCTTTCATTTGTAAATCATTACCTGATATAACAGAATCTACGCGAAGCTTTGTAGACTCACTCTTTTCCTTTATCACCATGTGATGAGGAAGAAAATATGCATCAATCGGCCTTTTTAAAGGGCACGATGAGAGATGACCAATATGGGCGTATTCTCGAATAAATTGAACGTAGAGCTCCTTAAGTTGTGGCCTTAATTTGAAACGCTTCTCTAAATTTAAAAATCATTTTTTGGCTATTGAATATGAATTGCCAAGACAATTTTCTTCATCTTTGAGAGGCAAGCCTACGCAAAACCTCCCATCATGTTCACAAACGGTATTCATTATAAATTTTGTGTTTTGTCAATGTTTGTGGGACACTTCCTAACTCCCAAAACTTAGATAATTTAACATCTTTGTTAGTTAATTCTTTCTCCTTTTTTAAGAAATTGCATTGAATTTGCTTTTGTGGAAATATTAGGTTGAATGGGCATGAGGCCAGCGACAAGCAAACCGAGCTTCGAGCGACAAATGACCAGGTTATTCTTCCTAAAGAGCGCCGCTGTGACCCGATAAGGTCCCAGAACAAATCAGCCCTATTAGCATATCGATAGGAGAAGGCTCATAATGTTTGGGATCTGCCAGTTAAATGCCAGATAAATCAAGATGTTTTGTATTAAGTTGCGTCTTGCGTAGATGTTCTGATACTGTGAGTACAGTTAAATAATACGTAATAACATTGTGAGAATCATCACGAGATTAAAGGCGGATAGCCCAACGTTCCATGTTTATATTGAGCTACTTGTTTCCAATTCCTATAACATTTATATTTAATGGTTGAGAAGTTATAATTATCAAGTTAAGTCTTTGTTTTACAATATCAGTAATAAATGTAGACTGGCCCCAACTATCAACTATTGCTCGCACGGTTACAGTATTTTTGGTTTTCGGGTTAGAAATTCGGATCTTAGCGGTGCACAATAAGACTACCGACGCGCAGATTGCTGACATAGACAATATTTCACTTGGAATAGAGTTAGAATTTTCGGTATAAATATCCAAGTGGAGCATTGAGTTGCGTCTTTTTTTACAAATATGACAGTGAATATGGAGCTTACATCCTCATGCGTTATGACCCGCAAGAATTAACTCTTAAACAATTTTTACAAAGTTTTAATAAAAAATAAAAAGATAAAAAGCCATAGAAATCCTCCCTTCAGGAATTTTAGCTGTGAACACTGAACAGCTGCATACTCGAAAATACGACGACAACCCTTACATACTATGTATTCGAAAGCCTTTTTCGATAGTTTATAGGTAGAAGAATTATTAAGATTAGAGCCTTTGGAAGTAACGAACAGCGATTTCATTTGCCCTTTACTAGACGAAGTCGAAATCTGTTTAGTTTTATTACGATGAACGCTCTCAAGCACGTCACGTCACGAACACGTCTCACCGAGTCGAAGAAAAAAAGGTACCAACCAAGTCCTTTATTAATATCCGTCGTAAACAGTCCGCATTAATATTTGTCGTAGCTACCATTTTATAAACGATCTACACTCCACAATCAGCCAAAACAAACTAAATATAATGTCTAGTTGTAATGGTTGCAAGAAATCGGTCAGGAAATCTGAGAAAATAATTGCTCTAATTCTTACAACTATTTAATATGTGTAGGTTTCTACTGAAGTAGAGTTCATTTAACTCCCACATGGACTTCCTGAACAATCATTATGTTACAGCTGTAGAACAGTCGGCACTTTAGCTTTAGGGACAACCATTTGCAAACGACAGCTATCTCCTTGACCAATTTCCCATTTACGGCACAGTACTCCATCCTGAATCAGCAAGCTCTCCCATTGGGCCCAATAGCTTTTCGTAGTCGAACTCATCGCTGAGACGTCGCTCCACTTGGGCTTGAGGGCAATGGTCTTCATCCAATCCAGAATCGGCTTGATGTCCGAATCTTCCCGCTGTGCATGTCGTAGGCTTTCTTTCCATTCGTTGCTGAGGTGGTCTGTCTTGAGAATCCTCACAGATACCACTTCCTTACCCTCTTAACTAGTACTATTCTTGCAATCATCAGCATCTGTGTTGCCATGTTATTTCCCGCTGCAGTGTTCGATAGTAAAGACGTATTTCTGCTGCTGCTGGGTAGTGCTGTAAGCCGCACTACCCTTTCGAGATCGATCACCTTCCCTTTTTAGGACTATTATGAGAAAAATCTGCTCTTCCTTATCGCGTTTGAACTGCTCTTTTAAGCGACTAGCCTGTTCCTCTTGCTGCTCTTTCAACTGACGGACCTGTTCCTCCTGTCGGCGGGCTTGTTCCTTCTGCTGCTCTTTCAACTGACGGGCCTGTTCCTCCTGTCCACGCTACAGCTGCTCTTCCAACCGACGGGCCTATTCCTCCTGTTGGCGGGCCTGTTCCTCCTATCGGCGGGCCTGTTCCTCCTGCGGCTCTTTCAACCAACGGGCCTGTTCCTACTGTAGGCGAGCCTGCTCCTGCAGCATCACCATCAGAGTACCTAAGTCAGGTGCTGCAGATGCAGGAGCTACTGACGGGCCGACCCTCCGACGTCGGCGGCCAAGTCGTCTCTGGTCTCTCTTCTGCTGTCTGTGTGTGTGTGTGTGTGTGTGTGTGTGCGCGAGTGCGCGTGCGCGCGTGCGTGTGCGAGGGCGCGCGTACGAGTGCGTGTGCGTGTGCGTGTGCGCGTGCGCGTGCGTGTGCGTGTGCTTGTGCGTGTGCGTGTGCGTGTGCGTGTGCGTGTGCGTGTGCGTGTGCGTGTGCGTGTGCGTGTGCGTGTGCGTGTGCGTGTGCGTGTGCGTGTGCGTGCATGTGCGTGTGCGTGTGCGTGTGCGTGTGCGTGTGCGTGTGCGTGTGTGTGCGTGCGTGCGTGTGCGTGCGTGCGTGTGCGTGCGTGTGTGCGTGTGCGTGTGCGTGTGCGTGTGCGTGTGCGTGTGCGTGTGCGTGTGCGTGTGCGTGTGCGTGTGCGTGTGCGTGTGCGTTTGCGTGTGCGTGTATATCGCCTAATTTGTAGCGAAAGATGTAGATGAGAACACTGCAATTCATAGCCTTCTTTGAGTATATGAAATTTATAACCTTCATATCGAATGAATTTTTGTTTGAATCGCTTCGATTTTGGTAATATATATTTTATATTGAGGATTCCATACTTAACACGCATAATTGCAATGGCTACGAACAAGAGAACAAAACAATATTTATACTGATTTTAACTGACGGAATTCGCAACTAAACCTTATAATAAAACCCAGAGCATTATATGCTTCATTAACGATATCTTCCATATGTTGAACAAACAAAATCTTAGTATCAATAGTAACCCCGATATCCCCTATTTTAACACATTTAGTAAGTCCCTTCAATTCTTTAAGAAAAATTAAGTGTATCACACTTCCGCCCGAAAGGTATAGTATTACACTTCGAAACATTCAAGTCTAATGTGTACGGATACTATAATTATCTAAGTTCAAAAGATCGTTTTGTAGAAGATTAGAGTCATAAGAATTGTTGACTACTCTAAAAATTTTCATGTCACCGGCAAAGAGCAAGAACTCTGAGTTCTGGAAGCATTCAGCAACATTGTTGATAAATATGACAAAGAGCAGAGTACGAAGCAGCAAACCTTAAGGAACGCCAGAAGGGACGCAACATGTCCAGCAAGGTGTAAATCCCATAATGATTTCTTAAATTTACGCGAACACTACACATTGAATAAAACTAAATTTACGGATTTTATCGCGTTTATTTCATTACTTTTACTTATTTTTAATTCCCGACGTTTCGGGTGCTTTACAGCACCCATGGTCACGGGGGGACTGAGATGTTTGACGTCCCAATGTCATAGTTAGTCCGGCTACCTTCAGTTTTTGAATATTAATTTTTGGTCCGATTTACGCACAACGAACTTATAGTATCATGAAGTCTTGCAGCGGTATGCTTAGGTTTGGGTTTAATTTTGTTAATTATAGGATCCCAAGTAGGTGGCAGCACCCATCCATCTTCTCTATTGAAATTTGGATGTTTTTTAATTTCAATAGCCTCGCGTATCATCCTTGGTAGGAATCGGTGTTCTTTGCGAGGATTTGTGGTTTATCAAATCTAATGTAATGGTGGGGACGATCTTGGACATGTTCGCAGACTGCAGACTTCCCGGAGCGTCGGTGCTTCACGTCAGCTATATGTTCCTTCACGCGGGTTTTTATGGATCTTTTTGTTTGACCTATGTAAGAGAGACCACATTCACAATCTAACTTGTACACTCCTGCATCTTGTAGAGGGATATTACACTTGACGGATGGTAAAAATTGACTAATCTTCTTCGGCGGCTTGTAGTATGTTTTAATGGAAGCTCTCTTCAAGTTGTAGCCAACCTTGTCTGTGACTCCTCTGACATATGGCAGTACAGCAGGTACACGCTCGACTGTGGCCGGCTTCACTCGGTCACTATGATGTAGGCGCGGGACCCGAAGCTTGTTGTCTTGCAATACTTGCTTGACGTACTAAAGTTCGGCGGCCAGATGTTTTCTGTCACAGATCCCTCGTGCTCTCTGAAAATCTTTGTTTCACTAACTAACTATTTATATATTACTAACTATTTTAAATATTTGATCCTTTCGTACTAAAATATTTTATTAATTTAAAGATAGGAACCAACCTGGCTTACTCCGGTTTGAACTCAGATCATGTAAGATTTTAATGATCGAACAGATCAAAAATTTTAAACTTAAAATGCAAAATTTTATCTTAAACCAACATCGAGGTCGTAAACTTTTTTCTTATTTGAACTAAAAAAAATTACGCTGTTATCCCTAAGGTAATTTTATCTTATAATCATAAATTACAGATCATTTATTCATTTATTAATGTAAAATTATAAAAAAAGTTATTTTAATTTTTCTATCACCCCAACAAAATAATTATATAAATTGAAATTTTAAATCTTATAAAAAGATTTAATTTATATAAATATAAAACTCTATAGGGTCTTCTCGTCTTTAAATACATTTTAGCTTTTTAACTAAAAAATTAAATTTTATAAATTAAAAAGAGACAGTATATATTTCATCAAATCCTTCATACAAGTCACCAATTAAGAGACTAATGATTATGCTACCTTTGTACAGTCAAAATACTGCAGCCCTTTAATTTATTATCAGTGGGCAGATTACTTTAAATTATTAATCAAAAAGACATGTTTTTGATAAACAAGTGAGTATACATTTTTGCCTAATTCCTTTTATTAAATTATCAAATAATAAGTTACATTTAATTTATTTATATACTAATTTTATCATTATATCTAAATTTAAATTATTACAAAATATTTTTAATAAAATATTAAATAAATTTTGAAATTTTAATTTAATTAAAATTATTCATAAAAAATTATAATTTTTAACAATACAAATTTTAAATTTTTTAATTCAAAAATTAAATTTAGTATAAAAATTTATTTTAAAGCTTATCCCTTAAAATATTTAATTTTAAAAATATAATTTATATAAATAAAATTATATTTTTTAAAATTCTAAATTATTTTTTTTTCTAAAAAAAATTAGATATATTTAAAAACGATTAACATCTCATTTCCAATTAATTATTTAAAATAATTATTCAACATTAATTTTAATAATTAATTATCTCTTTTAAATTCGAGAAAATTAAAAAAAAATATTATTAATAAACTCTGATACACAAGATACAATAAATTAAATTTACTTTCAAATAAATTTATTTTCAATATATTTCAAATTTCTTTTACAATACTAATTTTCTATATTTTTTTTTATTTTTTCTATTAAATATACTTTAACCCACATTAAAATATTTTAATATTAATTTTTATTACTATTTATACTTTATTCATTTATCCCCCTCAAATTAATTATAATATAATATCTTTTCAATGTAAATGAAATACTTTTATCAAGCTCTAATTTGTTCTTTCTAGAAACTGTTTCCAGTACCTCTACTTTGTTACGACTTATTCCAATTTATTAATGAAAGTGACGGGCAAATTGTACATATTTTAATATTTAATCATTTTAATAAATTAATTAAAATTACATTTAAATCCACCTTCAAATATTTATTAAAAAATATTATTCATTTAAATTTATTTATTGTAATCCATTATATTCTTAATTATACTCTGCATCTGCTGTGCAATTTGTGCTGGCGGACGGGAGATGTCCCGGATGATTGGCGATCTGCGGTCATTGTGCCTTTATATAAAGGTAAAGGTTCGCCTTTATATAAAGGTAAAGGTTCACACTTTGACTATCGGGCGATCAGCTTGACCAGTTTAGCAAGTAAAGTTTACTCGAAGGTTTTGACACGTAGGATGCAAGAGAAATCGGAAAGATTCTTATGGGAGGCAAAATGCGGATTTAGACCTGGAAGAGGATGCACGGATCAAATGTTTTCTCTCCGCATGATCACGGAAAAGCTTCTGAGTGTTAACCAGAGTATTTTCTGTGCCTTTGTGGATCTGGAGAAAGCATTTAATAAGGTTATAAGGAAGAAAATGTGGGAACTGTTGCCGGGATATGGTGTGGATGGTCGATTGTTAAGGGCTGTGCAGTCACTTTACTATGACTGTAAAGCCTGTGTGCGGGTAGGGCATGACCTGACACCTATGTTTAGCATCCAAGCGGGCGTAAAACAGGGTTGTGTCATGTCTTCTTGGCTGTTCATACTATATCTTGACAGCTTTACAGAAGCTGAAAAATAGCTATTTGGGTGTGAAATTGGGTGACATTAAAGTAAATTGTCTGCTGTATGCTGATGATTCAGTGCTTATTGCACCATCAGAAGCAGAACTGCAGGCATTAGTCACGTGTATGAAAGAGGATTTATGAAATTAAAGGTCTCCGTTTGAATATTAATAAAACTAAGGTTCTGGTATTTGAAAAGGACGAGAGAGAACGAAATGTGAAATATGGGTAAATCAGGAATTTCTAGAACAGGTAAATGAAATTGTATACTTGGGGAGTGCTTTCAGCCGGGATGGAAGATGTGATTTATATGTGGATAGGCGTGTCGCTGCCGAAACAAAGTCAATGGTGCCATGAATGCATTAGTCAAAAGGTAAGGCGTGGTGAAGAGTGCACGCCTTGCAATACATAGACTTTGTTATATGGCAGCGAAACCTGGGTATGCAGAAGAAGCATAAAAGCAAGTTGAATGCAGTGGAGATGCGATCTCTTCGTAAAATGTGTGGCATTACCATAGCCGATCGAAAGCGAAACGAAGAGATTTGCAATATGGCAGGATTGAAAGATGACCTTATCACAAAAATTGATAGGGGCGTACTCTAATGGTTTGGACACGTTGACCGACTTTGTTATATGGCAGCGAAACCTGGGTATGCCAGAAGAAGCATAAAAGCAAGTTGAATGCAGTGGAGATACGATCTCTTCGTAAAATGTGTGGCGTTACCATAGCCGATCGAAAGCGAAACGAAGATATTTGCAATATGGCAGGATTGAAAGATAACCTTATCACAAAAATTGATAGGGGCGTACTCTAATGGTTTGGACACGTTGAGCGAATGAGTGAAGAACGAATGGTGAAGAAAACATATAGAGCGAAAGTAAATATTAAAAGGTGTCGAGGTAGACCGAGACTAACTTTCGAAGACCATGTGAGCAAATTGCTCGAAGAGGGGAAGGTCAAGAGTACTCGGATACCTAGACGTGCATGTATGAAGAAGTTAATGAACCTGAAAGAAGCGAAAGAGGTATGTAAGGATCATGACACTTGGCGATCTGTTCTCTCTGGCTACCCCGTTAGGGATTGTGCGTGAATATAAGTAACAAGTAAGTAAGTAACATTTAAAGTATTGAGGTAATCAATATACTTTAATAATTGATTTTGGTAGAATTATTAATGTGCTATTAGGACAAAACTTACTAGTTAAAACTTTATTCATTATATGACTAAAAGATGCTCCAGGCATACAGTAATTACTAATCACTTGTCCTTTTGAATGGTTATTTAACATCATGCCCAAAATTTTTACCTATGTCGTCACAATACATAATAACTTTATGTTTTTTAATATTTAAATTACTTTTTAAGTTTTTATTCTTTGTTATGGCACCGTCATAGAGTGTGGGTGACAATAAGGAGTTTAGACATTACTATCAACACATATTGTCCCCGATGAAAATGGTATGGAACGCTGATTCTCACTCTGATGTTTTATTAAGGAGTCAAAGCGCTCCTCACTGTATTTACATGACTTTACCAGATCATTCATGGCCAATATGTGTTCTTTCATCTCAACCTGATCCGATGCATATTTATTAGAGGTAATTTGTAAGGAGTTTTTAAACGCCAAAACTTCTGAATTGATACACTCTATTTCAGTCTCATAACAGTTTTTCATATTTTCCACCTCAATTGAATATAATTTAAGTTTATTAATTAATTCATGCTTTTCTTTACATATATTTACATAATTTTTATATTAATTTTAGATCTTAGTTTTAGTGTTAGATTTAGAGATTTAAAAAAAGATCTGTTCATGTAGAAAAATATGTATACATGATTTACCAACAAAAGAGAAAGGAAATTGATAAATATCAAATGAAGGTCACCAACAAGCTTCTTGGAACTTCTTTCTACTAAGTTCAAAGCTGCTAGTTCGGTAATTAGCAGCACAAGTCCTTATGAGGTAGTAGTACTCTACAGTCGACCGGACTAGTTCTAAACAGTGACTTCTAATATCATGTATAGATATGTATATATTATGTACCTTGAATATTATAAAGATAAAATAATTGTACACGAATTTTTAATGAACATAATAAAAAAAGCTTCAGACTGAAATTATTAATAAACATAAAGCAAAATGTGGCTGCTATAATTTAGAGAGAACGGTACGCTTATATAGGATTTGAGACAGCCGGTGCCTGTAATATAACGAAATGACTTGGTCGCTATTATGAGTTGTTATGTTATACCTCTTGTGTTTCTAAAATTATAATTGTATTATACCTATAATAGAATAACTCTAAAGCTATTTTTGAACCTTAGATGACATTTTTGCAAATTACTTTGGCTTGTGTATAATAATTTAAGATAAACTTTATCAAAACAATCTTTTAATGTACCATTGACATACGTATTATTTTCAATGATACCCATGCTAGTTTTGCCTTATCCAAAAAAAATATGTTTCAAAAAATAATTCTCTTGGTTTCTAGCTAGTTTTTCCCGGGATAGAGGTATTTTTGGAACCAGTGGTAAATAAAAAATAAATATCAAGAAGCATTATGTATATAATTTGTATATATCATCATCACCCAAGGAATTCAATAATGAACACTCTTGACCCGATTACATTTTAGGTAATTTCAAATATTAAAATAAAATTACAAATTTTAAATCGTTAATTACTTGTCATAAGTTGGATAACAGCACGCACAAGTGACAAAACGTTAAATTATTAGAGTGCCACAGAATACCTAATATCGTTACGTAGTAAGTATTCTAGTGTAATTACAATCTAGGGAAAACAATTCAGCTAAAGATTTCTTATATTTACGGGAACACTGTACATTGTCTAAAACTACTTTTACGGATTTTATCGCGTTTTATTTATTTTATTTTTAATACCCGACGTTTCGGTAGTTTTGGACAATAATTCAGCTATTTTAGTGGATTAAGAAACAAGAGCTCTAGGAATTCTTGAGTTCTAGAATGTATTCCAAATGGTTACGTTATTAAACATGTATTCCCTATTTTCCCACTCTTAAAATTTGGTAGTGTTCATCCATCATCAATTCTACTGCCCTTCACGTATCCACTGTTAAGCAACGGCCTCCCTCAAAGAATATGACAAAACACGGACTCAGTCAATTTTTTACATGGTAGAGCCTTGCTGAAGCTATATCGTCCGGGAAAGTATCACACTTTCATAGAATACCCGCATAAAATAACAGCTTCTTGCTGCTGTTTTATGTATGGTGAATACAGAGAACTAGAGATCCTTTTTACAGGTAGCGAGATAATCTGTGTTATTCCTCAGGGGTAATAAGTTATTAATTATATTAATTTGATTCTTAATTAACGATAGATGAAGATGTCTACGGGTCTGGCGGGTGAGTTGTGTGCTTGTTTGTCACCCTTATCCTATTCGTTACACTCGTTTGTGTCATCTTATTTTCATTTACTTAAGCTTAAGTGTATATGAAACATTCTGGTGATAGGATTATGTAATGATACTGCTTTGCCCAATCGATACAGATGTAAATATTTAGACTTTTTGTTTCCTTATTAACGATTTTGTGTAGACCAGACAGGCAACGGTAAGAGCATAGTCATCATCATCATCATCATTACAGCCCTTCACAAGTCCACTGCTGAACATAGGCCTCCCCCAAGTAATGCCACAAAGCACGGTCCTGAGCCACCTGCATCCATCGACTTCCTGCATGTCTTACCAGGTCGTCACTCCATCTAGTGGGGGTCGCCCTACACTACGCCTACCGGTACGAGGCTGCCACTCGAGAACCTTTCTTCCCCATCGGTTATCGGTTCTTCGAGCTATATGGCCGGCCCATTGCCACTTCAGCTTACTAATCCGTTGGGCTATGTCGGTCACTCTGGTTTTACTGCGGATATCCTCATTTCTGAGTCTATCACGCAGAGAAACTCCGAGCATAGCCCTCTCCATAGCTCGCTGAGCGACCTTAAGCGTCCTCATACGGCCAGCAGTGAAGGACCACGTCTCAGATCCGTAAGTCATCACTGGCAACACGCACTGGTTGTACAATCTAGTTTTTAGAGATTGAGGTATACCTGACGAAAAGATATGCCGTAATTTCCCGAACGCTGCCCAGCCGAGTTGAATCCGTCGATTGACCTCTCGGTCGAAGTTGGACTTACCTAGTCGGACTATTTGTCCCAGGTAAACGTATTCGTCAGCAACTTCGAGCATAGTGCTCCCAACAACTACCGGCATAGGTGTTACATGGACATTGAACATGATCTTTGTTTTGTCCATGTTCATCTTAAGACCTATCCGTTGGGAGGCACTATTGAGGTCATTGAGCATAGTGCTTAAGTCCTCCAGCGATTCTGCCATAAGGACTATATCGTCGGCAAATCGAAGGTGAGTGATGTACTCGCCATTGATGTCAATACCGTATCCTTTCCAGTCCAGTAGCTTGAAAACGTCTTCCAATGCAGCGGTGAAGAGTTTCGGGGATATAACGTCACCCTGTCTTACACCTCTCTGCAGTTGGATAGGTTTCGAGCTCTGGTTCTGCACTCGGATAGCCATCGTAGTCCTACTGTACAAACACTTCAGCACTTCGATATACCGACAGTCAACTTGGCACCGCTGAAAGGACTGTAGCACCGCCCAAATTTCGACGGAATCAAAGGCTTTCTCATAGTCCACATACGCCAGGCAAAGTGGCAGATTGTACTCTTCAGTCTTCTGTACAATCTGCCGCAGGGTATGTATGTGGTCTATGGTACTGAAGCCTTTTCGGAAACCGGCTTGTTCGGGAGGCTGGAAGTCGTCAAGAGCATAGTGTTGAAATTTTATTTGTCGTAATAAAAATAATTAAATTATTTCAACAAGCACACGTTAGTGCAAACGGCGGCGGCCTGTATTAATGGGTATATTTATGACCTTTACGAGCCTTAAACATCAAAAAGAAATGGAACTATTTACACATCAACTAACTTAGTTTTAATTTAAGTTGTCGTCGCGTGAAACGTAGTCCACTGCGATATTTCAGCGCGAGTTGGCTGAATAACGTCATCATCGTTATCATTACAGCCATTCACAAGGCTACTGCCGAATATAAAATGCCACAACGTACGGTCTTGAGCCACCAGCATCCATCGACTTCGTGCATATCTTACCACGACGTCACTCCATCTAGTGGGAGTCGCGGTACTCTTCGCTTATCGGTACGAAACTACCACTTAGAACCTTTCTTCCCTATCGATTGTCGATTCTTCTCGCTATATGGCTGGTCCATTGGCATTTTAGTTTACCGATCCGTTTTGCTATTTTGGTTCCTCTGGTTTTGTTTCTAAATAACTACGTCTCAAGGTTATTTTGTCAACACTGGAAACACGTACTTAAGATGTTCTCAAAATATTTGATATTTCTTCTTCTTCTTAAAGTGCTATTTATTTCGAAGGTCAGCGATCATTAAGGCAACTTGAATCTTTGATACCGCGGCTCTGAATAAAAAAACGGGTGCTCTTTTCAAACCATTGGCGTAGTTTTTTAGCCAAGATGTTCTGCTTTGACCCATACTCCGCTTTACTTGGATCTTGCTCTGTATGATGAGTTGTAGTTAATCGTTTTTTCGGTTTCTCGTTATGTGGCCGAGATATTCAAGCTTTCTTTTATTTACTTATACAAGTTCTAGTTTTTTCGTTATGCGACTTAGCATAGTTACGTTCTTTATTTTGTCCCTCCAGGATATCCTTTACATTATTCTGTATACTTACATTTCCAAGGTTTCAATCTTCTAACAGCTTGATTCTGTGAGGGTCCATGCTTCAACACCATACAAAAGGATGGAGAAAACATAACATCGTGGTAATCATACTCGTATCTGGATGTTAAGTTTTCTATTGCACAGAAGAGACTTAAGCTTAAAGAAAACATTACGGACTTGTTCTAAGCGGCACCTTATTCCAAGACTGTTACCGCCCGTATCATCAACCCAGCATCCCAAATATTTGTATTTACTAACTTTTCGTAGAGGCTGTCCATTACATAGTAGAGAAGGTTAGCAGGTGGTGTTTTACAAACTGTCATATATTTGGTTTTCCTGGAGTTGATACTGAGGCCATACGCTGAACTAATAGATTGAATTTTATGTATAAGGATCTGAAGTTCTTCCACCGTAGATGCAATAAGAACAGTGTCATTTGTGGAGACGCCAGTAACTTAAGGTATCTTCGATAAAGATTTAGTGGACTGTAATTTTGGTGCATACGGCAAAGGGGAAAATAAATAGGTGGGATAGCACGCACTGACCTGATGAGGGCTGCCTCGCCTTCCTCCTGGAGTGTCTGCTATACAGCGAGCTCGCCACGTGGTTCGGCGCACACGCACTCTCGGAACAGTTTCGTGAAGTCCCACACTCTCGACCTTTGCTCTTACGGGGGCGTCTCACACTTTTATGAGTTACAAAGACACACTGTCTGATGCGGTGAGTATTAAAGATAAACAGGAGAACTTAATGTTCGTCCTGCGCGGTTTGCGGTTAATATATATAAGACGCGACGGCTGGCCGTGCGTTGCGGATGGCGTAATGTCACTTAGTATAAATGACGCGCGCCGAGATCCTTTCCTTCACCTCGGCGGCAGCGCGTGCGGTAGGAAAGGGAAGGAAGGAAGGAAACAAAAATATGCACTAGTCATGTTGATAAAGTAGTAGAAACTTAGGACGAACTCAATGCGATGAGTAATGTAATGTTGATAAAGTAGATTGTTAACTGGCGTTACCAATTTGCATAACGGATATTGTTAATAATATGACCATTCACTGTGATACCTACATATACCCAATCCAATGCCTCACGGGAAATCATCTCTGAGTAAATGTTGAAAAACATTGGCGAGAGAACATATCTCTGCCGTACTCCACGTAAGATTTCCGAGTCATCTGTTAGTTTGCCCTCTATAAGTACATTCGCCGATTGGTTCCAATATGGGTGTTTAATGAACCTTACGTCCTTAGAATCGAGTCAAATGGATTGTAAATATCAATCATTCTTGCATGTTGTACTCTATTAAATGATTTTTCATAATCAATAAAGCATACAAACACATCTTGATTTATATCCCGGCATCTCTGTATTAAAACTTGATACCGGAAAGGTGCATCTCTCGTTCTCAAGCCATTGATGAACCCAATCTGTGTTCTTCAAATGAGCTCTTCACATGTGCCATAAATTCTTTTATGAATTACTTTAAATAATAATTTTAGGACATGACTCATTAAGAATAAGTTCTATATTCGCTGCAATTCTTCGCAGAAGCAACTTTGGGCAAGGTGACAAAGGTGTATTTGAGCTAATCCGATGGTATGACGCCCGAATCATATATAGTGTTGAATAACTATACTATTATACCTAATTTAGCATACTCAAGTACTTTAAACAGTTCCACGGGTAATTCATTTCCGCCTACAGATTTTCCTCATTTGGACTTGTTAATGGCATAAACAATTTAGTTTTTTTAATAGGTAGTCCAGTTAATTCACTTCCACGTGAACTTGGTTCCAGAGCAGGTCTAACGTCATGGAATAGTGTTGTTATGTATTTCTGCCAAGTATTAAGTTTATCTTCAATTGTATTGGCAGGATTTCCCTGATCATCCAGTAATAGCTCAGTTCATGATTTATATAGCGCTGCAGTTCGTGGTTTCGTGTTTCAACAGTACCGGTTATTTCTCTGATTTTCTTATGCATATTAAAAGAATCATACCTGGCCTCAAGTTCTTCTATCGCAATACATTGGTCAACCATACATTTAGTCTTTTTAAGATAGTTGATAGAATTAGGCGTTACTTTGCAAAAATCCATTATAATAAAAAATAAAAATATAAATGTCTTTGCAACCTTACGCTAAATATTATTTAACCATATATTATTTAACCATACATTTTTCTTCAGCTTCAATTACTTTTCTTTGAATTATCTTGGGTATGGTTTTTTATTGTTAATCGTGTACTCCTTTGTATATTATACTCTGTTTTATTAGGTTTAGGATCTCCTGCGTGATCCAGCAATTTTTTGTTTAATGTTTTAATGGTTCGAGGATTATTTTACCAATTTCAACAAAATTTTCCTTTGATTTAGTCCATATCTCTTCTACGTCAACATTTGGACCAAGCTCTTTATTCATGCGGTCAATAGCCAAATTTATTTCCGTGGCTGCTTTAAGCTGTACTTCCGGTTCTTTAACTCTAGTCACAGCCATTTGTTGTTTTTTATTTAGGTTTTAGAATTTTCTTATTACAGCGAAGAGATGCAACAACCGGAATGTGATCAGAACCAATATCGGCACCTGAGTAGATTTTGACTGATGTTAAACTATTGCGATATCTTTTGTTTATAAGTATGTAATCTATTTGATTATAGACGATCTTCTTCAGTGAACGTAATGGTGAAGTCCACGTATACAATCTTCTTGGAGGTTGCTTAAATTGAGTGTTTGAAATTATAAGCCCGTGTTTTTCAAAAAATTGTAAAAGGCGGTCACCACGATCGTTTCTTCTTCCCAGTCTGAATGAACCAACGATGTCCGAGTTTCTGCCCTACCCGATTTTCGTATTAAAATCATCTTGGACGAGGATCATGTTATGTAGATTAACCTTCAAGCGGGCGCGCGTAATCGAATCGACCGCGGTTAGTACATTTACGTTCATATTATTATTATTATTACCCATCACATTTATTTCTCATTTCTAGTAGCTTGTCACTATGTCATTGGGAGTAAAATAAGGAATAAACCGTCACTCGGGGCGCTCCCTCCACTCCACAGATCGCAATTGTTTTAGTCCCGGTGCAGTCGTCGAAAAGACTACACGCGCTTGTAGTCGAAACGGTTACGCGCGACGCTCAACGCGACATACCCTCGTTCACGCTCGTGGTAATTCTTCGACCATCATTCAATATTATGGAATTAAGCTTGGATTTTTTTTATATAAAATGAGGCTTAGACGGTTACCATAAAGTGCAATACTCGAGGAATTACTAAGAGAAGACGAAGAAGAGAATGAATCAGAGCTCAGCGTCCAAGGCTCTGAAACTTCCGACCACATCGTTGTGGAAGAACCTCGATCTGCTGAGGAATCAAACTGCTCCGACTCAGAAGAGGATCATTTTCCAATTTCAGAAATAGGTAGCTGTTTTACAGGGCGCGATAAAGTAACGAAGTGACAAAACTCTAACAATAACAGAGTGAGGCGTCAAGTTCAAAATATTCTCACGGAAGATGCGGGCACTCGTAGGAAATGTGTGGGGGTGACAGAAATAAAGTAAACAGAATACGTGACTGCAAACCGACACATGCGGTGGAAATTCGAGCACTTTTCGGATTGTTGTACATAGCGGGATCCTTGAAGACATCACACGCCAATTTAGAAGATTTATATGCAAGTGATGGGACAGGTATACCTAAAGAGAAAAATTTCAACTGAATTCATTGCGGTTTGATGATGCTACTACGCGACAAGCTCGTCGTACTCTAGACAAAGCTGTGCCAATAAGAGAAATTTTAGATATGTTTACAAAAAACTGTCTTTTGTCACATTCAGTGGGAGAGAACGTTGTAATCGATGAGATGATGGTTGGCTTTCGAGGAAAATGTCCTTTCCGAAAGTGCATGAAATCAAAACCCGACAAATACGGAATCAAACTTTATCCAATAGTAGATGCTGCTACGTTTTACGTCCTAAATATTGAACTTTATGCTGGCAAGCAGCCCTGAAGGCCCATATCAGTTGGGTAATGCTGCGGCAGACACCGTGGAAGAGGCTAATTACACCAATTTATGGCACTGGAAGAAACCTTACCATCGACAATTGGTATAAAAGTGTGCCGCTGATGAACGTTTGCCCAAGGATTATAAGTTTTCTGTTGTGGGTACCATACGTAAAAACAAGAAAGAAAAACCTCCTTGCTTTATAGATGAAAGCCAACCTGAATATTCAAGTTAATTTGGATTTTCAGATACAGCTACACTCGTATCTTACGTGCCTTAAAAGAAAAGATCTGTAGTTCTTATATTATCACTTCATTGTGCTGCAGAAATTGATGAAAGTACAAATGAAAAGCACAAACCCAGCATCGTTACTTTTTACAATAAAACAAAGGGGGGTGTCGAGGAATTCGAAAAAAAGCAAAAATGTATTCAGTTTCAAGGAAGAATAATAGATAGCCATTGACACTCTTCTTTCGTCTTCTAGATATTGCAAGAATAAATAATATATCTGAGTACAAATAAATAAATAAATATTGAACAATTAGTGCTTTATTTCTCTTATTCATCCCATAGGTCTTTTCGGTTACGCGCGCCCGCTCCTGTTACAAATGACCGCGCGCCCGCTTGAAGGTTCAGATGTTTAATGGCGGTTTCTACTTGTTCATAAAAGAGTTCATTATCCTCGTCAGTAGCATCAGTAGTAGGCGCATACACCTGGACTATCTGAATATTTCTGAGTTTTGCTTTTAACTCTAAAACTAAAACTCTGTGCGATATTGGTAGGAAACTGTGGACCTGATGATGTAAAAGTCTGCTGATGATAACGGCTACACCATTGTAGTGATTTTTATCAATATTACAGCTATAATAAACTACTGTGTCATCCCGTACCAAGACTCCAGTTCCCTAGTGCCTAGACTTAGTCTCTCCAAGGATATTTATCCTAAGTCTTAGCATTTCCCGTTCTATATTAACAATTTTATAGGTGCGGTACGTACTTTTGACGTTCTACCTAGCAAGTGTTGTCGCTGACCCGGAGATTATTCGCATCGTCTGACCATCTAAGCTCTTCCGGGGACTGAGGGCCATTTTTATATTGTTCTTAGCCATAATGATCTTCCTGGGGAAGTATACGTGGTGGTTACACGTCGCCTTCCACATGCTGTACTATTGCCAAGCCGATGCACACCATCTCCATCAATAGCTTTCTTTTCCAGAACAGTTCCAGCCAACTAGATGTCCTCTTCTGAAAATACTGTTACGCAGCTGCCCATAACAGAGGAGTGCTTATTTATTGACGGCACGACACGCCAGGTCACAAGGACATCGTCGGATATTGCAGCATTTTATAAGCTATTCTGTCCTAAGGAATAACCACTGCAAGGTACTAGGATACCTTGTTGCTGAATGGTCGGGGACTGCAATGTAGCTAGAAAGGATATATCCAAGCCGTTCCATGATCCGCCACCTATGGATCCCGGTAGTAGCTTACAGCTCAGCCCTTTTGTAGTAAATAGAACTCTAGTTGCCACGAACTATAAAATTTACTGTGAGCGCTCAGCCTATGAGCTACCACGGCTCTTATATTATACATAATATTCTTGTCTGTCTGGCTTAGTCAATTAACTAGTTTTAATTTAACGATAATTAACATTGAATTTTTTTATAGGACAGGGTGACAAACGGCCTGATGGTAAGTGTGTGTGTGGTAGTTGTGGCCCATAGACATCTACATTTATCCTCGATTACAAATTAAAATACAGATGCGTTGTCACCCGTGAGGACTAATATGGAATGTCTCGTTTCCAGTAAAAAGGTCTCCGGTTCTCATACGAAACACAGCAGCATTAAGCTACTATTGTACGCTGGTATTCTGTGAGAGCGTGGTCCTTTCCCGGACCTGACTGGTCCTGACCCATTCGTGCTACAACTATACTACTAACTTAATTGCTGCATGGCTCTATCACGTATAAAAGTCTTTAAATTATCCAGGAATATTTACATGAGAGATGAAATTTGCGTTTGTGCAAAGGCATCCAAGAAAAAATAAACGTAATTTCGGGAAACTACTGGGCTCTGAGCCAAATTGCATTTTCGTTAAATGGCCAAAACGTAAATGCCATCCCTCAAAGGAATAAAGCCCGCTACTTTATTCCTTTCATTAAATTCTGAATTGCTTTCAAAGCACCTGGTTGAATTTCTGTGATTATCGACATTTTAGTATTTCGTATTAAGCTATTAAGTATTGAAACTTAGATATTTGTTATGGTAAAAAAAAAATAACCGTTGTTTAGATTAAATATTACTCCGTATTTCATAACAAGAAATTTGTTAAAATAGGTGTGTACTTCGAATTCGATTAACTTTATATTTGGTAACTCATTAAAATAATCAACCGCTCGCCGTAATTTGATTGACATAGTTCGATCCCTAGTTTATTGCAATTTTAAGTGCTGATTTACTAAATAATCGACGTAAAGTATTTCGAGTTCAAATAATTCTACCATTACGCACTGCATACTAATTACTCTATAACTTCGTAAGAAATGAGAGGAAACCGGTGTCCATCAGTGGGACATAAAAATGCTGTAACTTTAGTTTAGATTTTAAAATGAATGTTACGTTAAAATTTACGCTAAGTTATATGGGACTCATAAACAAAGCTTCTTAATGGGAAGTTAATACTAAAAATTGAAAATTGCATAGTTTTCAATTTGATATCCTAATTCGATAAAGGAGGAGCTTCTATATCCGACGCGTATTTTTGAATGTGTGTTCACCGAATTAACAGAAACGGCTGAACCGATTTAAGTGTTTTTTTTTTAATTAAGCTAGCTGTATCTCACAAGGTCGAAAAATTGAAGATGAAATTTTATTGTTACTGTAAAGATTACATTCTAGTTTTTACCTTAAGCTTGTGATATTACTTAGTCTGCTTCGTTGGTCTATTGGTCGTCGTTGCTGATCAGGAGGTACTGGCTCTGGCAAAATCAGTTAATGGATTTTTCTGTTGAGAAATTCTCAAACCATAATCGAAAAGTTGGCGGTGCCTCACGTGGCTTGGAAAGCATGTTGAGCCATTATCCTGCGCCAGATCTCTCTCTGTTCGTATCAGATAACTGTCCCATCGAACTAGGAGAGTAAGGGAATGGAGAGCGCACTTGTGCTTGCACATGTATCCCAAGCGGATAGCTAGTATCCGCTAAGACTGGCTGCCGCGACCGAAAATAATCCTGGAGGACATTATTATTGTTGCTTAAAGGTAAAGAAATTAACCTTAAAAAAAGTTAATTTGTACACTTCTTCTTAGCAATGACGAGAAGAAGAGATGCTATTATGTAGAAATTATTATTTTTTTAGGTTTTGAAGTTGGTTCTAAATTTTTATTAAAAGCTTAATTTTGATTTTACTTTTTCATGAATTTTCACTTTGTGTAATAGTTTGAAGGTACAGTGTGGTGGCTGTTAGCTGGAGATAATCAATCACTCTCTTTTTCAGTGG
The DNA here is from genome assembly GCA_907164705.1 of Parnassius apollo. NCBI lineage: Eukaryota > Metazoa > Arthropoda > Insecta > Lepidoptera > Papilionidae > Parnassius > Parnassius apollo. The sequence continues at coordinate 11,361,451 of CAJQZP010000288.1, read as the reverse complement.
ATGTCATATGAACCGATCAAATGGAACACCATAGAACACCTTTTACCCGCGACGTCTAGTTAAATAAAAATAAACCGCAGGTCTATAAGAACAGTATTTAGAAAAGTAGTTCCGTTATCGAGAAACCATTTTAACTCAGTATTTTGCTGTTGTATTCAAAACTATGTGCGATATGAAAAATGTTCAATAAAAATGTTAATAACCATAAATTTCACGTGAAAAGATTTTAAAACTCAGCGAACCTTTTTTTTGTTATCAAATATCAGTTTACAGTCCTATTAATACAAAACACCTTTTTTGTTATAAAATATTAGTTTACAGTCCTATTAATACAAAACTTACTATAGAAAACAAATAATAGAAATAGCTTGTTAGTGATCACCTCATTCCCAAGGGTAATTATCATCCATAAATCGACTTTGTACTACTTGCCTAAAGACTACTATTAAAATAATTGTACTCGATAATATGCAAGTTTCTTTGTTTTAATTTGACGTTTTGTTTTAGTTCGTTTTGACGAAGCCACTTACGTTTGCGGCAGTTTATAGGGTTGAAGTGGAAGGAGATGAAGACTTTTTTCCTATTTTACTTTTATTTTCTAACTTACAAGTTAACTTTACTACTGTGACAATGTGAGTACACAAAAATACTCGACTAAGTTAACTTACAAACTAAGTTTATAATTGCTGGGCTGTCTTAACAATTATGCCCTGATTTTTATAGTATTGAATATTCTTATGTCACGTAAGTATTAAATACTTGATAGTTTTTGCTTAGTAGGCGGCAGGTGATTTCCTGGTGGCACTGAGTTGAATAATATTAACTAACGTACTGTTAATTGCTTAGCAGGCGATGTTGTATAGTAGGTGACTTCCTGATTACTTGCAAGGACTAGGTAGGCATATTTAACACTTCCACCCTCAATGCGGTGACTATTGCAGCACAACAAGTGAAAATGTCACCGATATGTCTATGTAATGGCTTGCAAAGTCTCTGTGGCCTAACTAGCCGCTGACAAAAGCTAGTTCAAAATATAAATAAAATAAACTATTGATAGAACATTCGTTTTCAAAAGTAATATTTTTGTTGTTATTTCTAGGTATAAATGCCTACGTATAATTGTGTATGTTTCATTTTATCTCTTTATATTCGTATCAGAATTATACAGCGTAACGTAATAGCCTAAACTTTCCTGTCCTTTGTTTTATTATTTATTCATTAGTTCTTTCTCGTTGTCAGACTCAAATAAAATAAATATTAAACAAAAACTTAAATCTACAAATATTAACTTTAGTTTTAAAACTATAGATCTAAGAATGTTTGGAATATGAACATAAAATACCGTACACTTACTGCGTAAGGGATCCCACTACATCATATAATCTCGTGGGTGGCGTTAGTCGTAAGTAATGAGAAAAAATGAGTCAAGAGATCAACATTATCCTGATAACAACACAAAACTATAAAACACCGGCCAAAAACGTGTCGGGCCACGTTCAGTGTAGGCTTCCGTAGTTTCCCGGCCGTCACAATAAGTGTTCCCACTTATGAGTATGCGCTCCAGCAGCGCTCCGATTACCTAGAAAGACCTTATAAAGTTCTACTTTTCATGTTTTTTTCATATTTTCTAAACTTATGGTTCAAAAGTTAGAGGGGGGGGGGGGGCACATTGTTTTTTATTTTTGGAGCGATTATTTCCGAAATTATTGACATTATCAAAAAATGATTTTAGTAAACCCCTATTCATTTTTAAATACCTTTCCAACAATATATCACACGTCAGGGTTGAAATTAAAAAAATCACTTCCCACTTTACTTTACTAATAAAAAATTTTTTTCCAATTTTTATTATACCACGTGATTGATACACATATTGGTACCAAATTTCAGCTTTCTAGTGCTAACGGTCACAGAGATTAAGCGAGGACGGACAGACGTACAGACAAACATGGCGAAACTGTAAGGGTTCTTAGTTGACTACGGAACCATAAAAACTTCGATTGCCAACTCGTGTGTCCGGCGTGGCAATTATGGCAAAGAATCCTGAGGTAATTCATGTGGGTTGCTTATGCTCAGCAGTGGGTTTTTATATACTGTATGATGATGACGATGATGGTAGCGTATTATATTACTTTTAATATACCTTTAATTATTTTCTTTATTTAATCTTCATTTAAATTAAGAAAATGTTCACGTCATCAAGTCAAAGGAAAAGTATTAACGACCCTCTAAGTTGATGTTTCTAATGGATTAAGGATTTTAATTATAATATTATTAATTAGTAAATAGTAATTGACTACTTTAAGTTGTCGACGATTGCCATTAGTGGCTGAAAGTTTTTCTTAATAATTACGCAGATTCATGTAATGAGTTTGTTAACGAAAACAAAAGTGAGTATTGAGCTTAAATAAAATTGTTTGTATTTTGTTATTTTTGATAAAACGAAGAAAGGGAATCACAAACTATGAATTATTTACAGTTAAATGTTTTGCACTGAAGTTAAAATGGTAGGACTGTCCCAGGTGGCAGAACTCCCTTCTGCATAAGAGTCAGTATTGATAGATACGACACATTTTACTATTCATGCCATCAAATAGCAGTACTTGCACTGCTGTATTCTGGTCTTAAGGTTAAATAAAGCCAATATAATTACAGATTGTGAGCCATTATATCTTATTTATTATAGGTGACAACGCATCTGTAGCCTTCTTTGTTTAAAGTTGGTGTCCAAGTGTCCATGAATTGCAGTAGCCACTTACCATCAAGTGGACTAAAAAATAAAAAAACATGCCCGAAAATAATTTTGCATACATTAAGAATTACCGATACCGTTACCGCTATAGCCTCTTAAGGCTTATTCTGACTTATCGGTGCGGGATGTTTAAGGATAAAATACTGCAGTACCGAAGATGTCTTCGTCGAGCTATGACGATATTTTGGCGTGTTGTTATGTTTATCACCGATTTAAAAATTAAAACGTTATTGGCGTCATCCATATATTGAAAATAATATTATTTACCGAATTTATGTTACGGATTCTCCAAGATGACGAAACATATCTATTAATGTATAGATATCAAAAAAAAAACCTGAAAAGAGCTTTTGAATTTGTTAACTACAGTATTAACAAAGCAAAATACAAGATTTAGAGAATATGTGTCTACTGATGAAAAATACTTTTCAATTTCTAGTACGAAAACGACGTCAACATCTCGCTCCGCCATCTTGTTTGTACAACCGTGCGCGGTAAATGTCGAGCGGCGCCTGGACACGCATCCCAAGACGTGGTAAAACGAAAAGATCCCTCCCCGCTCCCGCACATACCGTGCCAATTAGAAGACGCACATTACCGCGTATACCGAGCAAAACGAATCCGTACCGCTCCCGTACCGACAAGTCGGCAAGCGGCCTAAAGTTCACAGCTGAACACAACTATTTATGGATTGTCTCATAGGGGAGATATTTGCCGTAGTTGCCACGCTTGGCAAGCTAGCTGGCAACCTCAGCTACTGCTCGTATCCTGATTTGTTTCCCACTGTCGCCTCTTACGACACCCACGGGATGATATTGGGTAGTGGATATTTTTACACCGCAACTATAAGGTAACCACTACATAATATAATCATTTAGTATTATTATGTAGTGGTTACGTTAACATTGGGTAACATTTCGTAACATTTAATTCTTTCGACGTGTAGACAATAACATCCTCAGTAAAAATAAAAATAATTTGCTTTATTTTTTTGATGATTATTGCAAATTTTTCCTATAAAAATATAGGCCATGAGCCTTTTTTTCAGCAATTGACTTTTACGGGCTCATAAAGAAGAGTAATGCATTTTTAGCGACTACATTGTTTCACAACACTTCAAGTAGTGGTACAAAATCATCAAAGGTTTCGATGCCGAAATAGAATGTGGGGTTTAAAAAATAAATAATAATTGTTTCTTGTTATTCCACAGTTTGTAGGGCAGTCCTTATAAAATTTTCTTAATATAGGCGGATGCTATATCGAATCGCAATGCTTCACCAATCACAAATATTTCAGTGACAATACTTAAGAAGATTATTGTTCACACTACTTTCTGGCGCAGAATACTATTTATATTTAAGCATTAAACAAATCAAATTATAAATAAGTAGAAATTATTAAATGATTACAGTCACGTATATTAAAATTCCTATGTAATTTAATACACGTGACATGAAATCCATTGTTTTGGCAGATCATTATTACTGCGGTGGAGGTAAATTTTTCAAACAAATATTAATGGCTGTTGTTTCACGAATGTGATTTTCAAATTCCAGATCGTAAAGCAACTACGTTCTATTGTATTTGCGTAATTAATTTATTTTCATATTTACTAATAATACGGCTGCTGTTTACGAAAGTTTTACACTATTTAAAAGAATGACTCCATTATCATCACTACGGCAGTCTACTGCTGGATGGCCTCACCCACGCCAAGTTACTTCTTCGGTCACGCACGGTCTTCGGCTATAGTTATCACCAGTTACCTAGCACAGATCGTCACTACATCTAATAAGAGGAGTTGAGCATTAGCTTTGAAACCTTAACGAACGTCAAACTTTCAATGCTCGCTGAGCGACTTTCTGTTTGTGATGTAGCCATGTCGTCAGTGTCATTGAATTGATTCTATAAGTAATTATAGACAAGGTACACTGTTTAAGATTTTTATCTTCATACTGTGACGGCCCAATATTATTATTAATAATTAAATTCAATATAAAGGGGCGTCAAAAATAGTTTTAAAAGATATATATTAAGCAATTAAGTTAAATTAATAAACATAAAGTTAATATATTTCAGACATTAGCCCAATAACATAGTAAATTAAAAGCAAAATTATTGTTTTTCGTAATAAATAAATTTATTTAAAAACTTGAAAAAATATTTAAAATAAGATAAATAATAGAAATACAAGTCAAAAATATTATAAAATAAAGTTAAATAACGTTTATAAGATAATTAGAAAATTTGTTAAAAATTGTTAAAATCATGGGAGGTGTTCATGTATAGATGTCTTGTATGGAGGAGCTGCCGGAGATACATTCCTGCAGTTGTACATATATATGGGGTGGTCGGGAGCCCGACTGCCTGAAGTACTGTAGCACAATGACTAGTCCTATATTAGGGACTTATGAAAGTAAGGTCTATGATACAAAAGCAATATTATAGGAGTCATGTGGGTGTGTTGTGAGGGGGTGCCACCCGTATGATAGTTGCATTGATGCTTACTGCTACTTACGGTATTGCGTCTTGTGATGGATCTGCGGGTGTGCTGCGCCTGACTCGACGCTCTCTTGTGGTTCTGGTCGATGGAGACATACAATTAACACCTTAGTGCCGGTGGTAAGCGGGTTTGTTGTAGCAGTACGGCTTTCCCGTGGACATCGCACACCCATACCGGTTGTGGGCGGCGTCGTTGCGCATAGCGATGCGTCGTCTATATTTCGGATTGGGATGATGAGTGTGTTTGGTAGCACTTTTAAGTGTAACAGGCATACTCAGCTTCATGTCTTAGTGCATTAGCGCTATGATACGTGGAGGTTTGTTCATTGGCGTCTTAGTAGCGTGCTACTATGATACGTTGGTGATATTTTTTATATAACAACAATAAAAACTTTGTTGCCAAAATCGATAGGAGTCATGTGGGTGTGTTGTGAGGGGGCGCCACCCGTATGATAGTTGCATTGATGCTTACTGCTACTTGCGGTATTGCGTCTTGTGATGGATCTGCGGGTGTGCTGCGCCTGATTCGACGCATTCCTGTGGTTCTGGTCTATGGAGGTATACAATTAACATCTTAGTGCCGATGGTAAGCGGGTTTGTTGTAGCAATACGGCTTTCCCGTGGACATCGCACACCCATACCGGTTGTGGGCGTCGTCGTTGCGCATAGCGATGCGTCGTCTATATTTCGGATTGGGATGATGATTGTGTTTGGTAGCAATTTCAAGTGTAACAGGCATACTCAGCTTCATGTCTTTGTGCATTAGCGCTATGATACGTAGAGTTTTGTTCATTGGCGTCTTAGTAGCGTGCTACTATGATACGTTGGTGATATTTTTATATAACAACAATACCAACTTTGTTACCAAAGTCGATAGGGATCATGTGCGTGTGTTGTGAGGGGGCGCCATCCGTATGATAGTTGCATTGATGCTTACTGCTACTTGCGGTATTGCGCCTTGTGATGGATCTACGGATGTGCTGCGCCTGATTCGACGCTCTTTTGTGGTTCTGGTCGATGGAGGTATGCGGGTGGTGATGTTTGCTGAGATGTATGGGGGACCTTAGAATGGTGTAAGCCCGACGATAGTCGTATTGATGCTTGTTGCGTTCTGCAGCATTGCGTCTCTGCGATGGTTGTTTGGTGGGACGCTATTCTCAATGGCGCTCTCTGCGTCTTGGTTTGACTCACACCTAAGTAGCTTTGCCCAAGCCGGGTCCCTTCATTACGGGGCTGCAGACTGTCTGCCCTCCACAATGTTTTATATAACAACATAATATTATATCTCTGTAACTTTCCCACCTTTGAATGATTGAAGGCAACTTGTCGGTGGGTGAGACAAACATGATCGAAAATGCATTTACTCAACGTCAGTGACACAAACCCTTTCTGATGGCGAATTATTATTCTTATCTTATAACTGACTTTTGGCTATATCTGCCGTTGTATTGGTTGGTGGAGTATATGTGTCGACCTCATGCGGGTGGTAGCTGGCGGGAGGATCTGAGGAGACTCTCAAGGCTGCGGCCGAAAGCCGCACAACGTGGGACCCCATTCCCTTGAGGTGAGCGGTAGACTCATGACACGCTCTGCGGCTAGTAGCCGTGCTGATCATGCAATTGGTGGTGATGCCATACACTTACATCACGTCTGCAGGAGCGGCGGTCTGGCAGGTGGTGGCGCTCACGGAGGGTTTACGGCCAGTGTGCCTATTTGCCTAAACCGTGTGACGTACATTCACTGTGGCTGGATTCGTTCGTATTCTGTTTGGCGTTTACACGCATTGACATGCGCGACTTCGGTCGATGTTTGTGCTTACGCACTAGCAAGGGGCCAAGCCTCTTTTACTGGTTTGCCAGTTATTTTGCTGTGGACTACGGTCCAGTTCCCGAATTAGCTTTCCCTTCGGGGGGAGTGCATCAAAATGGTTGGCACTCACCGTGCACGGCGTGTGTGGGGCCGTGTACCTCCCCTACATTTTTTTTTTAAATAAATGTAGGAGAGCGAAGCCCTTGTATCGGGTATTTTGTATAAATATATTTTGAGCCTTTTCCGAGCGGGAAGGGATAATTAATAATGTAAACCTGATACAAGCGGAATAGGGACGTTTTATGTTCTTAACCTTTTTTCGAGCCCTGTCTTCGTGAACGGGGTTCACTTGGCTTATAAGGCACTACCAACAGCTTTCAATTGCTCTAGTGAAAATTCATTCTTCCAAAAGATACCTAAAAGAACTAAGTTACTAAACAAACACAACGTAAATAAGGGTCCTAACTAAGACGATCACGCCAAAATATTAAAACCGGCCTTTTAATAAACCTTTTGAAAAATCATTTAGAAAGATCAAAACATATTTTATTTATCCTGGTCACATATATATATAATTTTTAATGTAAAGGGGAACTAATTATATTTAATATCATACATATTTTCATATAGAGGGGGGAGATCGTTACAATACGTTGTGGTATGGGTGATAAAAAACGGAGCTTCTTAAATACACACGTAAAATTTTCTTTAATCGGTTTATTTAATCGAAGTTATTTCTACCTTGTACAAAATATTTATCCGGAGTAAAAATATTCCTGGACTACTTCAAAGATCTCACCTTGGACATTAAGTAGATCTGCCATTACGTGGCCGTTGAATATATCTTTCTTTGCGTCCATATCCATACACAAATCAACAGGACGTCAGGCATCACAAGACTTCATTTAAATTTTTGAAATTCATAAACTCATTTCGTCCCTTTGGTATTGAAAAGCGGATATAGGATAGGCGATATCAATATCTCAAGACCATCGATAGATTGCGGTTTACCCATGTCGTTTTATTGTATGTCTGTAGATGGGAAGGTAGGGAAAATCTGATACTGTAATTTCCAATACTCTTGCCAAATAGTGTAGCCTCATCTCGTGAGGATAATTTTGTAACGTTAAGAATAACTATGGCTAGCTATGAAATACAACGAAAAATGAATAAAAGAACAGAATAATTCAATTCTATAGAGATTAAAAGTAATATTTATACTTAATATTAAAACTTAATTATGCTTTTACCACTATTAATATTTTAAAACCCTTTTATAGTTTTAGCAAATTGGACAAAATTCAGATACAAAGTCAATATATATGTGTATATATATATATATATATATATATATATATATATATATATATATATATATATATATATACATAATAACATAACATAAACACTCAAGCCTGTCAACCAGAGGGGTAGGCAGAGACTGCAGACTTCCATTTAGCACGATCCTGACATACCTTTCTCGCCTCTTTCACATCCATACATCCATATACCTACGCATACATGCTCGTCGGTTAAGGGTACTCTTAATTTGGCCCATTTTTAGTATATCGCCAATTTGGTCGACAAACTTCCGCCTAGGACGTCCCTTTCCGACTCTTCCATTCACTTCTGCAACATATCTTTGCTTTGTCAGTCTTTCCGCATTCATTCTTTCTACATACATACATCTATTTTTACAATTTATATATATATATATATATATATATATATATTTTTTTATATATATGGTACCATAATTTGATTGTAGTTATTATAAACAATTTCTTAGTACTACTTTCATCAACGTATTACATGACAAATTTTGCTCTTATTAACTAACCATTAAACAGTCCACTGTTGATTTTTCCGATAGTATTTATAATATTAATATACATTGTTTTTTTAAATATGACATCCACACTATGAATTATTTATCCCCAGTCGCAGATTCGTTTCACATATATTAATTGCGTAAAAACATGCATCAAACACGTAAACCTGTAATAATCACTTGTAAGCCATACAAATATGAAATAATACTTGTTCTTTACGGGAATTTAACCCGCAATGGGAAACGATTACTTACCAAACAATTTTAAACCAATCACTTAGTCACTGCTATGCCTTGATATTTTTGTTTTGTACTTTAAAACGTGTAGCAAACAATTTTTCATTCATTATTAAATTAAATTATTTCAGATAGCAAACAGTGATTACGTATCTAAATTAAAATTATATGTTATCTAAACAAATTTCATCATCATCATTATCATCATTGAATCACAAGTCCTGAGTCCACTTGGTGCTCAAAACCTTTCTTACGTAACGTTGTCGATATGACGACTCTTATGGCTGGCTCATTACTATTTCTATTACTATTTCAGAATATTTATTCTCATCGCCAACCCGCCTGCGAATCGTAGCAGGTTTAGCAATTATCCCTTTTATGGAACAATATATAGCGGTGTGTATGTTCAGCAGACGATTTTGATAGGCCGCAAAAAATGAATGAATTATTATACATACTTATATATAAGAAATATACTAAAATATAATATAATTTAAAAAAATTACAATGTCACTAACACGAATAATATTTTCATTAACTACTCAAACTAAATTTAAAAAAAAAAGTGCCAATAGCAATTGACGCCAGCAATTGAAAAGCGAATTTAAACTACGACTTTTTAGTTTTGCCGTCCATTTAACCTAATATTTCTTCCCGTTCTGCCCTGTCCACAACCTGGCTAAATGACTACTTGCTATCTTACACAGACTGCACTGAAGCACGACGTCTCGTCGTCGTAGTTTGTCACCACCCACCATTTATATATTTCTGTGTAAAATTTTGTTTTTTATTTTATTCCTTCTGAACTCTGTATTAAGAAAAATCTTCGTAATTAAACTGACAACGCTTAAATCGAGGATTGTTCAGTTTACAAAGCGCCGGCGGCGAGAAATACTCTATCGGGCGTAAACTTTGTTTAGCTATTAAGTTTGGGAATACTGCCAGTAGCGATACAGAGTTTTAAAAGTAACCTACCACGTAAACTATTTTTGTAAAATAAAATTAACTTGTCCTATTTAATACTTTACAGATCTATAGCTCTGCCCATTTTTTAAAAATAGAATAAGGGTTTTTTTTAACACAAACCAGCTCACAGTCCACCTGATGGTGATTGAATACTATGACCCATAGACACCTGCATATATCCTCGATTAAGAATCTAAATATTAATGCGTTGTCACCCCAGAGGACTAAGATGGTATTGCCTTGTTTGCAGTAAAAAGGATCTCCGGTGCTTTACACTCACCACACGATTTTACAATGGTATTGTGTGAGTGTGTGATCCTACCCTAGTTGTGGCAATAACGGTGTTTCCTCCCTAAATATAAAAGTTCCATACCTAGCAGCATTTACAGCCAGATTATGAAGAAAAAGATGCGTTTTACAAATATTAGGTGGCAAAGAAGTTAGCATAGAAAACTACTATATACTCGTGTCTATTTCGTGGTTTGTTTACCGTATTGTTTAATATTGTTAACGTAATTAGATCCATAATCAACAACGTGATCACGCTATTGTGTTTTTGATCACAACTAATATCAACCACGTTAAACGCACGTGAGACTCTTCTTGATAAGTTATTAATTACATGTGTGTAACTTGCACGAATTGTATTAAAAAGCTAATACAAGTTTACCGTACATTATCATTATGAAATATGTAAAATAATTTGTAGAAATGAATCACATACTAGCTATTTTGAGTTTATGAAATGTGTAGAAATATAAAAAAAATATCCTTCGCCATTGGAAATATTAAAAGTTCAAAGTCACTCGGCGAGTTTTAGAGTGGGCTGTGCTCGAAGTGTCTCTGTGGACAGAAGCCTTAACGATGATATTCGCAGTAAAACTAGAGAACTTGACAATGTCCAAGTTTTGCAACAGCCTGACCATACGCACAAAATCTCACAAATTACTGGCATAAAATAGCGGCTGAATGTTTCGTATGATTAGTGTACCACTTTACACTACTGGCTACAAGGCATTGCAAATTATTTCTCAGGGGTGTAGAAACCACAATGGACCACAGTATTAACTTATGGCCCACAGTATCAAACTACGTTAAGTAAATGGATTATGTGAAATACTCCTTTATAGTAATAAGGTTTCGAACATACGTATTATTTATATTTTACACCTATATCTTTTACAAAACAAGTGTGAAAAACGATCACACAGTCCACCTGATAGGAAGAGGATGCTAGGACGCATAGGTCCTTAACATTCTATTTTAGTTTCAGAATCATAATGAGAAAGCGTTGTCACCCCTGAGGAATAAGATTGAATGCCTTGTCTCCAAAGGGGTATATAGTATAAAGAATAGGGTATTTTCCAAATTTTTGAAAACTGTTTATATTTAAAGATTCGGATAAATGACTTAACAGAAAAATAAAAATAAATTAATTAATGTCTTTTTCCATTAAACCAATTAAAGTTGAATTTATTCTCAATGGTTTTGAATTTACCGCCAAAGCGCTCGGTTCGATGACGTCTACTGTGTGACATCAACTTTTTGTAAACAATCTTTTTTATTTAACTGGCTTTAAGGCTCTGGGTTTAGCCCTTCTGAGCCTATCATTTCTTTTGGAATATTCATTTTTACATAATCTTTTCTTCACAATAATATGTTGATGTACAGAAACGTAAAAATTTTCCGTAGCAATGAAAGCAAAATAATGCTCTGCAACAATTTATTACGAAGTATCTTAGATTACAGTTCTGTAGTTGAATTTCAATCGAATTTCAAAAAAGAAACTTTCTTCTTATAGGACACAGCTTTCTTATTTCAAAATTACCTTGGGCTAATCGTAGACAAATATCTGACTTCCTCTTATTAAGCAATTTATTAAAAAACAACATTGACTGCCTTCAATTTTAGAGTAAGATTGGTACGCGAAATTCGCGTAGAAGAATTATACTTCTAAGACCACCTCTTCGTAGAACGGTGTTTAGCACTAATTCCCCGATCTCTAGGTAGAATGTATTCATCAGTGAACTTTCCTATACATTTGATATAAATTCCGACTCACCTAACATACTCAAAAAGGACTACTCAAACATAATGCAAATTTAATAGATTAAGTTTTTCGTTTTTGTTTAACGTTCTAATTTTACTCTATGTACTTAGCCGGGTCATAAGTTTTCTCAAAACCTTATTATTTAAAATTTTTGAATATTGGCTAGATGAACTTCACCAGTAGGGTATTTTCAAATTTTTGAAAACTGCTTATATTTAAAGATCGGGACAGAAGATTTGACAGAAAAATAAATATAAATTATTTAATAGTTTTTTTCGCCATTAAACCAATTAAAGTTGAATTTCTTTTGATGGTTTTGAATTTACCGCCAAAACGCTCGGTACAATTTAAACACCTATTTAGTCTGTGGACGATCTGTGATTGTTGTTTACACAGGAGTTTTGGTGGAAACTTGGCCGTCGACGGATTGTCGCTCGTGTTTTGTCACTTGAATAATGGTTTGAAGTTCATTTTAATTCGCAAACGTGATGCGATTTTGCGAATTAAGTGTCTACGCGTGTAAACTATTAAAAAAAAAACGATGAAACATGTGCTCTGATGTTGATATAAATCTCAAGTTAATTTGACCGCTTGAGCGCCTTATGAACTTGAGTGGCTGTCGTCATCAAACATCCGCTGGTTTGAGCTGTCGTCAAAATCTTCAGTAATTTTATACTTTTACGTTGAAAAATCATCCGATTTCGATTGATTTTTTTCTAAATCTTCATCTTTACGGCGGATTTATGGAATATAAATAACCTGGACATTCCATATAGTTTATGACTTTAAATATGATCATAAACGCACTACTTCGAATATAATCGTTCATAACTTTTTTGTAAAGCGTTAAACGAAGTTTTTATATTTCAGTTAATCTTTACAAAAAAAAAACATAAAAAAGACATTGAAAATTGTTGGTTTGTTAAGTTTTTATCTCATTTTAAGTTTTTGACTTTAAATGTTATCAATTATCATATGCAATCTAGAAAATAAACCTTTTTTTTAATCTTCTCAATCAAGATTTTTTCGTGAATAATAAATTATTATAATAAATTATTTACGAAAAAATCTTGTAGCAAATTAAAAAAATTATGAAATGTTTGACTTGAATAATTGAGAACACATAATTAAATTAAGACATTACTTATTTTTCAGAAGTTGGTTAAAAACTATATTTTTTTTGGTCCTAGAAGTAATTTATCCCAGGTTTTTTATTATCTAAAAAAAGTGTGTTTTCTTTTTATTTAGAGCATCATCCGTATATCGGCGATAGCGCGTGCAGACTTTATTTCATTATTTGTGAGCTATAGAATTTCACTCCAACAGATTGCAACAAAACAGCAAAGAGCTTGACATCCATACATAAGCAATTTATTTAATTTAGAATTCCTGCGTTCGATATTGTATGAGGTTGCATTCTAGAAAGAATACTATAAAAAAGTTAAAATAACTCGGTGTTGGGTGTGATACAATAGTTTAAAAAAAAGACGTGTGGCACTCGGGGACTGCCGCGGTAAAGCTATTGCATAGCATTTTGTACATTGAGTTATAATGTACTACGTACTAGAGAAGCTATTCCAAACAAAAATTGTGCGCTACTTCTATGTCTTCGCGCATGCGCGGTAATAGTAGAGTCGCGCATGCGCAGTTGGTATAAACGCGCTTTGCGCTTGCGCGGTCAGTTTTTGTTATTATAGATTATACGTAAGTAGAATGGTCAGTATGTAATAATTGTTTATTTATATTGTATTGTTAATTATATCGAGTACTTACAATTTTTTAAAATGTTTTTTATTTTGTATATGTGCTAATTTAATATAATATTACATAATATTATGTCAGAATTACATTTTGATGATATTGTTATCTGAATACTTTAAAAGGTATCTATGTCAAATATAAAAAAACGTACTAAATGTATGTTTAACAAAACTTATTAACATAAAATTTAAATTACAAATATATTTATTTAAATTAGAATCATAAATGTTGTAAATAATCGTTCATAAATGCTGGGCACGCGAGAGTTAAAAATGGACGAATTTATTCCACTTTGACTTTGAAGTGGAAACCTAAAAAATAAAATAAAAGAATAATAAGCAGATTTAAACATGAAAAATTTAGCTTAATAATAATAACTTATATGTTTCTACAAAAAAAATGTGTAGTATAATAATATATTCGTCCTAAACTTAAGTACCCACAGAAATGTCGCATCTGAACATATTAATTTCATAATCTATATTCAATGATACGAGATGGCGTCTTAGGAATAATTTGCTTTATTATTAATTTATAATACTTTTTTATTGAATAAGTATCTTATTAACCGATGAAAAGTAATTCCTTGGTTTTTACTGACATTTCTTGAATTATTTGTGCAATATCTAAGTACACAAGACGGCATATTTTTATCAAGAGATTTTTTTTTAAATCAACACAACACGTGACAACTCTACAAGCGCCTAGCGAGTGACTGATTAAAGTGCAGTGCATGCACCGCAGTTGAGTGGAACAGAGTAGCTGAATGCAGTGTCTCCTCTAGTACGTAGTACATAATAGCTCAATGATTTTGTATCAACTTATGCAATTATAATTATTTATTTATTTTATTTATGCAGTATTTCTTTTTCTTCGATATTAATTCAAGTTACTTAGGTTAATCCAATCAAATTCTACCAGATTTAACCGAACCTGCGTTATAACGAACTCACTATTTGTGAAAAATACTGTATCACCGGACCGCGTCGCAAAAAACTCAGGTTCGCGCAGTACATACATCAGGGCGGCCGTACGGCAATTATATTAACAAGACGCGCAACTACTCAGTTCCAAGCTCCACGGCAAGATTTGTCACTTATTATTTATTGTCCAATTAATTGTCTTTAAGTTCAAATGGCACGCTCTATTAACATAAGTCTAAGACAAAACAAGGAGACTTTCAATATATGAACAACCCGGCTTCGCGCAAAAACTCTCGCGACCCCTATAATGCGACCGGAGAACGTCATCGGCGCAGGCGCCGCTAGGAACGCGCCCTAGCGGCGGGCCGGGTGCAGCCCGGCCCCGCCGTCTGCTCCCCTAGCTCGGCTCGATGCCAACAAGGGTGATTAAGATGGGCGAAACTGTTATATTTTTCTAATACGTTATGTTGTTGTAATATATTTTTCTAACTGTTGTTTTAAACTGTTATAATATATTATAACAGTTTTAAATATTACATTGTACACGCGGTTAGTTCAGTTCAGTCGTCGGCTGTGTTCACGTTTTTTTAACGAAATATAAACAAAAACAACAATAGCTTTTTCACGTAATATGGGGACCTGCTATCAAAACATTACGTATATAATTTAACAGATAATAGTGTCATTGTCATCTCAGCTAGACAGCTAACTGAACACTAAACTGATATATTATATATTACAACAGCCAAATTAAATAACAGGCACAACAGGCAACTAATGAAGGAAATAATATATTTTTGTTTACCGTTATAATTTAGTGTTAGTAAAATAAGCTCTTATTAAGTTAGCTTAGAGTTTAAATTAGTGTAAGCTATACGCAATCCTTGTGGCATAATGAATGTAGGTAGTATTTTATTGACTCCCATTGTCTCGGCCGACGCGACGGTTGGACCATAAACGTAAACAGATGACGCTTTCTAACGATAATGAATATAATATTATAACAGTCAATGGTTAATTATTCTAATGTTTTGTAAGATTAAAAATATATAATGAAATATATTATCTGATGTATGTTATAACGCCCAACTTTAGGGGTGACCGACCGCACGCACAAATGCAGCTAGCCTCCCCCTCCCGCACCTCGCTAATCGTCGCTTCACACCGCTTGAGATAAGACGATCTACTATCAGGCGCTAACAAACCCCCGTCCCGGACATAAGGACTTATGTCCGCGAGTAAATTGGCAATTAGAAGACGCTTTGTATTGTTGGTTTTTACAAAAACGATCAACTGGGCAAATGATATCTGGCCCTTTGCTTTGTGAAAAAGCATTACAGTTAAATAAAAAATTAGGTGACGGCGGCTCGTTTGTCGCAAATAACGGATGGTTATATAGATTTATATCTCTTCATGGAATTTAATCAATGTTTATTAAAAAATAATAATTTCTTAATAAACATTGATTTTCGTTGAAATTGTTGTTTTTAATAAACACATAACATTATGTATGTACATATGTACTACAAATGCACAAAACCCGCTTTTCTTCATACATTCGATCATCCGGATTTTCGATTATCCGAATCCCTAACGGCAACAATTAGTCCGGTTAATCGAGTATATATATACATATTGAGAATCTAAATTGAGAATTTAAACTATACGTGTGTGTGTGTTTGTGTGTATATAAAGAGGGCTACTTTTAATATCGCTCATTTTAATATCAAAAATTTAGGTTATCTTTATAGCAGTATTATATTTTCAATTCAAAATTAGTACTGCATTTGTGATAATAATAAAATGTAGGTATGTATATAGAGTACTCACTCATTTTCTTTCACTATTTTTTCGTGACTTTCTTCATTAATAATAAATGCACTTTGTTCATTCATATTCAAAATTTCAAAACACTTAATACACAAACACCGTGTCGAAGACTGAGGAAAAGAAACGACGTTAGACCATCGTTAGACAATGCACGGCCTTCAAGCCACACCTCCGTGCCCGTCAGAGAGCGTGAGGTTTTTTTTCGTTGCGGAATTTCTGGATTTTCCCGCACTCAAGTCCCGCGATAGAAGATATGCAATAGCTTAAAAAATGGAAGGTTTACACTGATAGCGCGTTTTAAATAAATAATTTATTATAACTAATAATAAAGGATGTTTATTGCATTAAAAATAAAACTAAAAACAAAAACTATTATACAGTTCTACTCCCTGTGGTATAGTGTCAGAAACGCTGACTGCATTTCCTCGCTGAATGGCTACATATCTTTTGAGCGAGAAAATAATCAGCCCTCTAGACGCGGAGGCATAGTTAAAATGGTTAAGAAAACTAATTTTAACGGATATTATCACGTATATTAAATTATATTCCCGACGTTTCGAGCACTTTACAGCACCCATGGTCACGGGGGGAAGGAAGGACTGAGGTTTTCGACATCCCAATGACATAGTTAACTACAGGTATCTGCAGCCTACAATTATTATTTTTTTGCCATACTACGCAGTATGAACTTCTAGTATCTTAAAGGCCTTCGGTCGTATGTTTAGGTTGGGATTTAATTTTACTAATTATAGGATCCCAAGCAGATGGTAGCTTCCAGCCATCTTATTTATTGAAATTAGGATGTATTTTGATTTCAATAGCTTCGTGAATCACCCTTGTAAGAAATCTGTGTTCTTTATCCAGGATTTATGGACTGAGGACTTCATGGAACGTCTATTTTTCACATCAACTATGATTATTATATATATTATATACTATGATATTTTTATTGATCTATGGAGAGAGCTATGCTCGGAGTTTCTCTGCGTGATAGACTCAGAAATGAGTAAATAAAACCAGAGTGACCAACATAGCCCAACGGATTAGTACGCTGAAGTGGCAATGGGCCGGCCATATAGCTCGAAGAACCAATAACCGATGGGGAAGAAAGGTTCTCGAGTGGCATTCTCATACCGGTAGGCGTAGTGTTGGACGACCCCCCACTAGATGGAGTTACGAACTGGTAAGACGTGCAGGAATTCGATGGATGCAGGTGGCTCAGGATCGTGCTTTGTGGCATTACTTGGGGGAGGCCTATGTTCAGCAGTGGACTTGTGAAGGGCTGTAATGATGATGATGATGATGATTCTGTGACAGCGTGGTCCTTCCCCGGTCAAGCCAACCCATTCGTGCTACAACTATACTACTAATATAACTGTAGCATGGCTCTACCATGTACAATGTGACTACTCTGATGAAGTTATTGGGACCAGGATGTTTTTTCAATATACGACCAAGCAGCCAGTTACTGGGAGGTAAATCATTTTTCTTTATTAGTACTACATCACTTTCCTGCAGTTCTGTATTTTTTGAAGTCCATTTGTGGCGATGAAGAAAAGATGTAAGATACACATGAGACCATCTTCTCCAAAAATGTTGCAATGGTAAAGTCGTTGCAGCATTTTAACAAATATCTTCCGGGGCGGAAATTTCACTTACGAACTGACCATAATGATGCACCAAAATGGCTATTGAAGTTTAAAAATCCAGATCCACGTTGCGAGGTGGAATGAACTACTGCAGGAATACGACTTTGTGATCGAAAATTGCAGCGGGAAATGTATTGTCAAGAAGACCTTGTCGTGAAGATTGCAAGCATTGTACTAGGTAAGAAGGTAAGGAAGTGGTATTTGTAAGGATGCTCAGGACAGACCACCTCAGCACCGAGTGGAAAGACAGCTTACAAAATTCACAGTAGGAAGATACGGATATCAAGCTGATACTGGAATGGATGAAAGTCAGTGCTTCCAAGCCCAAGTGGAGCGATGTCTCAGCCATGAGTTTAACCACTTAAAGCTATTGGGTTCAATGGGACAGCTTGCTGCTTCAGGACGGAGTACTGTGCCGTTAATGGGAAAATGGTCGGGGAGACAGCAGTCATTTGCAAATGGTTGTCCCTTAAGCTAAAGTACTGGATGTTCCACAGCTGTGCCATTATGATTGTTTAGGAGGCCATCTAGGATTACTACGAATTTTCACTGGGTTTTCTGTCACGACGATGTCGAGGATTGCTGTCGCAAATATACAAGTTGTGCGGCTGTAAAGGGACCTCAGACTCGTAGTAGAGGTGGATTGAAGTTGTAAATTGTTGGTGCACTATGGGAGGGAATAGCCATTGACGTGTCGGGTCCGGCTCCGGAAAGTGAAAATGTGAATTTGAAAATAAGTGTACAGAAGTCTTCACCATTTCAAATCAAGAAGCTTCAATAGTTGCAGATAAACTTGTTAATGAAGTCTTCTGTCGTTTTCGAGAACCTTTAGAGATTAACAGCGATCAAGGAAAGAATTTTTTAGTCTCAAATATTCCAGGAAACTTGCCGAGTTATGGGCACTCATAAAATAAGGACGACTTCTTACCACCCGCAATCGGATGGAATGGTAGAACGATTTAATCAGACATCGGAGAGGTACCTAGCAAAAGATGTGGAAAATCGGCAACAAGATTGGTACAAGCACATACAACCATTTTTGTTGTCATATCGAAGCGCTATTTACGAAAATACATCAGTGACACATGCATCGCAAACTTTTTGAAGAGAATTACGGCTGTCTGCAGACCTAATCATCGGAATACCACCTGATGCCGCACGCAGTATAACCGATTATGCAAATGACATTTATGAGCACGTCAAACAATCAAAAACAAAAAAAATGAATGACATTTATGAGCACGTCAGACAATAGGGCCAGCAAATGTCTGAAAATGTGAAAACGCGGTATGACCGAAAAATTAACAACAAGGGGTTTGACGAAGGTTCACTAGTGTGGTTGCACAATCCAGTCCGCAGCAAAGGGAATTCTCCTAAGCTTCAAGCAAAATGGGAAGGACCGTACCAGATTGTGATAAAGATAAATGACGTAACCTACCGGATACAAAAATGTGCAAGAGGTACTCCTAAGATCGTCCATGTTGATCGACTGTCGCGTTATTATGAGGCAGTAATGCTAGGGACGAAGATGTCTTAGGAGGGGGCGGTATATGGCGCCCGACACTAGATGGCGCCAGGGGCATAATCGGGTAGCAGAGCGAGGAGAGCTAGAACTTTCCACCTTCAGTGCCATCTAGTATCGAGTGGAAGAACTAGGAGAGAACTTTCTCCACTTAGTCGGATGGAACCGGTATGTGCTCGAATATTCAGGATGTTTCAGTGAAAAAGGTCCTATTTAGAGGCGTCTAGGACCGCGACCGAGGCAGTTTTGAATGGGCGATACAAGTGTAGAATCCGAAGCAATATACCTACGAACTAAAGTGTTAAGTGTGATTAATTATTAGCGTGTTTTAAGTTTTAATAGGTTTTCGGTAATTAAAGTGTCAATTTTGGTAATTCAATTGGCAGTTTTTATTGTCCCGAACCCTTAGCTTGTAACAATATCTCCTATCATACTCTTAATCTCATGGTTGTTAGACGGGAAATGACACTAAAATCTTTAGCAGATTTGACAGTATACAGGTAGCTGAACAGTGAGATCCCCAAATGTACCCGGCGGGACTTACACAACTTCAATACAACTCGTACTGAAGAAGCGATTGAGCAAGGCTCCAACGTCTTTGTAAGAGATCAGACTGCCAGAAAGAGCCAAATGTCAAAGCTAAAGACCGAATGTGGCAGTATTCCATTCGGGCAAGGATGGAATTATAGTGAAACTTCTGACAGCTGGTATAAAACCGGTACTTAAACTTGTTGGAACTACTCCGGAGGTGTGGAGCAGAAGTGCGGTGGTCTTTTACTTCAAGAAAGGTGACAACGTTATTTTGAAGAACTATAGACTAATTGACCTTCTGAGCCGCGTCTACATGCGGTTTTCAAGAGTCATTACGAATCTTCTAGCACATAATATACTCAACGACTTCAAGCCTCCCGAACATACCCTGCAGGAGATTATACAGAAGACCGAGGGGTATAATCTGCCACTTTTCCTTGCGTATGTGAATTATGAGAATGCCTACGATTCCGTCGAAATTTGGGCGGTACTACAGTCCCTTCAGTATATCGTTGTGCTGAAGTATTTGTACAGTAGTAGGATGGCTATCCGAGTACAGAACCAGAGTACAAAACCTATACAACTGCAGAGAGGTGTAAGACAGAGTGACGTTATATCCCCAACTGGAACTGTAAGGATATTGTTACGAGCTTGAAGTTCGTGACAATAAAAATTGCCGATAAAATTACCTAAATTAACACTTTAATTTACTTTACACAAATTAAAACTAAAAACACTAATAATTAAACACACTAATTCACTTAATTCCGCTCCGAAGCTTCGCTTGTGTCGCCGAGTTCAACTCTGCCCTGCCCCGATCGCATCTTGCAGCGCCTATTTATATAATTAGCAAAGAAGCGTCCCGAACATTCAAGTAAATGCGCGCCAGGCAACGAGTATTCGAGTGTAGATTTTCCAGAAACTTAGTTCTTCGGGTGGCGCTGTCGGTCGAAAGACTTGTGATGTCATTTTCTCAATGCTCCCCTCGCTCTCGTTCCTGACACTAGATGGCGCTAGTGTATCGTCGACTTGAGCGCGTAACAATATTAACATCAATGGCGAGTATGACACTCATCTTTGATGTGCCGATGATAAAGTCCTTATGGCAGAATCGCTGGAGGACCTAATATTTTCCATTATATATACAACATGTCCCAAAATTCAACGATAAGCCAACAACATAACAAAAAAAGCCAAAAAGAAAAAATATATCCCAATTATATTTTAAGTTATATAAAAAAAATGAAATTCTTCAGAAATTGAGACCGTTTATGATATTTTAACTACAATGACTACAATTTTTTTAATATTTGTTTCTTTTTTTATAGGCAACCTGAATAGCACTGCTATCTACCACAATTCTTAAAAAATCCAGAATAACTCTTGTTTTATCACGAAAATTAATGAAACTTATTTTATTCCTTAAATTTTTTGAAGACTTTTACTTTTAACCAAATTTAACTTATCGTGGTGTAAAAAAAGTATGAACACTAGTATGGTAAGTTTTTTTTAAAAAATTGACGCAATTAACCAACATTCCAAAATCGTATAATACTCTAGGAAAACAAGTTATAAAAAATATGGGCCTATTATTTCTAAACAGGAGCCAAATTCCTTAAATTGTAATTGTCAGTAATCACTTTTACTACATGCCCAAAATGGGTTCTTGTTACAATTTCTAGGAATTTTAATGGGGTATACATACCTAAATAGACGGCCCCCAGTCCCCGGCGGCCCCGCTATTCCTGGCTACGGTGGCGACCATGGTAACGGCGGGGCAGGGGGTGCTAAGAATCTCCGGTGGAGGTTCGGGTGCCACCTACGACGACTCGACCTGGCAACATTTAACGCACGCACCATGAGGACTGACGAGAAGATCCTGGAGCTGGAAGAAGAGATAGACAAGTTGCGCTGGAATATTATAGGATTATCCGAGGTCCGAAGAGAGGGGGAGGATACGGTGATTCTCGAATCCGGCAACTTGTTCTATCACCAGGAGGGCGACCATCTGTCCCAAGGAGGTGTCGGATTTATCGTCCACAAGTCTCTCGTCAACAACGTTGTAAAGATTGGGAGTGTGTCGACGAGGGTCGCGTACCTGATACTCAGAATCACCAAACGGTATTCGCTGAAGGTCATACAGGTTTACGCACCAACCTCGGCACATCCCGATGAGGAGGTGGAGGAAATGTATGAGGATATTTCCAAACCCATGCATTCCTCCAGAACCCACTACACGGTGTTGATGGGAGACTTCAACGCAAAACTAGGCACAAGACAAAGCGGTGAGCTGAAGTTAGGAAATTTGGAGTAGGGCAACGGAACCGAAGGGGCCAGCAGCTGGCCGACTTTATGGAGAAAGAGGGACTCTTTATGATGAACTCTTTCTTCCAGAAGCGGCCCCACAGGAAGTGGACTTGGTCGAGCCCCGACGGTTTGACAAAAAATGAGATTGACTTCATTATGACGACCAGACGCCAACTGTTCAGTGATGTATCAGTGATCGCAAGGGTGAAAACTGGCAGCGATCACCGAATGGTTAGAGGCACACTGAACCTAAACGTTAAGTTGGAGAGGTCTCGTCTAATGAAGTCAACGCTCCGTCCCCCCTCGTGCTCTAATCCAGAATCCCGAAAACTTTCAGCTCGAGTTACGTAACCGTTTTCAGTGCCTAGAAGATTGCAATGCAGTGGACGATATGAATGACAAGCTCGTGGAAACTGTCCATGCGGTCGGAGCTAAGTTCTGCAAGAGCCGCCGCAGAAGAACACAAAAACTCTCCGATCACACTCTTAATCTCATGGCTGTTAGACGGGAGATGAGGCTGCAATAGTCAACAGATTTGACAGCATACAGGCAACTGAACAGACAGATCTCCAAATGCATGCGGCGAGACTTACGCAACTTTAATACTGCTCGTATTAAAGAAGCGATCGAGCGGAACCAGGGCTCCAAAGTCTTTGCCAGAGATCTGTCTGCCAGTAAGAGCCAACTGTCAAAGCTGAAGACTGAGTGTGGCAGCATCGTTTCCGGGACACTTGAGATTTTGAGTGAGATTGAGAGGTTCTATGGGCAGCTGTACACATCATCGTTGGAGCCACACGCAAGTGTGAGTAACGATCCGAGAGCAAATCTTATCCGACACTATTCCGATGATATCCCGGACTTCAGTCTAAGCGAGATTAGAATGGCTCTCCAGCACCTTAAAAACGGCAGGGCCCCAGGCGAGGATGGTCTTACAGCGGAGCTTCTGAAAGCGGGTGGAACACCGGTACTTGAAGTCCTTCAGAAGCTCTTCAATTCCGTCCTCCATGGTGGCACTACTCCGGAGGCGTGGAGCAGAAGTGCGGTGGTCTTGTTCTTTAAGAAAGGCGACAACACTCTCTTGAAGAACTACAGACTGATTTCCCTTTTGAGCCGCGTCTACGTGCTGTTTTCGAGAGTCATTACGAATCGTCTCGCACGCAGACTCGACGACTTCCAGCCTCCCGAACAAGCTGGTTTCCGAAAAGGCTTCACTACCATAGACCACATACATACCCTGCAGCATATTGTACAGAAGACTGAAGAGTACAATCTGCCACTTTGCCTGGCGTATGTGGACTATGAGAAAGCCTTTGATTCCGTCGAAATTTGGGCGGTGCTACAGTCCCTTCAGCGGTGCCAAGTTGACTGTCGGTATATCGAAGTGATGAAGTGTTTGTACAGTAGGGCTACGATGGCTATCCGAGTACAGAACCAGAGTTCGAAACCTATCCAACTGCAGAGAGGTGTAAGACAGGGTGACGTTATATCCCCGAAACTCTTCACCGCTGCATTGGAAGACGTTTTCAAGCTACTGGACTGGAAAGGATACGGTATTAACATCAATGGCGAGTACATCACTCACCTTCGATTTGCCGATGATATAGTCCTTATGGCAGAATCGCTGGAGGACTTAAGCACTATGCTCAATGACCTCAATAGTGCCTCCCAACGGATAGGTCTTAAGATGAACATGGACAAAACAAAGATCATGTTTAATGTCCATGTCACACCTATGCCGGTAGTTGTTGGGAGCACTATGCTCGAAGTTGTTGACAAGTACGTTTACCTGGGACAAATAGTCCGACTAGGTAAGTCCAACTTCGACCGAGAGGTCAATCGACGGATTCAACTCGGCTGGGCAGCGTTCGGGAAATTAACTAATAAAAAAAAACTAGATTGTACAACCAGTGCGTGTTGCCAGTGATGACTTACGGATCTGAGACGTGGTCCTTCACTGCTGGCCGTATGAGGACGCTCAAGGTCGCTCAGCGAGCTATGGAGAGGGCTATGCTCGGAGTTTCTCTGCGTGATAGACTCAGAAATGAGGATATCCGCAGTAAAACCAGAGTGACCGACATAGCCCAACGGATTAGTAAGCTGAAGTGGCAATGGGCCGGCCATATAGCTCGAAGAACCGATAACCGATGGGGAAGAAAGGTTCTCGAGTGGCAGCCTCGTACCGGTAGGCGTAGTGTAGGACGACCCCCCACTAGATGGAGTGACGACCTGGTAAGATATGCAGGAAGTCGATGGATGCAGGTGGCTCAGGACCGTGCTTTGTGGCATTACTTGGGGGAGGCCTATGCTCAGCAGTGGACTTGTGAAGGGCTGTGATGATGATGATGATACATACCTTACATGTTAGAGAGAGATAGATAGATAGAGATATTTACGTTAAAAAGAGACAACAGCAGGGCATGTAGAGAAGCTGTTATTATTCTCAGCAAGTCAGTTCAGTACGCTCTACTCCTTTGTGTACTGCGCACCGTTCCCAATTCAACTTACGTGGCTCTCCTACATACTATCGACTTTTGGCTTGGCTTTTTGGACTGGAATCGACCTGCAAACTTAACTGAACTAGCATTATTTGGACTGGAAGTGATCTGCAAAGTAAACTGACCTGCCATTATCTTGGACTACGATTGTGTGTTTTGTGATTTAGAGTTCTGGCGCATTTTGGACTGTTTAGCGTTTAACATGCCGCAACCGTACACACCACAGAAATACGCTAATATGCATTTAATCTATGGAGAATGCCGATGTAATGCTAACATTGCTAGCAGACTTTATCGAGAAATATACCCAAATTCTCAAAGATATCCTGATTATCGAGTGTGCCATCCAATAGGAGAAGCGCTGGAAGACCTAGACTGGATCGTGATGAAGAAGTTCTCAATGAGATAGAAAATTATTCGACTACTTCGGTACGCGCCATAGAAGAAGCTACATGAATCTCGAAAAGTTCTGCACATCGAATATTAAAACGTCACAAGCTTCACCCATATCACTACAGGCGTGTGCAGACGTTATTACCGCGGGACTATCCGCTACGAGTCAGATTTTGCCGTGTGATGATGCAAAGGCACAGTGAAGATCCCCAATTCCTAGACAAAATTCTATGGTCGGATGAATCAACATGCAAGAAAGATGGGTATTTAAATCTTCACAACCTACAGAGTTGGAGTAATGAAAATCCGCACTTGATGAGACAAGACAAATTCCGATATCAATTCAAGGTTAAACTATGGACCGGCATATTAAAAATGGAAAAGTAATTGGGCCCTTTGAGTTACAAAGAAACTTAGATGGTAATAGTTATTTAAACTCTTTACAAAATGACTTGCAAGAATTGTTAGACGACGTGCCCTTAAGTGATCTCCAAAACATGTGGTTCCAAAATGATGGTTGGCCAGCACATTATGCCCGTCCTGTGCGAGAATATTTAAATCAAGAGTATCCAGGGCGTTGGATCGGGCGACTTGGTCTTTTCGTATGGCCACCCCGTTTACCAGATTTGAACCCCCAGGACTTCTTCTATTGGGGTTGTCTTAAAAACAGGGTCTACTCAAAACCCACAGACATTGGACGAGCTTCGTCGAAATATCACTCAGTCTGCTGATTACATTAATAGTATAAGATATGCAAAACAAATAAAACGATCATTTTTAAGGCGATGTCGTGCATGTATTAATGCTAGTGGCAAACAATTCGGACATTTGCTATAATGTTAATAACTTAATAAATTACACGTGAAACTGTTTGTACCATTTGTTTTGAAATATTAGACATTTTTCAAGAACTAATATTTTTATTACACCCGACCGTTATTTGGCCCCTGTTAAGAAATAATAGGCTCATATTTTTTTGAAACTTGTTTTCCTAAAGTATTATACCATTTTGGAATATTGGTTAGTTGCGTCAATTTTTTAAAAAAAAAACTTGCCATACTTGTGTTCATACTTTTTTTTACACCACGATAAGTTAAAGTTGGTTAAAAGTAAAATTCTTCAAAAAATTTAGGGAATAAAATAAGTTTCATTAATTTTCGTGATAAAACAAGTGATATTCTGGATTTTTTAAGAATTGGGGTAGATAGCAGTGCTATTCAGGTTGCCTATAGAAAAAAAAGAAACAAATATTAAAAAAAATTGTGGTCATGGTAGTGAAAAATATCATAAACGGTCTCAATTTCTGAAGAATTTAATTTTTTACATAACTTAAAATATAATTGGGATATATTTTTTTCTTATTTTCCCGATTAGTCCGGGGCAGGTCTATTCTCCGGTGTTGGCTTATCGTTGAATTTTGGGACATGTTGTATATATATATAAAGCTCTGAAATCGAAAAAACATTTATATACTCTATAACCGACCGGCACTTTTCTTACATAAAAATCTATAGAGCATAGGCTCGTTGACGTAACTACTATTCTTGATATTTGAAAGCATTCCACTTATTTATACTTAAAACATACTTAAATTTGAACAAAACCTATATATAAAGGAAAATATACTTAGATTATAAATTGAAACCCATTTTCCTTTATTTAAACGAAGCCTACGCAAATAAGATAGGGCGTCGAATGGACGGAAACCGCAAAGTATTTTAAGTGACAAAGAGCACCAATTAGATATTAACGAGGGAGATCAACATAATCGCTCAGAATTTAAGTAAGCTAATTAAGCCACACTTTTAAAATGATAAGCCTTTACAGCTCTAAATTAGAAAGTAAATTACTGACTAAGTAGTATTTTTATGGACGTTAAAAGTAGTACAACTATAACCCATGGTGGCCCGTCTCAACAGAGACTGGCCAACTGCGCAGGACAGGATAAAAGTGCACGAGCAATGATTTATATATATTACACTAGATTAGTAATTACCGCGCTAAAGCGTTGCCACTGCACATATGGCCACAGCCATATGCCTGGCTAACGTCTGTTCAGTGTACAATGTGACGCCGACAGAGTTGAGCCGCGACAAAAAATGTGAAATTGAGTAGTGAAATAATGCAATTCAAGGTTATGAAAAAATAATAAATCAAGCAGAATTACATTCTACACATAATTTTTAGTTCTTGTTTTCATATAAGCTAAAAAACCTCAAATAATTAAACAAAATAATCGAATATTGCGATTTAGGTTCAATGTTGTACTTTTCCGCCTTTGTGATAATCGAACATTAATGGAAGACTATACAATTACTGGAGTGAATTAATTTATTACCTCTGACTTTTAATATTTTGGAAATTAAAATAAAAACTACGTTTTAACTTTCATTCAAAGTAATTAGTTATTCTTATTTTAGTTTATTCATGAATGATCTATTAAATATATTTTATTACCTACTTTATGTTAATAATTTTATATTAATTATATTTTATTACCTATTTTATATTGTTTGATTTATTAGTACAATAATAGTACTTATAAAAATGTATTGTTTCATTATTATTCTTACTTCTTTTCATCTGATAAGATTTGTATCCTTTTTTTTTCTAAGGGAATGTAATAAAAATTTGAAAATAAAATAAACTTTTTAATATAAAAACAAATAGGTAACTTCAGCTTAAAAAAAAACTCATTTTTATTACGTATTTTACGTAAAATTCCATACAGTAAGCCACATCAACCCTTCATTGCATGTTTGTGTTTCTATCTTTATCTAATCTTAGCGACGATATTGTTTTCGCAACTTGTGTAAGTGAGATAGATATAATATGTTTATTTAAAATGTTTAGGAATTTCAAAGCTACGTCGTCACGTTTGTATAGTGGTTACATGTTTTTCGACGCGTGTTAATGTGGTTTGTTCCTCTAGTTTTGTATAACTCAATGTGCACGAGTATGTGCCCAAACACAAGTGCACTCTTGATTTACTCACATCATAGTCCAACGGGAGAAGAACAACTAGATATTAAGCTAAAGACCAACGAATTTATGTTCCTTCCTGCACGAGGATGAAACACTGTCAATTTGCTGACTCCAGGTTGCTACCGAGAAATTATTGACAGTAAAACCCACCCATAACTAATGTTTGCCATCGGGCCATTGACTGACTATTTGTTATAAGCATTCCTACTGCTTATAACAAATAGTCAGTCAATAAGTTTTACTATATAATATAATCAATAACATGGACCAGATAATTGATAGAACTAGACGTTACTTTGCGGAAATCTATTATAATAAAAAATAAAAATATAAATTTCTTTGCAACCTTCCGCTAAATATATTTAGCGGAAGGTTACAAAGAAATTTTATGTTTTTATTTTTTTATAATAACATTGGACCATCCAAAGAATACCCAAGGTTCTTAACGTGGCACAGTCACGCTACAACTGCGTTATGGCTGTTACAAAAAGACGCCGAAATTATGTGAAGCATGAATGTTTTTCTTTTTCTTTTTTTGACTTCTAAGTGAAAAGATTGCGGGTCTTTAACACTGCATCCACACCTTTTAATATTTCTCCTGAGTTTTCTATTAGGAGAAAATTAACATTACTAACTTTGCTGGATTTCAGTAATGCGTTAAATACAGTCGATTTTGTTATCTTGTTAAGTATATTGCGCTCTAAAACGTAGCAGCATCTACTATTGGATAAAGTTTGATTCCGTATTTGTCGGGTTTTGATTTCACGCACTTTCGGAAAGGACATTTTCCTCGAAAGCCAACCATCATCTCATCGATAACAACGTTCTCTCCCACTGAATATGACAAAAGACAGTTTTTTGTAAACATATCTAAAATTTCTCTTATTGGCGCAGCTTTGTCTAGAGTACGACGAGCTTGTCGCGTAGTAGCATCATCAAACCGCAATGAATTCAGTAGAAATTTTTCTCTTTAGGTATACCTGTCCCATCACTTGCATATAAATCTTCTAAATTGGCGTGTGATGTCTTCAAGGATCCCGCTATGTACAACAATCCGAAAAGTGCTCGAATTTTCACCGCATCTGTCGGTTTGAAGTCACGTATTCTGTTTACTTTATTTCTGTCACCCCCACACATTTCCTACGAGTGCCCGCATCTTCTGTGAGAATATTTTGAACTTGAGGCCTCACTCTGTTATTGTTAGAGTTTTGCCACTTCGTTACTTTAACGCGCCCTGTAAAACAGCTACCTATTTCTGAAAGTGGCAAATCATCCTCTTCTGAGTCGGAGCAGTTTGATTCCTCAGCAGATCGTGGTTCCTCCACAACGATGTGGTCGGAAGTTTCAGAGCCTTGGACGCTGAGCTCTGATTCATTCTCTTCTTCGTCTTCTCTTAGTAATTCCTCGAGTTTTGCACTTTGTGGTAACCGTCTAAGCCTCATTTTATATAAAAAAATCCAAGCTTAACATCTCCGGCTGTGGTTGACTGGTTTTGTAGTTACTTTTTTGGGCGCCGACAGCGTATTCAAGTAGGAAAAGGACCACGTTTAGAGAATACCAGCGTATATTAGCACCGTAATATTGCCGAGTGTCTAATGGTGACTGTAAGATTCCGGTATATGGAGTAGAAATAACGAATTTGAAATGAATTTTTAATCGACGATAGATACTGCTATAGTGTCTATGGGCCACAGCACTTTGATACTATTAGTGTTGGAGAGAACAGAGGAGATAAACTAGTGTCACTTTTGGCCGTATTTTTTGTCATCATTAGCTACCCGAGCAGGCATGTGATGTTGAGAAGACTCCAAAACTAGAGAGGGTTTTATAAATAAAACGATATATCGCCAAAATAAAATCTTTCAAAATAACTTCTACCGTCATTTAATTACAGTAACAGCCTATAAAAGCCCACTATTGAACGTACGCCTCCTAATAAGTTGCTTTATAGGGATATTTGACAATATTACTTGGGTTGGCAAGCGGGTATCCACCGCAGTTAATTATAATTATGAGCTGTTATTAGAAAAATGGTGATGGCCATCTCCTGTTTCATTTTCCTCTGTCGTCTCTAACGAAACCCACGGGATGGTACGCTGCCATCACACGGCAGACTCTTTCAAAGTAGGGAGGATTTAGCGTAATCGGTTAACTTAGCAGATGATCGTAGTGTCAAACGTCTCACCTCTTTAATACTGCTCCCCATCGCCAGTCTGGTCCTTTTACATCTATATACTGAATATACTGTATCCTCGTGTTTTCATACCCAACGCAGTAAGCTTGAATTGTCATTGGCATAAGTCATATTATCAATAGCCAAATAGCGAATCTACCAGAATGAAGCGAGCGAGCTCGAATCCTGCATTATGTTTGCGGATTTTTAGAGTGCTTTACAAATTTTTAACCTTTTAATTTTTTAGAAAATCGTTGTTTAATTGATATAAATTCAAACCTAATTATTATTTTTTGAACAATTATCGTAAAAAATATACATTATGTGTTTAATGTAATCGGTTTGTCTAAAACTGCTGTAATGATTAGGATGGAACTTTGTATTTAGATAATGTTTTACATTTCGAGTGGCACTGTAAGTGTCATCGTTGAGAAAATTATATTTTTTTGTACGATGAGTCAAGTCGCTCGCTCAGAGTAAGTTACTGGAACATTCAGTTGCAAATTACTTTTATAATTAAAGTTGTGTACAAAACAAACTATTGGCAAAAAAACCTTTTAACGACTTTTATTAAGTTGTTTAAGTAAACAAAAAAGCAGCACAATTAAATATAGAAGTTGCATTGCGCAAGGCTATCACTAGTCCCTAGGGAAAAGAAATTGTAGTATGCACACACCGTAAAAGTTATTAGAGTCTAATTTCTTACTATCAGCTATCCTTTGTTTTAAAAAATTGTAAAATTAATTTTTTATAGTAAGACGAATCAACTTTTGTTTGAATAGTGTTGGCTTAAGAGAATTTTATTCCCCGCTCCCGTGAGTGTTGTAACAGGTGACTATGGGAGATGACCACCACCGTAAAATAGCAGCTTTACCCTTTTTAATGCACACGAACTATTACATCTTAGTCCACAGAGGTGACAACGCATCGGCATTTTGGTTCTTAATTGAGAATAGATGTAGCCGTCTATGGGCCACATCATCCACTAACCATCAAGTGGACTGTGTGTTTGTTTGTCATATTTATACTATAAAAAATAATGCAGAAGATATAATGCCTACAAGTGTAAGTAACAATACAAGAGCTAGTCTCATCCGAAAATATTCCGATGATATCCCGAACGTTGCTCCGCGTGAAAGTAGAATGACTCTCCAGCGCTTTAAAAAGCTTATAAAAGCGGGTATTAAAACTTATGCTTGAAGTCCTTCTGACGCTTTCCAATTCTATCCTATATGCTCGGTTTGCTTCAGAAACATGAAGCAGAAATGCGATGGGCTTGTTCTTTCAAAACATTTCTTTTTTGTCTCTTATCAAAGAACTAAAAACCAATTTCTATAGTAGCTTTACTATGTGCTTTTTTTGAGTGTCTTTGTCAGTAATTTGCACTCAAACTTGACGAATCTCAGCCTTCCGAATATGTTGGTTTCATACATACTTTTCAGCAAGTTGTACAGAAAACCGAAGGTACAATATGTCAATTTGCTGATGATATGCTGTATAGTGTTTGTACATAAGGACTACTAACTTCATCCAAGTACAGAACTAGGGTAAGAACACTATCTAATTGCCGAGAGATGTAAGAAAGGGTGACGTTGTATCGACAAAACTCTTCACTGCTGTATCGGAAGACATTTTTAAGCAGCAAGATAAGAGGATATGTTATCAGCATCAATGGTTAATACATATAACTCAGCTTCGATTCACAATTTGCTTCAATCGCGACTCCCGACTGATAGATCTTAAAATAAACATGGTCAAGATAAGGGCTATGTGTAATGTTCTTGACACTACTTATACCGGTAGTTATTGGGAATTTACCCAGGACAAATCGTCCATATAGGATAATGTTGACGGATCTAACTAGGCTGGGTAACGTTCGAGAGATTACGATACATTTTTTGTCACTAGATAGATATTAAAAATAGATTAAAAAACCGACAAATGATAAGAAAGAAAGATTCTTAAGGCCTTTTTTTAATCAGTAGAATTGTGAAAAGTTTTAACAATGATGATAATGCTGATGATGGTACGGTTATATTAATTTTCCTTATGATATCGTGGTAATGTTGAAAAATCGCTTTCATTTTGACCCCATTAAAGTTATGCTATTATTTTTATAGCAAAAAGAAAGAATGGTTCGCCTAGAGACATGCGAGATTTTTGATCCCCCTTTGATGTATTATAAACGTATCTTTAATCGCGTTTGTAGCGCTTCCAAAGAGTTTTTTCTTTGACAGCGTTAACATCAAATAAAGCAAATACTATATTTGTTTTGTATATCTACCGAATCTATTGAAAAAATTACACGCACTGAAATAAATATAATTCAATTACATCTTTTTCTCAATAAGACATACGGTAAGTGTGGTCCTATCTCACATAGCAATGTTAATTCTACGTAACCGGTTACGGATGATGTATGATGATAAAACTAGGGTAAGGTATAATTATGGTGTCACAAACGAGTTTTAAATTGTCCATCACCTATAATATGAGCATTGTCTACAGAATACGCACCTTATACTACTTTAATTACAAAAAAATAACTAGTACAGTGTACGCAATGCCATTTAAGGCTTATAGTAGGGTAACCTATGATACGAAATGGGTATTTACTCCAGCGTTGTGGGAAGTGGGATGGGAAGAAAAAAAGTTGTATAATATTTCCTATTTCAGTGATGGGGAAGCGTCTACAGATTTTCAAAAATGGTAAAACTACTACAATCTAGTAGAGGTGTTCAAAAATTAATTCCATCGCGTCAGATATTTAAAGACGATATTAAGTAAAAAAATGTTCCCATTCAAAAGAATAACGATTCGGAAGTGAGACAAGCTGGTAGGAAATTTATGAACATGCAAAAAACAGTTGCCATATTGAAATACTTGAGCGTGTCAGATATACAGAAGGTTCAGCTTGAGGTGCCAGTTGTGGTAGCTTAAAATCTGACTATTATTTTGGGGGATATAATGTTCAAACTGCTATAAATATTTTTTATTTATATTTTTATCTACACATTTTTCTTATGTGACTGTGAATGGCATGACAGGAGACTCAGAAATAGGGAAAAAGTAAAAGGGAGAGAAAGGCGCGGAGTGGGGTAGACACAATTTACTACAACTGCACGCTGTCACCTTCATTGGCGATCCTCTCTACTCTTAAAATTCAATGCTTTCTATACGCTATTGGGTTGTGGATTTTTGTATTAATACAGATTGATATGCTACTTTTAAGACTTGTAACACATACAGATAAAGAATCTGATAAATTTTACCCGAGTTAGTGCTCCTGTTATGCCTTGCTCTTAATCTTGATACATTCATTTAATCTAATTTTAAGTAATACTTAAAAATTTTTAGAAATGAGACCAAAATATTTTTTAAAGGAACTATATTCTCTAAGATTGAATATGATGCTGGTTACTTTAAAATATTTGCGAAAATTAATTCAAAAACATAACAGAGCTACAGCAGAGCAGTCGCTGAAACTCTAAAATTTTCAGAAATGATTTTAGTTACAACACAGATGTTTACAACAGTATTTTTCTTTAATCTTACTTGAAATAATATATTTATGTTTATTAAGTTTTTGTTCATTATAAAAGTCCTTACACAAAGCGGAAAACTTCTCTTCAATTATTGGTGTAGTTATAAGAGACCTAGTTCATGATCCCATCAGTAAAATAATTCAGACTTTTCTGCTTTAGAAGCGGAAAGCATAAATTTGATGATGATGATGATGATGATGATAATGATAATGATGAACTGTAAAAAAATCATAAACCTACTCATACATCTGTAAAGATTTAAGTAATAATCATATCTAATTTGTCATGAGGTTGCGGTGTAAGATAATCTACTACTAATACTAAGCCATCCATCTCGTGTTTATTTACAAATAAAAACTGAAATAGGCAATGGACAGCAGTATTTTGGATATGAAAATCACAACTCAATTATAATAAAAACTGCAGTAACTACCTCGCCAGCCAAGCGTGCTTAATTGTCACGGTTGGCAAATATTCCGGTTGTGAGTAAATCTATAGGGGACGGGGATATTATCAATAATAGACTTTTTTGTAGGCCCCCATTCCATTCATCTTAGTTCTCACGGGTGAAAATGTCTGCATTTTGATTCAGTATGGAGGATATACGTCGATGTCTATGGGCCACATCAACCACTTACAACCAGGTGGACTGTGTGCTTGTTTGTCACTCTATCCAATAAAAAATGTCCCTCTGCAAGATGCAGGAGTGTAGAAGCTTGATTTTGAATATCATCTCTATGACATAGAACGATCTCAAAGACCAATAATAAACCAGCCCAAGCATATAACTGCAAGACTTTAAGGTGCTATAATTTCATACTTCGTAGATTGTATCAAAAATTAATAATTTTAATCTGATGATTATATAATAATTCGCCATCAGGAAAGGTTTGGATAACTGACGTAAAGTATATTCATTTTTCGATCATGTTTGTCCCACCCACCAACAAGTTGCGTTTAATGATTCATAGGTGAAAAATTTACACAGATATTTTATTGTTATTATATAAATCATCATGGAAGCTAGACAGTCTGCAGCCCCGTAATTAATGGACACGACTTAGGCAAAGCTACTTAGATGTAAGTCAAACTAAGGCACAGATATTGTCAATGAGAATAGCGGCTTCCTAAACAACCATCACAGAGACGCAATGTTGCAGGACGCAGGAAGCATTAATACGACTATCATTGGGCTTACACCATCCCAAGGTCCCTTATACGATTCCAACAGATATCACCCGCATACCAGAACCACAAGATGTGTCGAATCAGCCGCAGCACACCCGCAGATCTATCACAAGACGCAGTACTGTAAGTAGCATTAAGTATCAGTGCAACTATCCATATGAATGTATGGCGCCCCTTCACAATACACCCACATGATCCCTGTCTAATTTGACAATGAACTTTAAAAGGTTGTTAGAGCAGTACCAAGTTATCACAGTAGCACGCTACTAAGACACCAGTAACAATAAATCTACATAACATAGAGCTATTGCACTAAAACTTGGATAGAGTATGTTGTTGAATTTAAAAGTGCTATCAGACACGCTCTTTCTAATCCGAAAATGACGTATCATAACGCTATGCGCTAATACTCCGCATACAAACAACATAACCCGTTTGAGGTCCCCGAGCTAGTCGTATTAGTAAAGATAAAATCCCAAGGACATATCGGTTAGCGAGTTCACGCTTACCACGGTCTCGGACGTTGTGAAGCTATTTGTCTACACACCACTATAATATTCCTTTTAAAGTCCCATTTTATTGATAGAATCGACATAACGCTTTTACATATTCAAGACAATGCTTATGCATCTTAGAGACAATTATAGACTTTACTATTGTTGCGCGCCTGTCCAGTATATGGCGCGAGATTATTAGCACCATATAGTATCAAGTAGCAGAAATAGGAGCGTCAAGATCTTTCTTGAACTTTCCCACTAATGCCATCTAGTATCGAGTAGCGAGGTCGTTCTGGAAGATTCTTTGCTAGAACTTTCGACATTCTATTCAAACATTCTAGATGTTTTCGGTGGAAAAGGTCTTATATAAAGTCGACTTAGGAGCGAAATAATGTGAACTTAAGTGTTAAGTGTGACTAATTATTAGTGTTTTAAGTTTTGATTGGTGTTCGGTAATTAAAGTGTCAATTTTGGTAATTCAATCAGCACTTTTTATCGTCACAAACCTTAAACTCGTAACAATTGGTGTCAGATATGGGATAAAATGATGCCGATTTCAACACGACACGGAAGGTGTCCGTACCCGAAGTTAACGCTAGCAGGAGATGGACCAGAGAACATTTGGCGATGCAAGGCTGCAGATTTTAAAGGACCAACTGCCTTCCACGGAGACTGGCCCGTCAGCAGCTCCTACACCTGCAGCATCTGACTTAAGTGCTTTCATGATAATGCTGCAGGAGCAGGCTTGCCGACAGGAGGAATAGGCCCACCGGCAGGAGGAACAGGCACGCTGGTTGCAAGAGCAACAGGAGAAAAAGACTCGCTGGCAGAAGGAACAGGCCCGCCGACAGAAGGAACAGGCCCGTTGGTTGGAAAAGCAGTTCAAACGCGATAAGGAAGAGCAGATGCTTCTAATCAAAGACTTTCACGCTGCTTTCGGAAAAGAGAGGGGGGAGGTGAAAGGATAGGGTTGCTCAACAAGACAACCGCCTGTCGGAAGCTGAAACCCAAATAAACCAAATGAACAACGTGATGGCTGACATGAATAAAATGCTGGAACACTTTAAACTTGGGGATGGAACTATAGCTCCCCAAGTAGCTACCTTCGCTACGTGGGTTCCAAGTGCCACCGTTCGACGGGAGTTCTTCCTGGTCGACCTACAAAATCCAATTGTAAGCTGTTATGAATGCGAATGGCCGGAATAAAAGATACAGCCCTAGGTACTGTGGCTGTGAGGAAAGGGGCCATCTTCGATTAATCTGCTTTAAGCGAACTGTAGGAAGGGAAGGTGATCGACCTCGAGGAGGTAGTGTGACTGACGGCGACGCATAGCAGCAGCAAGATCATTGTTCCCCTCACGTTAGGGAGGTTGCAGCAGCTACAGTGTGCGACTGAAATAAAAGTTACCGCCCAAGGTGCTACGGCTGTGGGAAAAGGGGCCATCTTCGATCTAGCTGCTCTAAGCGAATTGTAAAAACGGAAGAAGATCGATCTCTAGACAGTTGTGCAGTTAACAGTATCGCCTAGCAGTAGCAGAAATACGACTTCTTATAGCAAACGTAGATGCATTGTCAAGAAGACCTTGTCCTAAAGAATGTAAGCTTTTTATTAGGCAAGAGGGTTTGTACGAGAGGGACGACTTGCAGAGAGGGAAAATGGTATCTGTGAGGATGCTCAAGACAGACCATCTCAGCAGCAAGTGGAAGGACAGCATACAATACGCTAAGCAAGGAGATACAGACATTAAGCTAATTTTGGAATGGATGAAGACCAGTGCTCCCAAGCCCAAGTAGAGCGACGTCCCAGCGATGAGTTTGACCACAAAAAGCTATTGGTCCCAATGGGACAGATTGCTGATTCGTGATGGAGTTCTGTGCCGTAAATGGGAAAATGGTCAGAGCGACAGCTGTCATTTGCAAATGGTTGTCCCTAAAGCTAAAGACCGGATGCTCTACGGTTGTACCATAATGATTGTTCAGGAGACCGTCTGGGAGTTAAACGAACTCAACCGGGAACGGTTTTACTGGGTCAATTGTCGTGACGATGTCGAGGATTGGTGTCGCAAATGTACAAGTTGTGCGTCTGTGAAGGGACCTCAGACTCATAGTAGAGGTGCATTGAAATTTCACAATGATGGTGCACCATGCGAAATTGAAATTTCACAATGATAGCCCTTGACGTTGCAGAACCGTTTCAGAAAGGTGCAAGAGGTACTCTGAAGATCGTCCTTCGACTGGCGCGTTATTATGGGGACGATAATGGTTGGGTCGAGCATGTCTTAGGAGGGGGCAGTGTCGCATGTGGAGGAGGCGAGAGAGGTGTGTCAGGATCATGTCAAATGGAAGTCTGTAGTCTTTGCCTACCCCCCTGGGTGACTATAATAATGTTTCTACCTATGTTCGACATATACTTCCAAGAAACTTTGACCATCCAAGAAATTTTGATGATATTCTTGTATATGTGTGAATGGGTTCCTTAATTGTTTATATTCACATTAAAAACCCAGTAGTAGGTGAAGCTGTTGTTAAGATTCAGAAATCTTCCGTGTGAAGCCGGGGTGGATCGCTAGTATAATATAGAAAATGATATAATATTAAATACGGTATCGTACAATTTCAATATAGTGCAATCTTTCGAGAAGATTTATGTTAAGCAATTGACTAGACATTTGATAGGCTGTAATAAATGTATGAGTGAATCTGACTGAATAAAACGCAGTCATAAAATATTTATTTTATTGAAAAATCAAAGTTTTTCAAACGGAATTTTAAATGTAACCTATCACACGCATGCAGTAAACTTTCATATATGCACGGCGGAAATACGTGTCATGCATTTATTATGTACGTTAAATTTAAAAATATGTTTTCCTTGCGATAATGTTTAATTTCAAAAAATTTTTTTCATAAAAATAAAAGCGACAAACTATCACGCATGCTTATTTGTTGTCGATAGTGACTACTTATTGCAACGCGAGGACTCCTACATATATTTTTTATTATCTCGAGTTACAATTATTATAAAGATTCGCTATAACCTGTGTAGCCTACTTCATCACCATGATCATTATCATCATCATCATCATCGCAGCTTATTTCAATTCCTCTGTTAAACATTAGCACCCCAAAGAAAAGCAACAAATCACAGTCCTGATCCACATGCATCAATCGAATTCCTTCTTTCATTGATTCTCTTGCCAGCCTGAAGGTAAAATAAGAGTGCCAAATTGAAATCCATAGTTTCACTCCATAGTCTGACATTGTAGTGTGAAAATAAATGAAGGATCATCAGCAAGTAATCTTATATCAAGGTTATCCCCTAATGTCTAAGGTGAGACATTAATAAAAAAAAGAAACAGAAAAAGGGAGAGAATTACGCCCCGAGGTACACCCATTTTTACTATAAAAGAAACTGAAGAATTTTGCTAATGAAAGTATAAAAATAAAGTTGTCAAACTTTTTGCGTTTTATTACCTAAATATGTAGTAACAAATTTAAAAACATGACTTCTAACGTCATAATTTTGTAATTTCCTAATTATTTACCGTGATGAACACAGTTGCAATCCTTAAAAAGATCACATAAATACCTCAACGATTTCGTATAATCTTGCAGACATTAAAAATACATGTAAGAAGCTCAACAACGGCGTCAATAGTCGCGCGAGCTCTTGTAAATCCAGATTGATTTTTATGAAGTACATTTTAATTAATAAGTTAAATTTACATTTAGATTAAAATGTTATTCAAAGTTACTTTTTCTAATTTTACTAAGCGTTGGCAGTACAGAAATAGTTCATAAATTAGCAGTCATTGTACAAAATCATTGCTTACATACTATGTTTAATTAAATCAGGAAACACATTTGATTCGACACTAGTATTTAAAACAAGAGCAAGATGAGGTGCGATTGTATATATTATAGACGCAATAACTTTGTATTCCTTGTGTATTCGTCTTGCCTTCGCTGAGTTCTATGGTAGCTCCTGTTAGCTCGCGGCCTGCAAGGCCCTGTGACAAGATGAAGCTGTAAGAGTCGTATAGACTAACAGCATTAACAACAAGATAATAGGTAGCTCCTGTACAGTTCATGCTAAAATTTTTTATACGCGCATTTACATTTTTTTCAACTAATATTCAATTCTAGTACCTAATAAGCGACGGCAGCAAAATAATTCAGTGATTTTCTTTATATTTTATATATATATATATATATATATATATATATATATATATATATATATATATATATATATATATATATATATATATATAAGTGAACGACAATATCATTATTTTTTTTGATGTAGAGTTTATGGTTAAGCTAGCTACTATATGCAAAACAAACTAATCACGGAATGGCCAAAAGGATGAGTTTGTCCACTATTACAAAAAAAATGAAGGGTCATCACCCAAATATAAAAGTTATTGGAGTTCAAACTTACTGGAAAGGATACGGTATTAACATCAATAGCAAGTACATCACTCACCTTCGATTTGCTGACGATATAGTCCTTATGGCAGAATCGCTGGAGGACCTAAGCACTATGCTCAATGACCTCAACAGTGCCTCCCAACGGATAGGTCTTAAGATGAACATGGACAAAACAAAGATCATGTTTAATGTCCATGTCACACCTATGCAGGTAGTTGTTGGGAGCACTAAGCTCGAAGTTGTTGACGAGTACGTTTACCTGGGACAAATAGTCCGACTAGGTAAGTCCAACTTCAACCGAGAGGTCAATCGACGGATTCAACTCGGCTAGGCAGCGTTCGGGAAACTACGACGCATCTTCTCGTCAGGTATACCTCAAAACTTGAAAACTAAGTTGTACAACCAGTGCGTGTTGCCAGTGATGACCTACGGAACCGAGACGTGGTCCTTCACTGATGGACGTATGAGGACGCTCAAAGTCGCTCAGCGAGCTATGGAGAGGGCTATGCACGGAGTTTCTCTGCGTGATAAACTTAGAAATGAGGATATCCGCAGTAGAACTAGAGTGACCGACATAGCCCAACGGATTAGTAAGCTGAAGTGGCAATGGGCCGGCCATATAGCTCGAAGAACCGACAACCGTTGGGGAAAAAAGGTTCTTGAGTGGTAGCCTCGTACCAGTAGGCGAAGTGTAGGGCGACCCCCACTAGATGGAGTGACGACCTGGTAAGACATGCAGGAAGTCGATGGATGCAGGTGGCTCAGGATCGTGCTTTGTGGAATACCTTGGTGGAGGCCTATGTTCAACAATGGACTTGTGAAGGGCTGTAATGATGATGATAATGATGAAACTTTCAAGATGTGGGACACCAACTGCAAAAGTGTGGTTGATGGATGATGCATATATTTTCGGAAAGAACTTTCCGCGAGACGCCGCGAGCGATACATTCAATTCCAGCCGCAGACTCCTGGTTCGCGAAATCACCTACATCGTGGTTTTTGGTTTTCCTCTAATAACTCTTGTTTCCTTTTTCCAAAAGTTCCAAATTTTTGGACGATGTTGTGTCCCCAGGTGATGCACAAAATCACTAAAAAAATAGTAGGTTGTGGCAAATAATCGAGCGCCGCACGCGATTTACTGTTTTGCTAATACGAGAAAAAACAGTTCTTCACTTGAAAAATCAATAACTACTATTTTTTTGCGGCTAAAAAAACGCCACTACGCCACTAGATGGGTCTCGTTTATACACAAATTTTGACACTAATTACTCTGAAATCCGTTAACTTTTTACCTCTTTTCGATATTTTTTACTGCGGGAGCGTCACAGTTTACCCAGTACCCAGATATTGCTCATATCCATGATAAGCCAATGGAATGGTTGTGTGAACGTGCCGTACTAACCCCGAAAAACTACAAAGCAGCAGCAATTAACAAAATCCTGTTACTTTTAACGTATTTTGAGGGGGGAAGAAATAGTAAACGTCAAAAGACTATTGGTCAACACAGATGACGTAATTAACTACCCTGTCGAATTTCTTAATTCAATGAAACCATCGGGTCTTCCACATCATAAGCTTATTCTGCGCGTGGGTTCTCCCGTTATATTGTTATGGAATTTAAAACCTCCTCAACTGTGCAACGGAACCAGACTAAAAGTAAAAGCATTACATCGCAATGTAATGGAAGCCACAAAATAAATATATCTGGATGTGCGCAAGGGGAAACTGTATTTGTACCAAGAATTCCCTTGATCCCGAATGATCTTCCCTTTCAATTCAGACGAATACAGTTTCCCATATAGCACCGGGTATTGACTTGCGGCCACGACGAAAGTTTTTTATTGCACTGGCAGCGCGGTGGCAGCGCACGTCCTTTTTACCGCTCCTGTCGTCCCCATTTCCATCTAAGCGGAGCGCACCTCTCATTGGAGGAACAAAATAAGTCCCCCAATGTCTAGCCCCCCCCCCATTAGCCTGTGTGAGAAGGAATGGATATTGGAGGAATGGCTAACTTAATTAACAAAAATACAAACTGCAAGGGTGTGTGTTGGCGCAACCAATAAGCATGAAGTTAAAATACATTTATTTCAGACATTAAGTATTATAGTATTATAAAGGCTTAACATTGTCTTTAAAATCATTGTATTTATTATAACTCTGTTAAAATATTCGAAACGTATTATATAGTAGAAAATAAAAGTCGAAAATATTATAGTAATAAAGATAATTATAACAATTATTATTTATATTTTGCACGTTCTTAGGAAGCTTTGTCTCTGTTCCGTATATCTACTTACGTGTTTCGGATGATGAATGTACAGGTGGCAGCCACCTAATAACCAATTGACCTCAAAATATAGAAAAAAATCTTTAATTTCTTATACAAAATATAAGTAAAGCGGAAAAACAATTTTAATTTATTCTAAGCTTGAGTTGTCTTGAAATAATTACGTATTTGTATGATGACATTATGTAGCTGGAGGAAACAAGCGTGGAAACAAACCATTTTATGGTAAGCTTTAATGGCGTTTCGTGTTTATTTATTTATTTATTTAACTTCATATACACATTAGATGTATATAGGCGGACTTAATGCCTGAGGCATTATCTACCAGTCTACCTTAGAGTAGTGCAGAGATTAAAGAGGTAGGTGTAATAAGAAGTGTGTACAATATATATATATATATATATATATATATATATATATATATATATATATTTTTTTATATATATATATATATATAAACTCATACATTTATAAGCGTATAAATATATACATAAATAAACATTATGTATATTAAATATACGAACGCTAAGTTGATTCTGCCATTTTATTGACGAGCAGTTCCCGCACTTTAGATTTGAACGAAATCCGGTTTTCGGCACTCCTGATTTCGGAAGGAAGAGCGTTCCAAAGAAGAACAGATTGAAAAAAGAACGATGATTGTACAAAATTAGTACTAAAAGGGGGCACTGGAGCAAAAGGTTATTACTAGAACGGAGAACACTATCATGGTTGGAGCTAAGATATTGAAAATGAGGAGTTAAATAAGATGGAGGATTAGGAGATATCAAGATAGAGTAAAGAGTAGTGAGTGCACGTAGACTACGGCGCTGACGAATGGGTAACCAGTTGAGTTGATAGCGATAAGTAGACACATGATCATACTTTCGAAGATTAAAAATGAATCGAATGCAGTTGTTAAGAAGACGGTAATATTTGTTCAAGAGTTCTGCATTCAGGTCAAAATAACACACATCACCATAGTCAAAAATGGGAAAAATTAAGGTCTTCACAATAATCGTCTTGGTCCTGGACGGGAGAAAGTTCTTCAGGCGGTAGAGAGAACGCAAAATACCTGTCACTTTCTGACAAACATTTGCCACTTGAGTTTGCCAGCTC
Source organism: Parnassius apollo (assembly GCA_907164705.1). Taxonomy (NCBI): domain Eukaryota; kingdom Metazoa; phylum Arthropoda; class Insecta; order Lepidoptera; family Papilionidae; genus Parnassius; species Parnassius apollo. The sequence continues at coordinate 11,317,668 of CAJQZP010000288.1, read as the reverse complement.
AAGGTGGAGTCAATGTGCAATCCAAGGTCTTTCACGGTATTACTCAGTTCTAAAATAAAACCGTTAAAAATGATCGGTGGTAAAGCTGTGGGATCCAGTTTCTTTATCATCCGTTGGCTACCTATTATTATAGCCTGACATTTTGATGGGTTAACTTTAAGACCAAACTTGTCAGACCAGTTCTTTATATACTCTAGGTCCCTATTAAGAGACTCAATTGCTGTAGATATACAGTCGACCTTCGCGTGTGAGTACAACTGCAAGTCATCAGCATACAAATGATACGCACACTGAAGATTTGGGGTAATGAGATTTATAAATATTGAAAATAACAACGGAGATAGAATACCGCCTTGAGGAACACCAGCATGCAAGTCACACCAACGTTATGAGGACTCGTCAATGCGAACTGACTGCTGGCGGCCTCGAATATAAGATGAGAACCACTCCAAAGCCTCAGATGAGATCAAAGAAAGTAAAAGTATTGATAATAGGATGTCGTGACCGATGGCATTAAAGCATTAGAGAAGTCAACCAAAACCAGTACTATGAATTTGATTAAAACTACTTTTTCGGATTTTATCGCATTTTATTTATATTAATTTTAATACCCGACGTTTCGGGTGCTTTCCAGCACCCATGGCCACGGGGGACTGAGATGACTGACGTCCCGATGTCAAAGTTAACCCGGAGTACCTTCAGCTTTTTAATTATTATTTTTGGTCCGATCTACGCAGAATGAACTAACTGTATTTTGAAGTCTTGCAGTGGTATGCTTGGGTTTAGTTTTAATTTTATTAATTATAGGATCCCAAGCAGGTGGTAGTACCTAGCCTCCTTCTCTATTGAAATCGGGATGTTTTTTAATTTCAATAGCCTCACGTATCATCCTTGGTAGGAATCGATGTACTTTCGCGAGGATTTGTGGTCTATAAAATCTGATGTAATGGTTGGGGACATCTAGAATATGACCGCAAACTGCAGACTTCCCGTAACGTTAATGCTTCACGTCAGCTATGTATTCTTTTACGCGGGTTCTAATTGATCTCTTTGTTTGCCCTATATATGAGAGACCACAGTCATAATCAAGCTTGTACACTCCTGCATCTTGTAGAGGGTAAGAACTGACTAATCTTCTTCGGCGGCTTGTAGAATGTTCTAATAGAAGTTCGCTTCAAGATGTAGCCAATCTTGTCTGTGACACCTCTGACATATGGTAGTATAGCAGGCACACGCTCGACTGTGGCCGGCTTCACTCGGTCACTGTGACGGAGGCGTGGGACCCGAAGCTTGTTGTCGTGCAGAACCTGCTTGACGTGCTGAAGCTCGGCGGCCAGGTGTTTGCCGTCACAGATCCCTCGTGCTCTCTGAAACAAAGATTTGCCCAAGGTAGCTAACTGTGAAGGATGATGGTGAGATTCACCATTTAAGTATCGGTTTGTATGGGTCTTTTTTCTATAAACAGTATGACCTATGTTGTTGTTAGGATTTCAGATGACTAACACATCTAGGAAAGCTAAGGAATTATTTGCCTTTAACTCCACAATAAATTGAATTTTAGGGTTTATGGAATGAAGATTTTCTAAGAATGCAGTTACTTTGTCTGATGGTAAAATTGTGAAAGTATCGTCTACGTACCGCTTGTATAACCTTGGGGAAACAGGTGCAGTAAGGAGGGCTTTCTCCTCAAAATCTTCCATGAATATATCGGCGACAATGGGAGATAAAGGTGAGCCCATCGATAAAATCCGTAAAAGTAGTTTTAATCAATGTATAGTGTTCGCGTAAATATAAGAAATCAGTACTGTGACTTTAGTTTCCTCCATGCCCTAATGTCACCAGTGACTTTCAGGAGCGCGGAAACAGTGCTATGACCTCGCCTGAAACCAGACTGTAATGAGCTTAACAGGTTATTCGAGAAGATAAAATGTGATAGCTGTTTGTGTATACAAGCCTCTAGCACCTTTGATAAAAAGGGAAGAATGGATATAGGTCGGAAATGATTAGGTAAATAAGGATTAGAAAATTTTGGGAGAGGTATAATGTAAGCTTTACGCCATAGCGACGGAAAAACTCCAGAATTCAGAGAGAAGTTAATTATATGGGAAATAGCAGGGAGGAGATGGTCTATAATATTAATAATCATACGGCGACTGATATTGTCACAACCAATAGCATTAGACTTAATGGAGAGTATAACCTACCTGATCTCATTCTTAGCTATTGGATAGAAGCGGAAAGGAGCGATATTTGTACGAGGTAAACACATTAACTGATTAACAGTTTGACACTTGGTTTGGTGATCCAGAGATGTATGTGAAGAGAAGTGTTGATTGATATCATCCAAACCAATTGTCCTCTGAAACTCAGAATGGGACTTATTACCAAAACCCATGGTTCCGAGGAAATTCCAGATATCTGCGGGGGAAGAGGATATGATGTTGTTAAGAACATATCGGCGTTTTGCGTTGCGTATCATCTGGTTACACCGATTTCTTGCAGTTTTAAAAATGGACCAATTTTTCTCACACCGCTTTTTTAAGCTATTGCATAGCTTCTATCGCGGGCCTTGAGCGCGGGGACCGAATCCAGAAATTCCGTAACGAAAAAAAAACCTCACGCTCCCCACTCCGACGGGCACGGAGGTGTGGCGTTGAAAGCCGTGCATCGTCTAACGTCGTTTTAGTTCGGCAGACTTCGGCACTCGGCAGACTTCGGCACGGTGTTTGTGTGCGTGTACACTAGCTGCTAACTCAATGATAAAAATTCCTGAATAACCTACATGTATTGTAAGATATTAAAAATATTTTAAACAATATTAACTTCTCATTTATTCAATAAGAGAAAAAAATTGTTTTCTTATCGGTCACCACGCTCAAAAAGTGTAACTTGATTTAATATCAAAGACCTAACGGCATAAATAAAATAAATAAATTATTATAATTGCATAAGTTGATAAAAAATGCTATGCAATAGCTTTACCGCGGCAGTCACCGAGTGCCACACGTATTTTTCTATTTTTCTGAAAGGCTTGGTCTCTACGCCTCATCACAACGCGGATCTCTGTTGTCATCCAAGGTGCTGGCAGCCGCTTTAGCTTTACTTTTTTAATTGGAGCATGCATATTATATAGATTAATTAATGTGTTATTAAATGCGCTAACTTTTTCGTCTACCGTGGGAGCGGCTGTCACTGTGTCCCAGTTAATTTTAGAAGCATCCTGACACAAATTCTCTACATCCATACGGCCAAAACTACGCAAGTGCAGGATTTTAGGTGAGGGCTTAGAAGGTTTCAGGATATAGGAAAGGAAAATGAGATCATGATGGGAGAAACCAGACGCATAATGTTGACTATCAGTAGAGACAAAGGTGGGGTTTGAGGTTAGCATTAAATCGAGCTCCGTGTCCTCCCCGTCCGCATTGTGGTGAGTAGCTTATAGAGGTAGAACATGAAGGCCAACCGACTCCATTATTTGAAGGAACTTATAGGAACGGGATGAGTGCGAAGCCAAGAGATTTGTATTAAAATCACCCATGATGATGTGATGTGAGTATTCTGACGCTAAAGATTCCAGAGTCGTTTCGAGACTGGAGAAGTAATCAACAGAGGGGGGACAATATACAACACCAAGAACGGTTTTAGCTCCCTTCATACATACTTCAAGAAAAAGAAATTCAGCAGATGCGGAGTAAAAGGGCGAGGAGGAAGCTAGAAGTTTATAAGATAAGTCACTGCAGAGGTATATAGCAACACCACCCCCTCTCTTATCAACCCGATCGTTATGTATCAAAGTGAAACCAGAGAGGGGGTAAGTGGTTGAAAGAAGATGGGACTTCAACCAGCTCTCCGAAATCAGGATGGCATGAACGTTCACGTTAGTAAAGGCTTCAATGAGATCACTGTAGTGGCTGGGTATACTTTGTGCATTGATATGCCACAAATTTAGCGAAGAGCTAGACTGGTCAAATGTATGACGTAGAAAATCTCCCAGCGTAACAGTTATATAATAGATGTAGCAGTTTCGTTGGCAGAAAAAAAGAATCATCACCAGCCTTCATAAAAATAAATACAGATTTTTATATATATAGTATATGATATAAAATATATAACATTAATTAAATTATTATTAAAACGTACCTAACTTAGGTTGTAAACCAAGGCGTACTGTCATCTCTGCACCACCCGCCAGCTAACATACGCACCTTAAATTACTAACTTATCAAATAAGAAGTAAAATGAATTAAAAAGATAATATAAAACACGAATCATATGTACGTTAAACACCTAAGTATCGTACATTTCTATCTGTTGTAATTGAGTATTACAACAGATAGAAATGAAAAAAAAACACAGACAAAATTATTTCATAGAGTTAATCGGTACACGACGTGTACCGATTAACTCTATGAAATAATTAAATAAACTCTATGAAATAATTAAGTAAACTATAACACTACGTGACAGGTTACCGTAATTCGAAATATTACCTTTAAGTTGTCAAACGTCAAATTGGCATTACACTAGAATAGAAATTACAATTATTAATACAAGATACAAAAGCATGTTTACATTGTAGTTCGAGAGAATAAATAGCGAATATTATCTTAGTAATTATAAATACGATATCCATGTTACAAGAACAAGAAAGGAGGATATAATTAGTTTAGAAAAAAAAATACAACGCTTAGTATAGTTCATTTCAAATAGGATGGCAGGATTCCATTTGAGACTTAGCAATTACAGCTATAATGTTAATCTATTGTTGTGTGATTATTTTATTGCTTTACCACTTGAAGTTAAGCATCTGTTGATAATACTGAACCAGTATAGCTGGAATGACGAATTTTGGTACTTGAACATTATAACAAATTAAATTGTAGATAAAAAACCTTTATTACTTTTAACTTAACTATTTTAAATACTTATAACAACTTATTAATATTTTGTTTAATCAATCACTCTGAAGAACATTCATCGGTATATGTGTTATATTTAATTTTTGGCACTAATCAAAATTATTTCAACGATTTATTATTTAACTTTAAGTAAATGCCTATGTCAAAATATAACAAACGATTATAAAAGTATGCAAACGAAGGAGAAAAAGTGAAATCGTAAAATTTCCATTCATGATAAAGGGATGAAGCTAAATTTTAAATTGTTCAGTTACTGAACTTAAAACGTGCTTCAGTTCATCGCTCAAGATAAATACTTCTGTGAATGCTATGATTATATAACATTCCATTATATTATATAGGTTAGATAATAATTGGTCAATAATATAGTTCAGTAAACAAGCAGTACTCATGCAAAACTAGAATAGTAATATTTACATTAGAATTCACACATTTATCAGCAGCATATCAAGAAGCGACCAATGGTTACCACGGCCCCGGTCCACAGATGTTAGTGGGCATAGTGGTGGAGCCACACACGGCGGTAGCAAATTCACTAATTTCCATATTCTTACCACATTGTTTCCCCCTTTATAAATACTTACTTAGGATTTGTGTAACAGGAACAAGGTACTCGTATGTTACGATATAGCTGACATATACTTGTAGAATAAAAGCATTTTTTTAATAAAGAGAGATAATAAGAATAAGTCACTGAATTATTTTGCTGCCGTCGCTTATTACTAGAATTGAATATTACTTGAACGTACAAGAAATTTTACCCTGAACTGTACAGGAGTTACCATAGAATTCGGTAAAGTGAAGAGGAATACACAATGAAATCAAAGTTATTGCATACAATCGCACCTCATCCTGCTCTTGTTATAATACTAGTATCGAATCAAGTGTGTTTCCTGATTTAATGAAACGTAGTTAATCAATAATTTTTTACAAAGACTCTGCTAATTTAAGTACTATATCTGTACTCCCAACACTTAGTAAAATTAGAAAAAGTGACTTTTGATCTAATTTTAATTCAAATGTAAATTTAACTTATTAATTAAAATTTACTTCACAAAATCAATCTGGTTTTACAAGGGCTTGCGCGACGATTGACGTCATTGTTGAGATTCTCATATGTATTTTTAATGTCTGCGATACTTTACAAAATGGTTGAGGTATTTTTGTGATGTTTTCAAGGATTGCAACTGTGTTCATCACAAGACATTAAATAGGAAACTACAAAATTATGGTGTAAGAAGTAATGTTCTTAAATTTGTTACTACATATTTAGGTAACAGAATACAAAAAGTTGTTATTAATAGAATTCTTCAGTTTCTTTTATAGTACAAATGGGCGTACCTCGAGGCTCAATTCTCGCCCTTTTTCTTGTCTTTATTAATGACTCACCTTAGACATTAGGGGATTACCTTGATAAAACATTATTTCCTGATGACACTTCTTTTATTTTTACACTACAATGTCATAAGCACTTACATCTGTGTCACCCGGATTGTAGGCAGAGACTATGGATTTCAATTTGGTACTCTGGCCTTCTTTACATTTACATACTCGTTTGTTAAGGGTACTCTTAGTCTGGCGCATATTTTTCAACATAACGCCAATTTGGTCGATAAACTTTAGTCTAGGCAATCTCTTCCTGACCCTGCCGTTCACTTCTGTGACATAAATTTGCACTTTCTCCTCTTTCATTCCTTCAACATGACCAAACAGCCGATGCAATGTTTTTATTATTTTATAAATTACACTTTTCTCTTATCATGCAATTTCCCCTCCTGTCATTTGAATTTAGCCCTAATCAACTCCTTGATGACCGCATTACTAAAGAATTTATTCTAAATTAAACATGAGAGTGACTTTTGATAAGTGTTATTTATAATCTTTATCAAATAAAACATAATAAAAAAGTTTAAATTTCTATTTTTAATAATAAAAACTGCGCTTACCAACCCAAAACTAAGTGCGTAAATAGCCTACCCTTGAGGCAATCTACATAAGAGTAAGCCCATTTTCAGCAATAGATTTGTGATGGACTGTTATTAACGATTATTTTAATATAAGTGAATTTCATTTTAAGAGTATGACGTACTGTTACGATTTAAAGTGATATGTTGACTGAATCTAATATGTAAACATTTAAAGTTTTAACAATTTAAACATTCATGAAGGAGATGAGATGAATTGCTATTTTAGATATTTGTATAGATTACCGTGTTTTAAAAAATCATTTACCTGCTTGTATACCAGTAGTATTATAAGCGTCAATAATCAACTGAATAAATATCTTTAAACACGAAAGATTACCAAAACGTAGTTCGGTGACAGAGTGCAGTTATTCATCTTACAACTTTCGACTCTTAGCCAAAAACTTAGCTAAGAAATAGAAACTTAATCAAAATTTACCATTAAAAACGTATGACTAGTTTAATTTTATATATTTTATTAAACCGTAAAAGTGCACAGCTGGACATGGACTCGTCTTGTTGTAGAATTTATCATGATCGCCACACTTGGCAGACAGATAGACGCTCGCAGTATCAGAAGTCCTGTACCGCGTCCTCAATCTAGGTAGATTATCATCATTCATCATCATCCTATTACAGCGCTTTCACCCTTCCATAAAAACCACTGGTGAACATAGGTCTCCCCCAAATAATGCCACAACGCAAGGTGCTAAGCTACTTGCATCCATCGACTTCGTGCATGTCTTACCAGATCGTCACGGCAACTAGTAGAAGATCCTCCCAACACTAAACCTACAAGTAGAAGGCCAACACTCGAAAAACTTGCTTCCCCATCGTTTGTCGGTTGTTGAGCTATATGCCCGACCTATTGCCACTTCAGCTTACTAATCCGTTGGGTTATGTCAGTTACTCTGGTTATACTGCGGATATCCTCATTTCTTAGTTAACATAGACGACTCCATAGCTCACTGAGCGACCCTGAGCTTCCTCATACGGCCAGCAGTGAAGGAACATGTCAAATATCCATAAGTTATCACTGACAACACGCATTGGTTGTACAATCTCGTTTTCAAGTTTTGAGGTGTACATGACGAGAAGATGTGTCGTAATTTACTGAACGTCACCCAGCAGAGTTGTATCCGTTGTTTGACCTCCCAGTCAAATTTGAACTTACCAAGTCGGACTATATGTATATGGTCTATGGTGTTAAATCATTTTGGAAATCAACTTGCTAGGAAGGCTGGAAGTATTTGAGTCTGCGAGACGATTGTCGTGTGTAGACACCGTACAGGATGCAAATCAGTCCGAAGTTCTTCAAGAGAGCGTTGTCTCTTTTCCTGAAGAACAAAACCACCGCACTTCTGCTCCACGCCTCCGCAGTTGTGCCACCATGGAAGATGGAATTAAAGAGCTTTTAAAGGACTTCAAGTACTGGTTCTCTACCCGCTTTCAGAAGCTCCGCTTCAATTCCAGCCTCGCCCGGGGCCTTACCATTTTTAAGGTGCTGGAGAGCTATTTTAATCTCTCTCAGAATGACGTGCGCCTGAAAACAGTGTTGCCATATTCTGTCTTTAGCTTTGAAACATTGCTCCTTCTAGCAGACAGATATCTGTCTTAGACTTTTGAGGTCTGATTTTTTGATTGCTTTTTCAATAAGAACTAGTTAGAGCTACGTTAATCCTGCCGCATGTTTTTAGAGATCTGTCTTTTCAATTGCCTGCATGCTATTAAATCTGCTGCAGATTGTATGCTATTAAATCTGCTGCAGACTGCATCTTTATTTCCCCTCTAACAGACATGATATTAAGAGTGTGATCGAAAAAATGTTATGTTCTTCTGTGATGAGTCTTACAGAAATTAGCTCCGACCGCATGTGCAGTTTTCACGAGCTTGTCATTCATATCAAACACTGCATTAAAGTCTTCTAGTAATTGAAAACGATTTGTAACTGGAACTGAAAGTTGTCAGGGCTTTGCAAGATGGGACGAAGCGTTGACTTCATTAGACGTGAATTCTCCAACTTAACGTTTAGGTTCGATGTGCCACCACTTTGTGTCTCTACCAGTTTTCACCCTCACCATCACAGAGACATCACTTAACAGTTGTTGTATTGTGATTAAAATGAAGCCTCATTTTTGTCAAACAGTCGAGGCTCGACCCGGTCCAATTTATGTAGAACCGCTGGTGAAAGATAGAGATCATCATAAGGAATCTCTCTTTCCCCTTGAAGTTGGCCAGCTGCTGTCTATTTAGGTACCTTTACCATATGCAAAATTTTCTAATTTCTATACGTCCTCTAGTGTGCCTAGTATTGCGATAAAGTCTCAAATTAACACCGTATAGTTGAGTTTTGGAAGAATGCTTTGCTGTATAGATTTCTCCATAGATTTCCTCAACGGAGCCATAGTTGCCAGCCTTGGCAACCGCAACTTTTTATTGTTATTTTGCTGTCATCAGTAAGAGTCTGTTATCTTTTACCTGTGTACACCTCTTACGGTACCCACGGGACGATATGGGTTATTGAATTTTACTATTTAACGTAGTGGGCGGTGTAAGAATGTCCACTACCTCAGGTAGTGTCCATTTGCCAGTTTAAGTCAGGCGTAAAAATATTATGAAATACCTTCATTTCAAGTCGCTTCCTGCGATACCCCCGGAACAAAATGGAGTATCTTAGTATGTTCACACCACATGGTAAAACAACTCCCTCTTACAAAGCAATCAATAGGTTGGTCTATGTTCCGGAGTAGATTTCGATAGGCTGTAATGGTTATGATATCGGTATATTTAATACGAAAATTAATTAATAATCATATTTTGGTTAAGATAAGTAAAACTTTTATCAAACCGCATATTCGACCGAATAATAGGCAGAATCGATTGCCATAGCTAAACAATTCATGTCAGTATGTGTAAAGTTTGAAAAACAATTGCTGTTTTCAATAAATAGTTTTTATCTTGTGTCACTACTTTAAAAAAAAAACTATAAATATGTTTAAAAAATTTTATTTATTCTATTATGAAACTCTTTCTTGCAGTAAATATGGATTAAAACATAAAAAAATACACTTAGTGTCTTATGATAACGACCTGATTATATCATAAACTTATGACTGTTAATCATGCTATTAGATCGCTAACTTACAAAAAGTCACATATTTTTCGAGAACCATCAAATTAATATTATCTACTATTCATGAAAATAAAAATACAGTGTGGGAATTTAAAAGTTAAAATTAAATGCGGTTAAATCCGTAAAATTTGTAAAAATAAATATGATTATGTTAGACTCTGCATTAGTTAATCACGCTTAATCACGCAATTGCTTTATATAGTGAACAATAGTATTGTTGCGCGGCTAAGTTGACATCTGTCACTAGCGCCATCTAGTAGGTAACGGAGCGAGGGGAGAGCTTTCCAGAAAATGACATCACTAATCTTTCAACCGACAGCGCCATCTATTGTCGAAATGAAGAACTAAGCTTCTGGAAGCTGACTCTCGAACTTTCGGCGCTTTGTCGATTGGTGCGCGTATTTACTTGAATGTTCTGGATGATTCGGTACTAATGTGTATTTATAGGCGCTGCAAGGTGCGATCGGGGAAGTATTGAATTTGGCGAGACAAGCGAAGCTTCGAAGCGGAATAAAGTGAATTAGTGTGCTTAATTATTGGTGTTTTAAGTTTTAATTTGTGTAAAGAAAATTAAAGTATTAATTTAGGTTATCCTATCGGCAATTTTTATTGTCACGAACCTCAAGCTCGTAACAATTGGTGTCAGAAGTGGGATAAAATCATGCCGATTTTACCTAAGGAGGAAACGGAGGGTGTCCGTATCCGAAGTCAACGCCAGCAGGAGATGGACCATAGAAGATTTGGTGGTGCAACGCCGCAGACGTCGGAGGGCCAGCCGCCGGCTGCAGGCCCGTCAGTAGTTCCTACATTTGCAGCACCTGATTTAGGTGATCTGATGGTGATGCTGCAGGAGCAGGCTCGCCGACAGGAGGAGCAAGCCCGTTGGTTGAAAGAGCAGCAGGAGGAGCAGACTCGCCGACAGGAGGAGCAGGCCCGTTGGTTGAAAGAGCAGCAGGAGCAGCAGGCTCGCCGACAGGAGGAACAGGCTCACCGACAGGAGGAACAGGCTCGCCGACAGGAGGAACAGGCTCGCCGACAGGATGAACAGGCCCGTCGGTTGGAAGAGCAGATGCTCCTCATGAAGGACCTTCACGCTACCTTCGGGAAGAAGATCAAGGAGGTGAAGGATAGGGTTGCTCAGCATGGCAACCGCCTGTCAGAAGCTGAAACCCAATTCGCGAAAGCTGAAACCCGAATCGAGAAAGCCGAAACCCGAATCGACCAAGTGAACAATCGGGTTGATTACGTGGTGGCTGACGTGAAGAAAACGCTGGACGACCTCAAACTGGGTGATGGAACTACAGCTCCCGTAGTAGCTACTACACCTTCGCTACGTGGGTTCAAAGTGCCACCGTTCGACGGAACTTCTTCCTGGTCAGCCTACAAAATCCAGTTCAAGGCTGTTATGAAGGCGAACGGCTGGAATAAAAGTCAGGCCATGACTGCTCTCATACTAGGCCTGCGCGACCAGGCCTTAACAGTTCTGGAAGCTTTCGGGGAGAAAGTGACTTATGAGCAACTCCTTGAGGCATTGGAGGCGAGATATGGCGAAGCTCACCTGGAACACGTCTGTCGTGCGTAGCTTAAAGATCGCGTGCAGCGCATTAACGAAAACCTGCAGCAGTGGGCTCTAGAGGTGGAGAAGCTGCTGCGGAAAGCATACCCGTCTGTACCTGTGCTCATTGAAGGGAACTTGGTGCAGACATTCATCGACGGGATTCCGTGATCTAGAAGTCAGAGCTGCTGTGAGGCTCGGGCACCACGAGACGCTTACGGACGACTTGTCCCATGCACTGTAGGTGGAAGCCATGCGGCAGGATCATCGTTCCCATCGCGTCAGAAAGGTTTCACCAGCTACAGTTCGCGACCGCAACAGAGGATACAGCCCAAGGTGCTATAGCTTTGGGGAAAAGGGCCATCTTCGATCCAGCTGCCATAAGCGAACCCTAGAAGAGGAAGTTGATCGATCTCGAAAGGGTAGTGCAGCTAACGGCACCGCCTGGTGGCGGCAGGATCATCGTTCCCCTCGCGCTAAGGAGGTTGCAGCAGTTACGTTTCGCGGCCACGATAAAGGATACAGCCCTAGGTGCTATGGCTGTGGGGAAAGGGGCCATCTTCGATCCAGCAGCCCTAAACGAACCCTAGAAAGGGAAGGTGAATGATCTCAGAAGGGAAGGGCGGCTAACATCACCGCCCAGCACCAGAAGGAATACGACTTAACTATCAGATATCGCAGCGGGAAATCTCATGGCAACGCAGATGCATTGTCAAGAAGACCTTGTCCTGAAGATTGCAAACATTGTACTAGGCAAGAGAGTAAGGAAGTGGTATCCGTGAGGATGCCCAGGACAGACCACCTCAGCAACGAGTGGAAGGACAGCCTACGACATGCACGGCAGGAAGATTTGGACATCAAGCCGATTCTGGAATGGATGATGGCCAGTGCTCCCAAGCCCAAGTGGAGCGACGTCTCACCGATGAGTTCGACCACTAAAAGCTATTGGGCCCAGTGGGGCAGCTTGCTGCTTCAGGATGGAGTTCTGTGCCCTAAATGGGAAAATGTTCGGGGAGACAACTGTCATCTGCAAATGATTGTCCCTAAAGCTAAAGTACTTGATGTTCTACAGCTGCACCATAATGATTATTCAGGAGGTCATCTGGGAGTTAAACGAACTCTACTGAAGATCCAAAAACGGTTTTACTGGGTTCACTGTCGAAACTATGTCAAGGACTGGTGTCGCAAATGTACAAGTTGTGCGGCTGTAAAGGGACCTCAGACTCGTAGTAGAGGTGCATTGAAGTTGTACAATGTTGGTGCACCATGGGAGAGAATAGCCATTAACGTGGCGGGGCCGTTTCCGGAGAGTGAAAGAGGTTACAAGTATTTCATGGTTGTGATGGATTACTTCACTAAGTGGCCAGAAGTCTTCGCCATTCCAAATCAAGAAGCTTCAACAGTTGCAGATAAACTAGTTCATGAAATCTTCTGTCGTTTTGGGGTACCTTTATAGATTCACAGTGATCAAGGAAGGAATTTTGAGTCTCAAATATTCCAGGAAACTTGCAAGTTATGGGTACTCATAAAACAAGAACGACTTCTTATCACCCGCAATCTGATGGAATGGTAGAACGATTTAATCAGACATTGGAGAGGTACCTAGCAAAAGTTGTAGACAACCGGCAACGAGATTGGGATAAGCACATACAACCGTTTTTGCTGTCATATCGAAGCGCTGTTCACGAAAGTACATCAGTGACACCAGCTTTCGCAAACTTTGGAAGAGAATTACGGCTGCCTGCAGACCTGATCACCGCGATACCACCTGATTCCCCACGCAGTATAACCGATTATGCAAATGACTTGCGGAACAAAATGAATGACATTTATGAACACGTCAGACAATCGGGCCAGCAAATGTCTGAAAAGACGAAAACCCGGTATTACCGCAAAATGATCAACAAAGGGTTCGACGAAGGTTCACTAGTGGTTGCACAATCCGGTCCACAGCAAAGGGAAATCTCCTAAGCTTCAAGCTAAATGGGACGGCCCGTACCGGATTATGACCAGGATCAACGATGTAACCTATCGGATACAGAAGGGCGCAAGAGGGACTCCTAAGATCGTCCATGTGGATCGCCTGGAGCGTTATTATGGAGCCGATAATGCTAGGGACGAGCATGTCTTAGGAGGGGGCAGTTTTGCGCGACTAACTTGACATCTGGCACTAGCGCCATCTAGTGTCGGGTAACGGTGCGAGGGAAGAGCTTTCCAGAAAACGACACCACTAATCTTTCAACTGACAGCGCCATCTATTGTCGAAATGAAGAACTAAGCTTCTGGAAGTTGACTCTAGAACTTTCGGCGCTTTGTCGATTGGTGCGCGTATTTACTTGAATGTTCTGGATGATTCGGTACTAATGTGTATTTATAGGCGCTGCAAGGTGCGATCGGGGATGTATTGAATTTGGCGAGACAAGCGAAGCTTCGGAGCGGAATAAAGTGAATTAGTGTGCTAAATTATTGGTGTTTTAAGTTTTAATTTGTGTAAAGAAAATTAAAGTGTTAATTTAGGTAATCCTATCGGCAATTTTTATTCTCACGAACCTCAAGCTCGTAACAGTATCTTTTTGCCGAACATTTGGTGAATTAGTTGAATATTAGACTTTTTATATGAAAGTAGTAGACACTTAATGATGATAATTTTAAAAAATACCAGTTAATATCTGTATATAATATTATTGTTAGGGAACAAAAGATAAAACCATAGATAAAGATAATCAGGAAATGTTTGCCCCTGAATTAGTTTTCGATTATATGGTCAACATGCATTGGACTGGAGTAATTTAAATTATTTTTATTACATTGATTGATACTGTAATGCAGACTGCGTAATTAAAATTAAAGCACAAAGCAAAGGAGTTAAATATACAATATGTGTTATCTTCATCTAAATACCGGTTGGTAACGAACACCGAGTAGTGGCTGTATTGAGATTTCATTATCTCTAACCCAGTCCAGAACGAGTGCTTATGATAATATTCCTAACGTATTTGATATAAGCGCGCATTTGATATAATATAAGCGCGCGCACGGCCCTCGTGCCCACGGCCTTCTATCGCACCACCGACCAGGACCGCATCCCTGGGGCCCAAGGAGATCCACCAGAAGTAGCACCGCAGCGTGCAAGCCGCATCGAAGTCACACCTCGGTAAGTGTTCTTCTTCCCTATGACGCCTGCTGGAATATTTGTGTTTTATTAGTTAATCCGCCCCAATTTCATTTCTCCTAATGTGATCAAGCAGGATTCCTTCATAAACCTTGGCAAGCAATAGGTTTTTTTGGAAGAGCGAGTGCATTGTCAAGGAACCGCATGCTACAGCCGCCATTTTGTTGAAGCAGAAGAAGCCAACCGCGTATACAGTCCATCTAGTATAACATCTCGCGTAGAAGGGTCAAGGCTCGACCGGGATATTGTGACTCGGCAACCTTAAGGCCCGCCGCCCAAGCATTTCTGATCCTTCGGCCGGATTGGTGGTTTATAGCCTCGCCAACCATTCAATCATCGAATTACTAGATTAATTCTTTAGACAATGCACTCTAATTCAAAATTGAATAGGTTTAAATAGTATTCGTTTAGTTTAAATTTAAAATTTGGTTAGTTTTATTAACAAATAGAATTATTCATTTAAATAGTATTTGTTTGGTTTGAATTTGGAATTTATTGGTTACTCGCATAAGTGAATCGACTTTTTTATTTAAAATAGTCTAGTTCCGCGCGGCTTATTCGGCTTACCCAACATTTGTAAAAAAATAGTGTGAGTTTAGCTCGCGCCGCGCGAGGCGACGCGCGTCGCCTCGTTTCGTTGTAAAGGTGTTCATTTTAACGACGTAATACGGCACGATAAGACAATAGTGCTGTGAGATATAGTTGTATTGCATTGTGTCCATCCTCCAGCATTGTGCGATTAATTGTGATTAATCAAATATTAATTATATTAATTTAAAATGGCAGTTAGTGGAAATGAAATAAAACTTAAAACTATTTACGCCAAGAGGAATATACTCTTTTCACGTATAAAATGTATAAGTGATCACATAAAGAATATTAAAGTAGAAGCAGTGCGGGAGACGTTTCTATGTGAAATCGAAACGGTGGACTCTTTGCGGACGGATTACGAAAAGATATTAGACCAAATCAATAATTTGGAATTACAAATCGACCCTAAGTATACAGTAAATTACCAGCTGCTTCTATCATTTGAAGATATGTTGTGTCGCGTGAAAAGAACGGCAGAGCTCTTGCAGTCCCCATCTCAAAGCGAAGCAAAGCCGGAAGCCCAGGTACGCCCACGTGATCCACTCAGATTGCCCCCAATAGATATTCCGGTATTCAGTGGCGATGTTAAAACATGGCTGTTATTCTTTAGTAGTTTTCAAAACAACATACATAATAATCCGTCGTTAACAGACGCTGAAAAATTATATAACTTAATTAGAATGACCTTATGGACGTGGTGTTTCTCCATATCGATTTAAAGAAATTAGATTCTAATACCGTGCGTGCGTTTGAAATGGAGCATTGTACTTCTGAGTTTCAAATTAAAGTGATACAGCGCTCCTCGAACGTCAAACAAGAAGTCAAGAAATGTGTCGACTGCAGACAGACTTCATCATCTAGACCCGCAGGGTCTCTAACGTACGACGCCTACCGTAACGATACCTACGCCGTCCCCGGAAACATAGATATGCTCATTGGAGCATCGCTTTTCCCTCATCTTTTGTTACACAATAAGGTCAGGTGCAACTCCTCGCATACCGCGCCTTACGCACTGGAAATCGTCTTGGGCTATATCATCGTTGGCTCCGCCCCTATCATGGATAATATTTTGGCAACCTCTTATTGTTGTATGGTTGTCGAACCGCTCGAGTCGTTAGTCCGCAAATTTTGGGAGATGGAGGAGGAGCCCAGATGATAGATTATGCGAGGAAATTTACGTCCGCACGACCGTTCGTGATCGCGACGGTCGATATAGTGTAGCGCTACCCTTTAAAGGAGATGTTTTATCTCTCGGCGATTCGCGTCAAATGGCGGAAAAACGTTTTTACAGTTTGGAGCGTATGATGCTCGCCTCACCCCGATTAAAGGAAGCTTATGACGGCGTCATTAATGAATATATAAGGGAGGGTTACATATCACTTGTGGCTCCAAAATGAGATAACTACGAAGACACACCGTCGTATTTCATACCACATCACGGGGTCATTAGGGAAGACAAACTTACGTCTAAAATACGTGTAGTGCTCGACGCTAGTGCTAAAACTACAGTGGGCAAAATTTACAGGGCAGTTTATTTAACATAATAGTAAATTTTCGTTTGTTCAGTATAGTACCATCCACCGATATTCGCCAAATGTTTCTTTGCATAGGTACCCGTGAATGCAACCGTCGATTCCAACGCATTTTATATCGTTTTGACCCAAAAGAACCTCTTATGGTATTTGAATTTAAACGCGTTTGCTTTGGTTTAAAGTCGAGCCAATTTCATGCGTTACGCACGGTGAGACAGCTCGCCTACGATGAAGGTCCCTCTTATCCTAAAGCTAAGAGGGCAATTGAAAATGGATTACATATGGATGATTTTATGTATTCGGTTGATAGCGTGAAGGATGATGATAAAAGCGGGTCAATTCGATCTCATCAAGTGGACTAGTAATTCGCGTACGGTTATAGATATAATTCCACTATCTCACCGTCTTTCGGCGATAAAAGAATTCGACGATTCTGATACGCACAAAGTGCTCGGTTTGTGTTGGTCACCAGAGTCCGACGTGTTTAGCCTTAAGGTAAACCCGCCCGCAGAAACGTGCACAAAGCGCACAATGCTGTCATGCGTTGCTAGATTATGGGATGTCATGGGTTTCGTAGCCCCGGTGGTACTATACGCTAAGCTTTTGATTAAACAACTTTGGTTATGTGAATGCGATTGGGATGACCCGCCGCCTGATAGCATTGTTCGGTTGTGGTAGCGTTTTAGAGAGGAGCTTCCATTACTAAGCGAAATTAAAATAACGCGTCACATAAACGTCGATAGAAATAGCGTCATCACGGTCGTTGGGTTTGCAGACGCTAGCGAGAAGGCTTACGGGGGCGTTGTATATTTTCACGTCCAGAATAATGATAGAAATTCGATCAGCCTCATTAGCTCTAAGTCAAGAGTCTCCCCCCGTAAGGTTGTCTCCCTCGCGTGCTTAGAGCTTTGCGCGATATTAGTCCTTACCAAGCTTATCACCGCAGTTATCAGTGCATGTAGTGACAGAGTTCACATAGAAAGGATATTTGCCTTTTCTGACTCAACCGTCGCTTTATGTTGGGTTCATTCTTCACCCCACCGTTGGGATACGTTTGTCGCGAACCGAGTGGCCAAGATCCAAGAAGAGTGTCCGGTACGTGGTATCCCGTGGACTCACCCCGATGCAAATAATGGACCCTCCGCTTTGGTTCCACGAAGCTTCTTGGGTTCACTTGGAACACTCGCAAGGGCCAATAACCGATTTCGACCCTTTGTCAGTGTCTCAACCGCCGGAAAAGAAAAGGCACGCTCTGGTGGCGAGCGTTTCGAGCGAGGTTTCTCCAATCATTGTTTTGGCGAACCGTTTGTCCTCTTTGTCGAAATTATTGCGTAGCGTGATTTACGTTTGTCGATTCGCGAAGCTTTTACCGCGACGTTCGTATATCGTAGCGTCCGATTACAACTATGCCGAGTTGCTAGTAGTGCGTGAACTACAACGTGCACATTTTTCCGAGGAAATAACAAGATTACAATCGAATAGAACTTGTAGTCGCGCCTTTCAAAGCCTTAAGCCATTTTTCAAGATGGAATCGTCAGGGTAGGTGGACGCTTGTCCAACTCGCAGTTGAGTTTCGACCAACGGCACCCTATAGTTTTACCGCATAAAGACCATATCATGAATTTATTAGTAGATTACTATCATAAATTGAATTCTCACGCTGGCCCGATTTTCTGATGTCAATCTTGCGCCAGAATTATTGGATTCTTGTAGCACGTAATGTAATCAGCAATCGGGAGCACAGATGAGCTTGCTTTCAAGTACGTCCTAAGCTGTCGTTTCTGGAAATGGCGGACCTTAGATCTTGTCGAGTAACACAATCCGTAAAGCCCTTTATGCACACCAGGTCTGATTTTGCTGGTCCGTTTAAGGTCACGCTCACTCGCGGGCGTGGTATAAGATCCACAAAAGCTTACGTCTGCATTTTCGTATGTCTGACTACTCGGGCTGTGCATATAGAACTTGTTGGTGATCTAAGCACAGCGGGCTTTATGGGTGCATTTAAAAGATTTCTTTCCCGCCGTGGCTCTGTAAGTAAATTGTATTCGGATAACGGTATTTTATCAGAACTACATGAGCTCTTAGCCAGCAAGAATTATAATTCGGAGTTCGCTCACATTCTAGCCGAGAACCGCATCGAGTGGTCTCTGAACGTCCCAGCTGCGAGTCACTTTGGGGGAGATTGGCAGACTAATGTTAAGAGTCTAAAGAGTCATTTATACCGAGTAATAGGAGATCAAATTTTGTCCGAAAATTGAGTGCGTCATGAATAGTCACCCACTTTGTCGTATGTTGTCAAGTGACCCCTAAGAGCCGCTGGTTCTAACTCCAGCACATTTTTTGAATTTAACACCTTTGAAGTATTTGCCCGCCGTAGATATGGACGAGAACAAACTTGGCATTTCCGCACGCCATAAATTATTAGACCGGTTGGTGCAATCG
Source organism: Parnassius apollo (assembly GCA_907164705.1). Lineage (NCBI taxonomy): Eukaryota > Metazoa > Arthropoda > Insecta > Lepidoptera > Papilionidae > Parnassius > Parnassius apollo. Next base: position 11,298,360 of record CAJQZP010000288.1, on the reverse strand, counting down.
TTTTGGAAACGATGGAGGATGGAATACTTGCATACGTTGCAGTCTCGGCAAAAATGGAACACAGCAACTGAACCTTTAACTGTCGGAACTGTGGTTGTGTTCACCAAGGAGAATACGCCGCCTCTCAATTGGCCATTAGGGATTGTCGAAGAGGTTTTTCCCGGTTCCGACGGGTAATTAGGGGAGCTCGCGTTAGGACCACGACCGGGTCTTACATGCGTCCTATTGTCCGTTTATGCCCTTTGCCCCTTAAATAGTTTAAATTAGCTTTCTAGATTAGAAATTGTAGTCGAAATTTAGGTTTAATCTTAGCCTTAGTTGTTTTAGTTATTTTGAAGGGGACCCTTCAAGCCGGGGGGGGGATGGTTGCGCGGAAAATCTTTCGTATTTTTAATTTAATTCGAAGGTAGGCTTGCCAAGCATTCCCTTTCCTTCACCTATCGTCCCTCCGTACACACCGGGTTGGTGGGGTGAGAGGGGAAAGAAGATAATTCTAGAATGTCGCGTGACTCTCGCAAACCAATGAGAAGCCCCCCCCCCGAGACGACTTGAGAGAAGGACTGAAGTAATATAAGCGCGCGCACGGCCCTCGTGCGCCTTCTTCCATCGCACCACCGACCAGGACCGCATCCCTGGGGCCCCAGGAGATCCTTCAGAAGTAGCACCGCAGCGTCCAAGCCGCATCTAAGTCACACCCCGGTAAGTGTTCTTCTTCCCTATGACGCCTGCTTGAATATTTGTGTTTTATTAGTTAATCCGCCCCAATTTCATTTCTCCTAATGTGATAAAGCAGGTTTCCTTCATAAACCTTGGCAAGCAATAGGTTTTTTTTGGAAGAGCGAGTGCATTGTCAAGGAACCGCATGCTACAGCCGCCATTTTGTTGAAGAAGAAGAAGCAAACCGCGTATACAGTCCATCTAGTATAACATCTCGCGTAGTAGGGTCAAGGCTCGACCGGGGAATTGTGACTCGGCAACCTTAAGGCCCGCCGCCCAACAATTCTATATGCCGCATTTTAAGGTTGTGGAAAATAGTACAAAAAAACTTATGGTTAATTCATAACTTTTATGTATTTATATTTTTTCTAATAGCGAATGCATCAATTTTTCTTTATTAATATTGGTTAAAATCTTATAGACAATTTTCCATTAGGTTTAGGAATTTAATTCCAATTTTATTTCGCTATTATTTTCCCTGAATTCTTTGCGTACGAGAGAATTATTTTGAGATGTTATAAGGCAAAAAAAGATATTCATATATTTTACAAGATCTACATATAAATATATGTGGGATTTTGGAAGAACTTAACAAAATCGAGAATAATCAATATATTCTTTTAATTTCACTTTTTAACACCTTTTTTTAGTTTAAGTCACGCACGCTTCCCTTCCTCGTTCCAAAAAGAAAAAGGCCACCTTCCTCCCTCTCTCTCTCTCTCACCTCACGTCCTCCTTCTCACACACTTACGTTCCGTTTCCACTCCATTAACTTACGTTCCATTCCTACATTTCGGTCATCCTGCATCTCATATCTGCCCCAGATATGCTCTTCTCCCTCTTTCATCATTCATTCATCTTACACGATGTAAGACATTTAACATTAACATCTCTAGTGCCTAGAATCTTAACATTACAAAATAAACTTTAACCATTGCCATGTTTATTTTCTGTTGGAGTAAACAGTTAAACTATGCATATCCTGCATTATACATCAGAATAAGTAAACATTACATCTTTCATGGCACTTTAAAAAAAATTAAACAATTACTGACACTAGTCAACAATGTAGATAGACTCTTTGCATTTCTACAACTTACTAAACACATCCAATACAAGTATGAGATAATATGACATAAGTAACAGCATAAAATAAAAAGCTCGCACACTTGCTGAAAGTTACGAAAACTTATTTGCATCTTTACCAAAACAAAAAGAAATTATACATCTTAGACTTAATATAACACTATAGTGCTCTGCGAGATCTGTTTATCTTTGACAATACAAAAAGAAATTACATAATAGTCTGAACCTTAAGATATTACATTATTACAGCTTTATGAGGTCTCGTAATACTACACTGAGGGTTCCACCTTAAAAATAATAAGTATCAAGTTTACTTAGTATTAATAATTCAGTCTCAAACTTTCACACCTTGAAACAACCAAAAAAAATTATGAACAAATATTATTACCCAATACCTGTTTTACTCGCAGTCATCTTCTTCAGGCCATCTCTTCATGAAATCTGCAGATGTCGCTGTACTGTTCGGCCCCTCTGTGCCTTGATATAACTTCACAATATCGTATCGGTCGTTGCGTTTCACCTTGACTACCTTATAGGGTCCGAAGAATTTCGCTTTCAGCTTGAGCCCTGGCCCAAACTGTGTCCTTTTAATTGCGACGAGATCTCCCAACTCATACTGAGAGCTCTGCTTCCTTTTCTTATTGTAGGTATTTCTATTTTCTTCCTGTATCTTTTGAATTTGGTCTCTGGCCTTCTGCCTTAAACTTTCTCTGCTTTCACTGTATTGCGCTATAGTTTCCTGGACTAGCAAATTTAATATCTCTACATCCTCCTTGCAGTTCATCTTGGTTCCAATGAGCAGTTGGAACGGTGTGGTGTCTATGCTTCTCTGGTAAGTACTGTTGATTGCTCTTTGCACACGTCCAACATGTTTATACCATAGCGACTGGTCTTCGATGCACAGTTTCGTCAGCATGGGTATTATTATCCGATGAACCCGCTCTACTTGGCCATTTCCTCTTGGTATGCCGGTTGTAATGGTGACATGCTGTATACCTTCATCTTCGCAGTACTTCTTAAATGCTTCACTGGTAAAAGCTGTGCCTCTGTCTGTTATGATATGTACAGGGTTTCCAAACGTCTCTTGGTGCAACTGTAGCTTACTTATTACTTCTGCACTAGTTGTTGTTTTTGTGGGGTACAGCCACACAAATTTAGTAAATCCGTCAACTGCTGTGAGTATGTGATTGTACATTTTTCGTGTCTCAGTTAGCGGTCCGACGTGGTCCAGATGCAAAGTATGCAGCGGAGTCCCTTCTTTTCCAATAGGGTTTTTAATATCCCTCCTGTTTTCCTTCTTTCCGGGTTGCTAGCAGACACGGTATGCAACTGGTAATCACTTCTTCGATTTTTCTGTCCATATTCTTTATAAAATAGTCTTTGCTTATTGCTTCTTTCATTTTCTTCATAGCAAAGTGACCTTTGCTATGTACTTGCTTGATTACTTCTTTTTCCATTAGGTTGGGGACCACCAGTTGTCTCTGATCACCTTTGTAAAGCACTCCTTGTTCCACATAATAGTCATTATACTGGCCATCTGTCAAAATCAGCTGTTTTATCGCCTTGAGGTCTTCATCTCTTTCTTGCGCCTGGCTAATCTTCTCGTGCAATGTTACCACTGCAGCTACATATGGGATTCTGCTGAGCGCATCTGCGTATGGCATCTTGCATCCCGCTCGATGTTCGATATCATAGTCATACTCGCTGAGAAGTAATACCCACCTGGCCACCTTTGGTGTTAGCTCCTTCTTCTTCAAGGTAAGCTCAAATGCCTCACAGTCTGTGACAATCTTAAAGTACCTGCCAAAGAGGTAGTGGTGAAACTTTTTCACACCTTCTATTACTGCGAGTGCCTCAAGCTCATAGCTTGAATAACAACTTTCAATGTCATTCGTCCTTCTACTCCTGTAATGTACAGGGTGCATTTCTCCTTTTGCATTTTTCTGCATGAGAATAGAGGCTAGAGCTATGCTAGATGCATCTGAATGAAGTTCTGTGTGCAGCTTCTGGTCAAAAATCATCAGTACTGGTTCACTCGTTAGCTTCTGCTTCAAAATGTTGAACGCTTGTCGCTCTTCAGGCCCGAAAACAAACTTCACATCTTTCCTCATCAAATCTGTTAGCGGCCTTGCTATCTGTGCATAGCCTCTTATGTACTTTCTAAAATAGGAAGTCAGCCCGACAAAACTTTGGATCTGTTTGACATTCACAGGCTCGGGGTATTGTGCGACTGCTTCAATCTTATCCGGACTGGGTTGTACCTGCCCGTCTTTGACCAGATGTCCCAAGTATTTAATCTCGTGGTGTATCAGCCTCGCCTTCTTCCAGTTGATTTCAAGTCCATACTCAGCAGCCACCTCCAGCACTCGTCTTAATTTCTGTACAGCATCTTCCTCCGTCTGCGCTGGAATAACAATATCGTCTTTGAATATCATCATAACACCTTTTTGTATCAAGTCCCTAAATATGATGGTGATGAACCTCATGAAGTACTTCGGCGATACGGAGAGACCAAATGGTGCTCTAAGAAATTCCCACTGCCCATGATGCGTGACAAACGATGTGAAGGGTATGGACTCCTTGCTCATTCTTAAATGGAAGAAACCATTTTTAAGATCTAGGACACTGAACACCTTAGCATCTTTCAACTTATCAATTAAGTCCTCGATCAATGGTAAGGGAAATTCATCCTTAACCATCTTCTTATTCAACTGCCTATAGTCAATGCATACTCTAGCTGAACCATCTTTTTTCTTTACAAGGACTACAGGGCTAGTATATTCAGAGAAACTCACCTGAACAATTCCTTTGCGTAACCACTCGTCTACCTGATCCTCCACTATCTTCTGTTCCATCAAGGCAAGTCTTCTTGGGCGCTGCGCCACTGGGATATCATCTTTAAGTATAATCTTGAGTTCGATAGGCGCCTCTGTCGTCTGGACCGGGTTATACTGCGTCACGAGCTGCTCCACCTCTGCCTTAATGCCATCGTCGTGGATGTGACCTGCAATATCAACCTCACTCACACAACAATTCACTCTCGTCAACCATTCCTCACCTTTAGGTAACAACAATACGGAACCCTTACGCATAACCATGACAACATTTTTTAGAAATTCCTGACCTAAAATCACTTTATAGGGCATACAGTCTTTAGGTACGATGTGAAAAATAACCCCGTCGTAACATCTTCCGTCGATCGAAACACTTTCGTATAACTTTCCACACGATTTTATTTTTGACAGTCCGAGTCCCGCTAAAATCGTGTTATCTGCGCACTTGTCCACGTTCAGTTCATTATACACGTCACTTGCCATCAGATTAACTTGACTGCCCGTATCGAGTAACGCGTCCATGTCCATTCCGCACAACTTAATTAATTTAACCGGCGTATTTTGTTGCTTTTCGTGTTTGTTTACATCTCGCCAGTCGTCGTTCTCGTTAGCCATATTGCAGCTGTCATGGCGGCCCGCAGTGCTCGCTCTTCTATTGGCCGAAAGTCCGAACATGGTCGATTGTCGTTGCGCTTCCGCCGTACTCTGCTTTACCGACATTTGTTGTCTCCCTTTCTCTACCGGGCCGCTTACGCGATACTCGCGAAACTGCTTAACCGACGATTCGCCCATGTTTGCAACGCCGCTGCTCTGCTCGTTCGTGCACTGTGTACCAATATGGCCGAACTTATTACACCGGAAGCATTTCGTTCCATTCGTATACGCTGTTGAAATATGACTTGGATCGCCGCGCTTATAACATCTTTTATTATTATTAGGTTGCTGCTGACTTACTGAACCCGACGATGAAGTCGCTAGATATGATATGGATGACTTTCTTTGTTTTTCAGGAACGATCTTCGTCTTCACTTTTTCATAACAAACGAGTTTTTCTTTTAAAACTGAATATGATGTAATTCCATACAACATCATCTTGTTTATTTCTTGATCTACGATGCCGTCCACGATGTACTGGATCGAGACGTAGTCTGGGAATTTAGCTCTTTTGCCCAGTTCCTTCATAATCAGCATATACTGATAACCAGTTTCGTCCCGCTGTTTCTTGCGCGACGCCATTAACTCGTGCATCTCTTTTGCGTTAAGTGAGTCAGGGAATTCTTTCTGTAGTGCTGTTTTGAGCTCTTCGAACGTCTTATAAAATTTTTCTGATCGTAGCCACAGTTCAGCCGTGCCTGTCAAGGATCTTCTCGCTACTATTAATGTTTGCTGATTTGTCCAGCTAAAAACCTCCTTATTGTCTTCGATGTCCTGAGCCCACTTTGTTGACGAATAAGTCTTATCATCACCGCTAAACTGCACGATGCTGTTCACCATGCTTGAAAAGCCTTCCGCCGCCATTTTTACGTCTTGTGAATCTTTTACAGCCTTTTCTTGCAGCGCGTCTTGAGCTGTAGTCTTCTTAACTTTATTTTCTCCCATCGGAGAACCACCTTCTTATTTTAATGTGCTGCACCATCGCCGCCTTGCGCTGGTACCGCTGCACGCCGTGACCACGTGCGGTCTTAACTTGAAATCCCACTTATTTTGAGACAATCCCACTTCTGACACCAAAATTGTGTGGGATTTTGGAAGAACTCTTAACAAAATCGAGAATAATCAGTATATTCTTTTTATTTCACTTTTTAACACCTTTTTTAGTTTAAGTCACGCACGCTTCCCTTCCTCGTTCCAAAAAGAAAAAGGCCACCTTCCTCCCTCCCTCTCTCTCAACTCACGTCCTCCTTCTCACACACTTACGTTCCGTTTCCACTCCATTAACTTACGTTCCATTCCTACACACATATATATATATATATATATATATATATATATATATATATATATATATATATATATATATATATATATATTACCAGCTTTGTTTTATGCTACTTATATGGTTTATATATTATGTAGCTGAAGTGTTGTAACAAATTTAAGCTCTGGGGATTAAAAAATTATAATCCAAAGTAACGATTAAAGTAGTACCCGCCTACAGTAAAAAAATATATTGTGTTGTTTATTATATTAAAATATGTTCAATATGTTTTGCCTTTCTTAACACCCATGTAGTTTTTTGACCAAAAAACGATATCACATCCACTATGAACTGAAAGGATTTTCATATTATAAGCACCCCCTGTAATTGGAGTTACTTCAAATTTAATACAATTTTTCATTGCTATTATTAGATTCAAAATTGTTTTTTTATTTAAGGGAAGATTATAATAAATATAAAATGTCTTGTATACATTTACTCATAAGAGATAGCTGAACAAACAAATGGAACTTCTTATCCGATGATTTTAGAAAAATATCTAATAAGACCGCCTTTAAAATATTGATTTGTTATATCTATTTGTATTTAAAATATGTGTATAATCATGTATTAATGTGTAGGCTATTCCCCTATATATATATAGAGATGGGAACAGTATTCCATGTGCGGCCGAACCTGCGCCTTGAAAAGTTGCAGGTGGTATGCTGGCATGAAATACTCTCGCTATGCTGAGTATGCCAAGGTTTTTGAAGCTAATTTGGCCCTCTCTTACAAGTAACAACGAATTTGCACGTCACTCGATATGTCGACGCCGAGGATTCCGATACCGGCTCAGGCAACAAAGGGAGTGCCTTAAAACTGAAGAGATACGACAAAGGGGTTCTTTTTAGCGGTTAACTCGCAAACTTGTGTCTTCTGAGGGTTAAACTGGACTAGATTTAGTCGCCTCTAATCCGAGACTCTGTTCAGACACAAGTTTGTGCCGGTATTCGGAGACGTTTTCCCGAGAAATATTGGCAGGATCGGTGTACTGAGCATCACCTGTCATCTGCATAGCAATGAATTTTACGGGTTTGCAATATATCATTGATATGCAGAAGAAAGAGCGTTGGCGATAGCACGCAGCCTTGTGGAACACCAGCATTAATAGGATATAGTCTACAACGACTTAGATGCTCCGATTCGCAAGAAATCTGGTGATCCATTTGCATAATTTCTCGGAAGCCTATAGGAAGGGGAGCTTCGAAAGAAACGCTTTGTGCCAAACCCAATTGAAGGCCTTCGCAATGTCCAAACTAACGGGCAGTGCCTCCCCCTTGGACTCTACTGCCTGCGCCCATCTATGAGTTAGCCACTCAAGCGTCCAGCCCGCGCGATTGTTATACCCTTGTACGTTCGGATAAGCGCGGCCCTGATTCGGGTGCTACCGCGCTCGCATCTTGTAACAAAAACCCTACATAGCTTCTTAACTATAATAGCTAGAGTAAAGAAAAAAATTACGAAAAATTGATAGAAGAATACAGATTAAACCTATGTATATTTTAAGATCTAAAAACTTAATTTAAGATATTAAAAACGAGTGTTAACATTGAATTCGGAGAAAAATAAACGTATAAATTTTATTAATTTACACCACAACGAAGAAATATTGTATTTTATTACCAATAAAATAATGCAACAACAAACTAGACGTATTTTCCTTTCTTATAATGCATAGATGTTTATGTTTAATTAACGCTAAGTAGTTAAATAAATTGTAACAAAACACCTACTCCTCGTAATTTTACTGCGATGTCTTGAGCGCTTTCGACTCGCTTGCGAAGGCAAAATATAAGCAAGATGGCCGCCTATCTAAGGTCTCATTCACACTTTGTAATTTACGCAACTTAAAAAAAGGTAGTTATGAGTTTTTTTAGTTGGGGTTTTAAATTAAACACAAATAATAAAATCAATGTACAGTATATTGACATAATAAATATATTTTTTTTCACAAACCTTTACTTACTATAATTATCATTGACTATTTCAAGTAAATTTATTGCTAATTAAATATTTTATTTAAAACTAGGAATTGATTACAAACTAAATATTTACAAAAAAAGGACTAAATTAAAACTAAAATAAATAAATAAAACAAAATAAATTATGTATGGTACTGCATAAAGCAACCATCAATGCATAGATTTATGTTGCATTCTAGGCACTTCCAAATAGTTCTGGCTGTGACTTTTCGCTGGGCGCACAACCAACAGCGACTTTGCTTAAAGCCAGTTTTCGTAGAACACATCCTCCATGTAAGTAAAGTGAAGTTAAATAGAAAAGAGAGCAAAAGTCGACAATCACGAACAAACTTAACATTAATATAACACAAGAACAAAAACTATGAGATAAGAGCATGATGAAACACAATTACACAACCAACTAAGCGAAAAAAAAAACTCAAGACCCAAACCAACCAAGACCTCGACCACAAAAAATAAGAAAGCGAAACATATTGCAAGCATACTTTGCTATTTGTACCGACCCTTATTTAGAGCCATTGTAGTTACGTCCGTGGATATCAAACTATCCACAACAAAAGACCTGAGGAACACAATAACATTTCTAAGGAATCTTCAGTGAATATAGTTTAATTCTGTTTGCAAAGTGCATTATTATGTTTATTACAACTATTACTCGTTGCTTAAATATAATTTTACTGAAAAACTAAGTTAACAAAACTAAAATTGGGCCGACAACTTGAGCGGCCATTTTTTCGAAACAGCTATACTTTGAATTTAAAATATGACTCGATTTTACACTTAGAACTGTGATATATATACGTAATTATAAAGCACAAATCATCTAGTTTATTTTGACGTATAATAATCTACGAAATATTAAATTAAACTAAAGTACTTACGACATAATCGCTGGCACTCCAAAAACACTTGTTCACAAAACACAGAACACCGATACTGAAGTAAGATATTTATGGTTCATTCGTCAAGACTTGTTATACTGCCATCTCGTATTTGATACGTAAAGTAATTCATCAGCTATTGATTCCATAAATAAAACTCACAAAACGTACTGCAGATTGTCCCTAGATGTCAGTTTTATAAAACTTAACGCTTTGGCTACACTAGTATCCAGGACGTACAAGGCAATTTTTATTTTGGATGGCGTAGTATCCATGGACGTGTCAGTGGTTAGGTAGACCAGAAGATCACCAGCTGGTTGACTACGGCGAAAACCATATTGGCGATTACTAATCTGCTGGTAATCCTCAAGGTACCTCATGAGCTGGCAGTTTACAATGGACTCCATTGTTTTGGAGAACAAGGAGGTGATTTCGATAGGCCGGTAGTTGAAAGTGTCTGAACGGTCGCCTTTTTTAGGGATCGGGCGGACGAAAGCCATCTTCTATGATTTTGTGACTAGGGAGTAGGAGTACCGGAAAAGACGCGTTAAAACCGGTGCCAAGTCTGGATCACACGTCCTCAGCACAATTGGTGGGATTCTGTCAGGCCCACTCAACTTGTGGATGTCCAGGGAGAGGAGTGCTTTGCAAACCAAGCGCTGTGTGAACTGCACTTCCGGCATGAAGCAGTCACACCGCGGGATGGTCGGCTGCGTACTCCCACCGTCATCGAGAGTCGAGTTGGACGCAAAGAAAGAGCCTAGCAGATCGGCTTTCTGCTTTGTGGTATGGGCCAGTGAGTCGTCCTCCCTGTGCAGAGATGGAAGAGATGGCTGACAGAAATTCCCCTGGACAGCCTTGGCGAGAGACCAGAACGAGTTCCAGAAGGAAACCGAACTAGAGTCTCGACAATTCTGCCTATGTGCTCTGACTTTGTCTTGGCAATGACTCTTTTGAAGGACCTGGAGGCGGAATTATACTTCAAGTTTTAGTTTCAATTATACTTCAAATTTTCTTAAAGTTATTTAAAAAACAGCAACTGTAATAATAAAACTTTTTTAATGTATTTAATAAGATGCATGTTAGTAAAGTATGTATATCATTTTAATAATTTTTAGTTTTAAGTGACTAGTTTTACTGTAAATGAAAAAATATGATTATTACCTACAAATATGTTAAAGAAACTCGGCCTTATGAAAAATACCCATACAGAAAAGAGGTGGCGCAGAAAGCAGCTAGTATTTTAAGTATCGGCATGTAACAGGGAGTAAGCCTGTTAACATACACCGGGCATACAGTTGTTAGGCAAGCGATATTCAGAAACTTTATTATTATTCTCGTTATTTAATTTAAATATACATAATTTATCGCTTCTCGTTGACCTTACTAGGCTGAGGCTGAGGTGAGCATAGCCGTAAGTCTTTATCTAGCTCCCGTTGGCTGCACAGAATTTGTGGCTAGTAGGTGCACGACGATCTCGAATTAAAGACCTCGGATAAACACAGAGGTCGCGTCCAGTGTCGACCTAAAATTGTGTTTTTGAGGTGCGGTCCGTTACGAATAGACGACCAATAGCATTAGGACAGTCGTCAGTTGCCATTATTGACCATCCTGTGAGTTTCCCGCCTTAAAATCGCAAGGCGGCAGGCATTTATGAGCACGGCCACCATGTTTAGCTACAAGCAAAGTGGGATTATTTATAACGAAATTGCGATCGTGATTAAGAACGCCTTCGCTGGTAGTATCTGCTCCTGGAACGGCAACGACAACGCAGGTAAATAGTAAACCTACTATTTACCTGCGTTGTCAGTCTTTGCAGTTGCCTATGAAGTTCGGCAACTTCCCTTGTTAAGGCGTCACAGCTGGGACCGGGTGTGGGTGTGCTTACTGCGAACGTAAAGGCGACTCGCAGTGAAGACGGTACAATGTCCTGTATCCGGCTTGCCAAATCTGCCAGCACTTCCAATGACGCACTGGGTTAAGCGGTTAGCATGGTCTGGATGCTCCTTGGTAGACGGCGGGTCTAAATAGTCTGCAGGAAGTCATCGGGTACTTGGGATCCTTCTAGGCTCAAAAGATGTCGCAAGAACTGAGAAGGCTTCCTATCACCCAGCTTCTCGTGCATAAGGAGTTGCTTCACCTTCTTCTCGTGTGAGGTAGTCAACCGCTTAATCAGTTCTGTCTTGAGCTTAAAATATTTATCACTGGCTTGTGGGTTGATAATTATGTCTTTGACCTCTTTAGAAAATTGACGGTCTAGTTGGCTGATGACGTAACTAAATTTAATGGAATCGCTCATGATACCAGAAAAAGCTAATTGACCCTCAAGTTATGCAAACAATATTTCTGGTTCTTCAAAAAGGTGGTACATGTACTCCTACCTTAAAAACTTTGATAACTTGTCGGAGGCGTTAGTGGAAGCGCGCTATCTACTTAACGCCTGTTTGAAATGTTGGGTGTGGCTGCCGCTGCTTGTGTCTTGAATTTTATCTCAGAGTTCAACTGTCTAAATTTTATTCAGTCCCGGGGTCACCAATGTAGGCTGTGCGGACAAAATAAAAGTTATCCACTGTCTTGTATATATTTCAAATTACACGCAACACTTATAAATGCACAAGGAGAATATCACAAGCACAGATAGTTTGCAATAGTTTATACAGAATAGAAAGAAAGTAAATAGTAGAGATAATAAGCAGATAAAGCTCACAGCAAAATTATCAACGAGTAGTAAAACACACAGTATATAATAGTACGTAAGCGAGCAAATTTTAGCATCGAGCGATCGAGTGCCACGCACTTCGCATCAGGAACAGGTTCCGACTAGCGTTAAGTAGATAGCGCGCTTCCACTAACGCCTCCGACAAGTTACCAAAGTTTTTAAGGTAGGAGTACGTGTACCACCTTTTTGAAGAACCAGAAATATTGTTTGCATAACTTGAGGGTCAATTAGCTTTTTCTGGTATCATGAGCGATTCCATTAAATTTAGTTACGTCATCAGCCAGCTAGACCGTCAATTTTCTAAAGAGGTCAAAGACATAATTATCAACCCACAAGCCAGTGATAAATATTTTAAGCTCAAGACAGAGCTGATTAAGCGGTTGACTACCTCACACGAGAAGAAGGTGAAGTAACTCCTTATGCACGAGAAGCTGGGTGACAGGAAGCCTTCTCAGTTCTTGCGACATCTCTTGAGCCTAGAAGGATCCCAAGTACCCGATGACTTCCTGCAGACTATTTAGACCCGCCGTCTACCAAGGAGCATCCAGACCATGCTAACCGCGCAACGCACTGGGTCATTGGAAGTGCTGGCAGATTTGGCAAGCCGGATACAGGACATTGTACCGTCTTCACTGCGAGTAGCCTTTACGTTCTCAGCAAGCACACCCACACCCGGTCCCAGCTGTGACGCCTTAACAAAGGAAGTTGCCGAACTTCATAGGCAACTGCAAAGACTGACAACGCAGGTAAATAGTAGGTTTACTATTTACCTGAATTGTCGTTGCCGTTCCAGGAGCAGATACTACCAGCGAAGGCGTTCTTAATCACGATCGCAATTTCGTTATAAAAAAATCCCACTTTGCTTGTATCGAGCTAAAAACATGGTGGCCGTGCTCATAAATGCCTGCCGCCTTGCGATTTTAAGGCGGGAAACTCACAGGACGGTCATTAATGGCAACTGACGACTGTCCTAATGCTATCGGTCGTCTATTCGTAACGGACCGCACCTCAAAAACACAATTTTAGGTCGACACTGGACGCGACCTCTGTGTTTATCCGAGGTCTTTAATTCGAGATCGTCGTGCACCTACTAGTCACGAATTCTGTGCAGCCAACGGGAGCTCGATAAAGACTTACGGCTATGCTCACCTTAGCCTATAGTAAGGCCAACGAGAAGCGATAAATTATGTATATTTAAATTAAATAACGAGAATAATAATAAAGTTTCTGAATATCGCTTGCCCAACAACTGTATGCCCGGTGTATGTTAACAGGCTTACTCCCTGTTACTTGCCGACACTTAAAATACTAGCTGCTTTCTACGCCACCTCTTTTCTGTATGGGTATTTTTCATAAGGCCGAGTTTCTTGAACATATTTGTAGGTAATAATCATATTTTTTTTATTTACAGTAAAACTAGTCACTTAAAACTAAAAATTATTAAAATGATATACATACTTTACTAACATGCATCTTAAATAAATTAAAAAAAGTTTTATTATTATAGTTGCTGTTTTTTAAATAACTTTAAGAAAATTTGAAGTATAATTGAAACTAAAACTTGAAGTATAATTCCACCTCCAGGTCCTTCAAAAGAGTCATTGCCAAGGCAAAGTCAGAGCACATAGGCAGAATTGGCGAGACTCTAGTTCTGTTTCCTTCTGGAACTCGTTCTGGTCTCTCGCCAAGGCTGTCCAGGGGAATTTCTGTCAGCCATCTCTTCCATCTCTGCACAGGGAGGACGACTCACTGGCCCATACCACAAAGCAGAAAGCCGATCTGCTAGGCTCTTTCTTTGCCTCCAACTCGACTCTCGATGACGGTGGGAGTACGCAGCCGACCATCCCGCGGTGTGACTGCTTCATGCCGGAAGTGCAGTTCACACAGCGCTTGGTTTGCAAAGCACTCCTCTCCCTGGACATCCACAAGTTGAGAGGGCTTGACAGAATCCCACCAATTGTGCTGAGGACGTGTGATCCAGACTTGGCACCGGTTTTAACACGTCTTTTCCGGTACTCCTACTCCCTAGGCGTAGTCACAAAATCATAGAAGATGGCTTTCGTCCACCCGATCCCTAAAAAAGGCGACCGTTCAGACACTTTCAACTACCGGCCTATCGAAATCACCTCCTTGTTCTCCAAAACAATGGAGTCCATAGAAAACTGCCAGCTCACGAGGTACCAATACGGTTTTCGCCGTAGTCAATCAGCTGGTGATCTTCTGGTCTACCTAACTCATAGATGGATCGCGGGCAGTAGAGTCCAAGGGGGAGGCACTGCCCGTTAGTTTGGACATTGCGAAGGCCTTCAATTGGGTTTGGCACAAAGCGTTTCTTTCGAAGCTCCCTTCCTATAGGCTTCCGAGAAATTATGCAAATGGATCACCAGCTTTCTTGTGAATCGGAGCATCTAAGTCGTTGTAGACTATATCCTATTAATGCTGGTGTTCCACAAGGCTGCGTGCTATCGCCAACGCTCTTTCTTCTGCATATCAATGATATATTGCAAACCCGTAAAATTCATTGCTATGCAGATGACAGGTGATGCTCAGTACACCGACCGTGCCAAAATTTCTCGGGAAAATGTCTCCGAGTACCGGCACAAACTTGTGTCTGAACAGTCTCGGATTAGAGGTGACTAAATCTAGTCCAGTTTAACCCTCAGAAGACACAAGTTTGCGAGTTAACCGCTAAAAAGAACCCCTTTGTCGTATCTCTTCAGTTTTAAGGCACTCCCTTTGTTGCCTGAGCCGGTATCGGAATCCTCGGCGTCGACATATCGAGTGACGTGCAAATTCGTTGTTACTTGTAAGAGAGGGCCAAATTAGCTTCAAAAACCTTAGCATACTCAGCACAGCGACAGTATTTCATGCCAGCATACCACCTGCAACTTTTCAAGGCGCAGGTTCGGCCGCACATGGAATACTGTTCCCATCTCTGGGATGGAGCTCCCCAGTACCAGCTCCTTCCACTGAAGATGTTGGTACTAGGGAGGTGTTGCGAAGAGATGTTGCATCTCTTTGCGTATTTTATCGCATGTATCTCGGGGAGTACTCTGAGGAGTTGTTTGGATTAATCCCAGTCGCCAAATTTCGTGAGCGCACTACGTGGTTAACGTCCCGATACCATAAAAACCATATGGAGGCTTGGCGGTCCACCACCGTACGTATCAGACGGAGTTTTCTTCCGCGTACGACCTCTCTGTTGAATAATTTACCACCGGCGGTTTTTCGAACCTATACGACCTGGGGACTTTCAAGAAAAGAGCTTACTCCTTTCTAAATGGCCGACAACGCACCTGCAATTCCCCTAGTGTTGTGATTGATCATGGGCGTTTGTAGTCACTTAACATCAGGTGAGCCGCATGCTCGTTTGCCCCCTCTTCTATAAAAAAATAAAAATAAAAAAAAGCTTTAAAGTACACTCCGAACCGAGAAGTTTTATTTTAAACTACTAAACAACATTCATATATATGAATTTTATTCATATATATGAATGTTGTTCCTATTCCTATACATACCTGTGGACGGTTATTTTTCGGAGAAGTAAAATCTGTTGATTTATCTCTCGGCGTACTTGGTTGTGGTTCCATCATTAACAACTCCTAATAAAAACAATTATCAACTACACAAAATAACAATAAATAAATAAAAAACAAAAAATAACAAAAATTTCAACAAATACAAGTATGTGTATCACCACGAGCGCGTTCCGAATTTTGGCAAACCCGTTTTTTGCCGGATAAACGAGACAATATGACAAATACACAATATAGATGGCGATAGATAGTAGATTGTTTACTCCACAGTAATTTTAAGGTAAAAGTCCTTTTGTATCGCTGCTGGATATCCTTAGTATAGATCTTGGACTGCGACGGCTACGTCTTACGATTAAGTGGCATTTTGTGGTATTCGATTTAACGAAAGCTATAATTGGTATTGATATCTTGTCATTTTATAATCTCATTGTTGATTGTCCAAACCAAAGATTTAAACATAGTACGACTAATTTAAATTCTAATGTATCTTTGATCTCTTGTTCAGATTCTGTTTTATCTGTGTAGGTTTTGACTGGCAGCTTGCGGTATCATAAAATTTTAGGTGAGTTTTATGAAATCACGCGACCCGTTGGTTCACAACATACGATACGACACAACACTGTACATCACATTCAGACAACACCAGGCGCACCAGTAACTTCCTCTCCAAGACGCTAAGTACCAGAAAAGCTCATAATTGCCCGACAGGAATTCGAATCCATATATAGCCAAAGGTACAGCTAGGCCCTCGGAAAGCTCATGGTCATTGCCACTCTACCTCGCGCCGGAAAAGACAACGGTTGGCGCCCGTGCGGAGATTATAGGTTACTCAAAGCCCGCATAATCCCAGACAGGTATCCTATCAGACATATATACGACTTTACCCATGGTATACCTGGTTGTAAGGTCTTCAGCACTATCGATCTGGTGGCTTATTACCAAATACCAGTCTGTGAGTGAGACATCCCAAAAACAGTAATTACCAGAGGGTTTGGATTTTATGAGTTCCCGTACTTGTCTTTCATTTTCTGCAACACAGCGCAAACCTTCCATCGATTCGGAGATGAGATGACCAGAGTATTGATATTGTTACCTTGATGATATTTTAGTTTTTTCACGAAACGAACAGGAGCATAAAATACATTTTCACGAAGTATTTTATAGACTCAAAAGGTATGGGATGCTTATAAACACTTTCAAGTATATTTTTGGTGCTGACGAAGTGACTTTCCTTGGTTACCGAATTTCGGAAACCACTTTCGGAAGGGGCTAGGTGCCACCACTAAGCCCCTACAATAGACAATACACTATAATGACATGACAATACAATACGACAATAGGGTCGCTATTTTTACATCCTAGGGCTCTTAAACGGTTCACGCAGTCTGTAACTAGCTTCGAGTTCACTAAGCAGCGCTAGCAGTGCTGCTGGACTATCAGATTTTGTATTAATTATATGGTTGACGTAGTGTTTTTGCAGATTAAATTCCACACACTGAAGTATGGCAAAAATTTCTGCCTGGAAGATAGCGGTGAATCTACCCAAATTCATACTAAGTTTGAATTTCGGGCGTTCGCCGTAAATTACAAATCCTACATCGGGGCCCATTTAGACCCATTGCTATACCATATGAGGCTACCAACGTAACCTGGCCATTCAGCCAGTTTTCTCTGGAGGGTAGTTCCACTAAATACTTTTTATTAAAAGTGTATAGTAGGCGCATGATATCTGAGATCATGCATAAGACCGGTGTTTCCTTACTTGAGTCGAGCATGGATCTCAATCTGAAGGAGAGCAAGCTAAAACCGCACTGGGCGTTAATCCTAAACGGTTCACGCAGTCTAAACAAAGGGAAAGGCTTGTTGCAGATACTAGATATCTTTTCTTATATAACATTGAAGCGATAAGGGTATTTACAGTACACATGATAATAAGTTGCTACTGCTTCCATGTTCTCTGCATTCAACTTCAGACAAAATAGATTTATTGTCATATATTTTAAAAATGAAGTTGGCTTGCCTCATAGTCAGTCATTATACTGGCTTTTTATTCACTTGAGACCAGAACCCAGCAATGCTGCTATTCGGTGGTAGAAAAAGCTCGGTAATTGAAATGGGCAAAACTTATCCTCCTATGCAGAAAATAATGCAATTTAGTGACCTGCAACCAACTATAAATTAAGAGGGTTAAAGATGGGTAATCACTTCTAAGGACTATGACGGGATAACACATATCTTGTTTTTATACTGGTTATCTCTACCTATCTACTTGAAATACATTAGTGGATTTACTGTTTAGTGGCATAAAGAGGTAGAAAATAAAGTAGTATCTGCCAAAGCTGCTTCCTAGGTAGGATTTATTAGAAAATTTGTAGTTTTTTTAAGTGAAATTTATAGGTATGGGTAGCAAAATATGGCGATAGAAAAGACGGGTGATTATTATTTTTCGATCCTAAATGCTTACTCACATACTACTTATACAGATTTGTACACATAAATCTTGATAGAAATCTTGATTTATTGTTAGAACTTTGACAGAAATCTTGATGTGTTGTTAGAACTTTGATCAAAATAAAGTCGTTTCTGTTTGCTTAGTAATAAGTCTGATAGACGTTAATTATAAGTCGTAATGTATGTCAATAATACAGCACATATCGGAATTAACTACCGCCAGCGGTTTTGTCCTGACTGATATGACTTAAGGACCTTCAAGAATAGAGCTCGCTACCTTCTAAAAGACCGGCAATGCACCAGCAATTTCTCTAGTGCTGCAGAGGATCATGGATGACGGGGATCACATACTATTAGTTGATCCGTATGCTCGTTTGCATGCACTTCTAAAACAAAAAAAAACAGATATCTTTTAAGAACGGCAAGTCAAAAAACGTCAAAGGTTTACTTTAATGTGTAAAACAATACCATAAACCTTTTATGAGCTCAGTTTCAGCATTGAATATGCCAAGTTATTCCACATGCGGAATGGAATACATCGCTTGTACAAATAAAAATCTAATGCACAAGTTCAATGAAAATAAAATCTAATGGAGGTCCATTAGATTTTATGAGTGTATGATGGCGAATGATGGATATCCACGATTTCAACGCTTTTACGGTAGACGGTAAGCCAGTTTTTTTATAATATTAACATTTATTTAATACTTTTGCTGATCAAAACAAAATTATAATATTTTTACTTGCGGAAAAATAAACTTGAGACGCTTATCGTTTCGTTTAACGTGCTAGTTTTCTCACTGCGGTATCAAAGAGCACACTAAAGTATATTATGTTCTGTAATTCTGGGTAAACGAACAAATTCGCAGATAAGCCTTGGATTGTGGAAATTGATATTAACCCCCATTCCATTTGGTAATGAAGAATCGCAAATATAGTGAGCCAATATATCTATTATAACAGATGGCTTAAAAGAAAAAAGTACATTTTTTATAGCATAAGGTGAAAAACGAGCACACAGTCCGCCTGATGGTAAGTGGCTGTTGCAGCCCATAGACATCTACATCTATCCTCGATTACGAATCAAAATGCAGATGCGTTGTCACCCGTGAGGACTAAGATGGAATGACTAGTTTTCTGTTAAATGGGTCTCCGGTTCTCTACACTCACCATACGAAACACAGGAGCATTGAGCTACTATTTTACGTTGGTATTCTGTGAGAGCATGGTCTTTTCCCGATCCGGCCGACCCATTCTTGCTACAACTATACTACTAATCTAACAGCAGCATATGTGCACCATATATGGTCCAATGAGATACCAATAACTTACTGGAAAACGATATTTTGTTACATTTATTAATGATAAATTACATTGGTGTCAAGTCTATTTTATTCGCAAAAGTGATGTATTAAGGCCGAAATTGAAAACTTTACTGGAAAGAAAAAGAAGAGTCTTCAAGGTGAATGTGAAAATAATGATTTTAATCATTTTCTGGAGACAAATGGCATCATACGGAGGCTATTAAAACATATAAATCTCAACAGAATGATATTGCTAAAAGAAAAAATAGAACATTAATAGAAATGGTACGATATATAACGCTCTAAGCCGAATTTCCGCCATCGTTTGAGCAGAAGCAGTTATAATATACTAATACTACTAACTATATGTTAAATAGATGTCCAACAAGAGCAATTAATGGAGAGATAGCATTTACTATAGGGAAAGGAAATAAGCCTACAGTAACACATTTTATAAAATAACGAGAAAGGTAAACAGAAAGAGAAGTTTGATTTAGTGTCACAAATAGTTTTTATGGGATACGATATACAATCAAAAGCATACGAAACGATGAAACCTCCTAAACGAGAAATGAAAAAAGATAAAATTTTTTAGATTCAGATGAAACTTAAGAAGAGAAAATCATTTGACAACTCAAATAATGAAGATTATGAGGGATGTGGAACAGTTACTTGATCATCAAGAGAAATAAAAGTTACTGTATCACCGTAAGATAATACTTAGATATAAAAGTTAAGTAATGATGGGCGGGGGTTATTCTACCCCTAACTTTTTGAAATTATCAGTAGGAAAACAATAACACCTATTCTGCTTTCCTGTCCGACGAGCAGTTAGGCGAATGGCTCTGGGCATGTTGATCCCCGAGGCAAGTCTGAGGAGTTCTTTCTTCACATGGTTGCTGCCTGTTAGTCTGGTTGAATAGGAAACAGACAGAACAGAAATACGTAGACGATCCTATTCTTCTTTTCTTTTATCCTACACCCTTTTTCCTATCCTAACCCAATCCAAGGTGTCAAGCGTACTGTGCCAATGGATGCGAGGCTGGAGGGAGTCCAGTCGCAAATGGTGCCCACCTGAGACCAGGGCGATTCGGGTAGTATTTTAGCCCTTCCCTCGGCATGCGTGGCTCTGCCGGGGATGAAAGAATATTTCCCTAGCGAATCGTGGGACCAAAATAGACGAAAATCGACATTTTGCAAAGAATAATGAAAAATCTCCTCTAATAAATCTCTTCTGGTTTGGAAGAGGCTCCTTTAGTCTCACCAATACCATGCAATACTATATCCCAACCTGGTACTAGCCGTGAGGTAGAGAGCACGTCTGCAGCTGAACCACAATCGGAAACGAATCAAGGAGGGAAAATTAAAAAGTTCGCTAGGCCTTATAAGCTTAGTGGGTTAATAAGGAAGAGGTACTAAAGGCTATTTGCAGCTGACATAGGAGCCGAAGAGGCCCTCTCTCTTTCTGCCAGAAAACCTGGATTAAAATTCCTCTGCCCAAACCTTTCTCAGTTCCAATGGCGAAATAACGCAGTCGGTATGAGGAAGAGTCCCCTAAAGATCAGCCCAGGAAGTCTGTGTAGCTGGCAACTAAGGAGAAAAAACTCAGCTTAAGTGCCGTAGCTGGCTCCGCGCGTGTAGGAATTCGCAATTCGAATCCTATGATTGTGGAGCAGATGCGGCTGGTCCACCGGGCATTAACACAGGCCATCGCTAAGACGGCCTGTGGGGCCGGAAATAGGACCAAAATTTTCGGGTTTCACTCCCAAGCCAAGTTGAATTCTGCTAAGGTACCTGAATAAGGTTAGCCAGGACTGGATTGTGTGTGAAATCGAAAAATTGAAACCCTGGCCGGAGGCGGAGCTCTCGATAATACCCAAGGGCGAACTGCCTGAATCTCACTTGGGCATTAGCGATTTGCCCCACAGCGAAGCTGACTCTCCAGGGGAGGCGGCTGTTCTGCTTAGGACACAAAATGAAGGCCTCTATATCGAACTCTGGAGAACAATCCACCGTAGAGACATGGAGAATAAGTTTTTAGTAACCTTTTATCTGGACGACCCATCGGCGGGGACTTTTCGGAAAGCAGGCGGCGGAGTCGTCTTTGGCTTTAAAATGATAACTTTTCAAGGGAGGCTCTGACACGGCAATGGAGTCTAAACCGCTCTAACTCCAATCCTCCGAGCCCTCTACCTCTCGGGGTGAGAATGGAACGCCATCAGTGAGAGTGACGAAGACCCAAGGTGCTGATCTCGCCTCGGTCCGATGGCCTCCGCTGGTGTCGTCCAGGGGTAGGGGGAGAGAAGGTGGGAGCGGTATAGTGAAAGGTAAGCTGGGGGTAAATAGTGCCGGTATAGGACGTCTTCGTCCTTAACAAACGAAAAAGACTCCTGCCCCCTCATACCCATAAATGGCTAAACCCAAGAGTAAGACAAGGGTCCTCCAGTCAAATCTTCAGCTGCTTCTGCTGTCGTGGGGGTTGGCTTTGTAGAGGACAAAATTGATCTCGCCCTCATAAAGAAGCCTTGGGTGGCCAACGGTTAAGTTCTAAAGTTCTCTTACCAGCAGCCGACAATCCCAGAACCAGCCGTCCATTTTATTAAACGGCTCCGCAGTCAACGGAGTAGGGGCGTTTGAGTCTCCGCAGCTGAGAGCCTAATTAGATGCATTGCAGGCGAAGGGAACGCCGAATAGTGGTTAGGCTAGGCTAGGTTTATAGACACCGTGAAAAAGGCCCAAATTTACAAAGTTAGACCATACCGCGGCCAATGAGATAATACTTACGGTATACGTGGATAACGACACGAAACTCGAACCGATGTCGTTAGCGGAAGTGTGCGTGGAACAATGAACAAGGTCACGGCTACGGTGCATAGAGATACCGAGCCGCTGCAGCAGAAACCGTGCCACCTTGGAGGCAACAGGATGGACCTTCTGAAGGCAATCTTGCTTGGCGGAGCGAGATAAAGTACTTGCAAGAGAGGGAGGACAAGCTGCAAGCAGACCTATCCACTTTATCGAAGGAAGTGACGCTTCGCAAGCTACAAGCCATCAGCACCGTTATTCCGAAACGTTCGTCGCATAACTTCACCGCATACAGTTGTTAGTACTTCCGATTAACTTTAGATATTGCATACTTACGATTATAGAGTTTTATGTGATTTAAATATTGGTTTATCTCTAGTTTACTTAGCTTAATAGTGTCTCATATAAAATGTATTGTTACGAGCTTGAGGTTCGTGACAATAAAAATTGCCGATAGAATTACCTAAATTAACACTTTAATTCACTTTACACTAATTAAAGTTAAAAACACTAATAATTAATCACACTGATTCACTTTATTCCGCTCCGAAGCTTCGTTTGTCTCGCCGAATCCAATACTTCCTCGATCGCATCTTGCAGCGCCTATTTATATAAATTAGCAGCGAAATATCCGGAATATTCAAGTAAACACGCGCAAGGTACCGAGAGTTCGTGTTACAACTTCAAGAAGTTTAGTTCTTCGGTTCGACAGTAGATGGCGCTAGTGCCGTCGACTTTGGCGCGTAACACTGTCCCCTCCTAAGACATGCTCGTCCCGAGCATTATCGGACCCATAATAACGCGCCAAGCGATCCACATGGACGATCTTAGTAGTCCCTTTTGCGCCTTTCTGTAACGGCTCCGCAATGTCAAGGGATGTCCTATCCAGTGGTGCACCAACATTGTACAATTTCGATGCTCCTCTACTCCGTGTCTGAGGTCCCCTCACAGCCGCACAACTTGTACATGTACGACACCAATCCTCGAAATCGTCACGATAATGGACCCAGTAAAACTGTTCTCGGACCTTCAGTAGAGTTCGTTTAACTCCCAGATGGACTCTTGAACGACCATTATGGCACAGCTGTAGAACATTCGGCACTTTAGCTTTAGGGACAACCATTTGTAAAAGATAGCTGTCTCCTCGACCATTGTCCCATTTACGGCACAGGACTCCATCCTGAAGCAGCAAGCTGTCGCATTGGGCCCAATAGCTTTTCGTGGTTGAACTCATCGCTGAGACGTCCCTCCACTTAGGATTGGTAGCACGGGCCTTCATACATCCCAGAATCGGCTTGATGTCCGGATCTTCCTGCTGTGCATGTCGTAAGCTGTCCTTCCACCCGTTGCCTAGGTGGTCTGTCCTGAGCATCCTCACGGATACCACTTCCTTACTCTCTTGCCTACTACAATGGTTGCAATCTTCAGGACAAGGTCTTCTTGACAATGCATCTGCGTTGCCGTGAGATTTCCCGCTGCAGTGATTGATAGTAAAGTCGTATACCTGCTGCTGCTGGGCGGTGCTGTTAGCCACACTTCCTTTCTGAGACCGTTCACCTTCCCTTCCCAGGGTGTGCTTAGGGCAGCTGGATCGAAGATGGCCCCTTTCCCCACAGCCATAGCATCTAGGACTGTATCCTTTATTGTGGTCGCGAACCGTAACTGCTGCAACCTCCCTAGCGTGAGGTGGACGATGATCATGTCACCGCCAGGCAGTCCGTTAGCTGCACTACCCTCCTGATATCGTTCACTTTCCCTTTCTGCGGTTCGCTTAGGGCAGCTGGATCGAAGATAGCCCCTTTCCCCACAGCCATAGCACCTAGGGCTGTATCCTTTGTTGCGGTCGCGAACTGTAGCTGCTGCAACCTCACTGACGCGATGGGAACGATGATCCTGCCGCACGGCTTCTACCTCCAGTGCATGGTCCAAGGCGTCCTTAAGCGTCTCGTGGTGCCCGAGCCTCACAGCAGCTCTGACTTCCAGGTCGCGGATGCCGTCGATGAATGTCTGCACCAGGTTCCCTTCAATGAGCGCAGGCACAGACCGGTATGCTTTTCGCACCAGCTTCTCCACCTCTAGAGCCCACTACTGCAGGTTTTCGTTAATGCGCTGCACGCGATCTCTAAGCTGCGTTCGAAAGACGTGTTTCAGGTGAGCATCGCCATATCTCGCCTCCAATGCCTCAAAGAGTTGCTCATAAGTCACTTCCTCACCGAGAGCTTACAGAACTGTTAAGGCCTGGTCGCGCAGGCCTAGTGTGAGAGCAGTCATGGCCTGACTTTTATTCCAGCCGTTCGCCTTCATAACAGCCTCGAACTGGATTTTATAGGCTGACCAGGAAGAAGTCCCGTCGAACGGTGGCACCTTGAACCCACGTAGCGAAGGTGTAGTAGCTACTACGGGAGCTGTAGTTCCATCCCCAAGTTTGAGTTTGTCCAGTGATTTCTTCATATCAGCCATTACGTTGTCAACCCGATTGTTCACTTGGGCGATTCGGGTTTCAGATTCCGACAGGCAGTTGTCATGTTGAGCAACCTTATCTTTCAACTCCCGTATCTCTTTTCCGAAGGTAGCGTGGATATCTTTCATGAGGAGCATCTGCTCTTCCTTATCGCGTTTGAGCTGCTCTTCCAAACGACGGACCTGTTCCTCCTGTCCGCCCCGCAGCTGCTCTTCCAATCGGCGGGCCTGTTCCCCCCTGTCCGCGCTGCAGCTACTGCAGCATCACCATCAGAGCATCTAAGTCAGGTGCTGCAGATGCAGGAGCTACTGACGGGCCGACCTCCGTTGCCTGCGGCTGACCAAATCTTCTCTGGTCCGTCTCCTGCTGGCGTTGACTTCGGGTACGGACACCCTCTGTTTCCTCCTTAGGTAAAATCGGCATGATTTAATCCCACTTCTGACACCAATTGTTACGAGCTTGAGGTTCGTGACAATAAAAATTGCCGATAGAATTACCTAAATTAACACTTTAATTCACTTTACACTAATTAAAGTTAAAAACACTAATAATTAATCACACTGATTCACTTTATTCCGCTCCGAAGCTTCGCTTGTCTCGCCGAATCCAATACTTCCTCGATCGCATCTTGCAGCGCCTATTTATATAAATTAGCAGCGAAATATCCAGAATATTCAAGTAAACACGCGCAAGGTACCGAGAGTACGTGTTACAACTTCAAGAAATTTAGTTCTTCGGTTCGACACTAGATGGCGCTAGTGCCGTCGACTTTGGCGCGTAACAGTATAGTTTAGTTACGCCACAGTAGTACGCTGACGCTGAGTGATATTTGAATCATTTTGTCATTACAATATGAAGCCTTCGCATTTTGGAAGTGTTTAGGTAGTGTTTGTTCGTGTTTGTAGTATCAGTTCTTAATATGCAGTTTATATTGCGTAGCGTAATTTACGTTTGGCAATTTGTACGTACTTATACAACTTACATTTGAGTTTCGATCAATGATACCCTATAGTTTTATCGCGTAAAGATCATATTTTGAATTTATTAGTTGATTATCTACTATTACTTTTTTAATAATAGCTTACAATCATGTTTACAATCAACAACACAAGACAAATTAGAAATAGCTTGGTAGCGATCACCCTTCCCAGGGGTTATTATCATCTATAAATTCCTTAATATTATAATAACCCTTTTTATACAAACTTAGTTTAATAACATTTTTGAACTTTGTGTATGACAAATTTTGTATATTTTCTGGGATTTTTTTGTAAAAGCGTATACATCGCCCCAACAATGAATTACTGACTCGGTGGAGTCGAGTAACTGGTACTACCAGCTTGTGTCTGTTCCTATTATTTACAGAATGAATATCACTTATTTTCGCAAAACTACTTTTATTTTTGTGTACGTACATTACATTTTCATAAATGTATTGAGAGGCCAGAGTTAATATATTAATTTCTTTAAATTTTTGTCTCAGTGACTCTTTTGGTTTTAAATTATATATTGCTCTATTGGCCCTCTTCTGTAAAATAAATATAATTTTACAGAAGATTCGGCGACGGTAGGAGATGAATTCAGTGACTTAGTGGTTAAGATCGGAATATCAGTAAAATATTTCTCAAAAACCATTGCAACGTCCTGATCAGATTTAGTTAATTTATTGTTAAAACTTAACTGGTAGTTTGAATTGCGAGAGTTGACCTTACCAGTTTCACTATTAATTATACTCCATGTCATTTTAATTTTATTAGAAGCAGTCTTTATTTTGTTGCTTAAATACAATGACTTGGCTAAGGAGCACACTCTTTTAAATATTTTGGAATATTTTTTTTACATATTCCCTAAATTCGACGCTAGGATTATATAACCTTTCATTGTAAAGTTCATATAACCTTTGTCTACTCTTATGGACTCCTACCGTCGCCCATTCATTAAATGCTTTACGATTATTCAAGGAGAATGTTTTAGAAGTAAAAGTATTAATAAATTCATTGCAAATGAGCTTAAATAATTTTGCATACAAAAAATTTGGATTATTTTGGTATGAAAGTAATGGAAGTTTTTTTACTATGTTACTTCTAAACTTCTCCAAGCGATGTGCATTTACTGGAACAAACACTACTTTTTTATCTACTTGCTTTTTGTGAACATAAGGTAATGAAACAAATTGTCCACAGTGATCAGAGCTCAATTTTTGAATAATACATTTATTGAACGGCTTAACATTTGTAAAAATGTTATCTATACATGTTGCACTAGATTCTGCAATACGTGTTGGCTCCAAAAATAAATTAAAAAGACCATAAGATTTAAACAATGATCTAAATTTAATATTAGTGGAGGAAGCTTCTAGGAGATTGATATTAAAGTCTCCACATATTACAACAGATTTATTCTGTTTATTAAGCTTAGTGAAAACTTCCTCCATAATTTTTTTCAAAAGTATCATATAATGAACATGGGGGTCTGTAAACGCTCACAACAATGAGGTGCTCAAACTCAACACATGCCATTTCTACAGTTCGCTCAACAGAGAGGCTCACAATATCTTTACGTTCTTTATATGATAATAATTTACTAGCTAAAATTAAGGAGCCACCTCTTAAAATCGTTTCTCTATTGAAAGAACTGAGCACCTGGTGATTACTAAAGTTAAACATTAAATTATGAGCTTTTAACCAATGTTCAGTAATACATAAAATATGAATATTGTTGCTATTTAAAAATAATTAAATTTCTAGCTCTTTACCTATCATGCCTTGTATATTCTGATGCACCAGGTGTAAACAATTTTTAGTATCATTTTGTGGAGTTATACAATTGCAACTATTAAGGATTTGTAAGCTACATTCTAAATTATTTAAATTATTATAACTGCTAGAGATTACCTCTATTGTCTCATTTTCTAATTTAAATTACTTGGAACGGATTCCAAATTACATGTCAAATCATTATGCTGCTCAATAGGAGCAGATGTCTGGGTAGCCAAGTCCTTGGCTGAGTTAATATATAAATAATAAGATAGCACATTTGCTATCTGTCTTAAATAATATTTGGATAGGTAATACCTATCTGTAGTCAAAAATTTCTTAATTAAATTATTAATATCTAATAAATTAATTCTATTGGTATAATTGTTACAATTAAATGTCAAATTTAAATTATTGTTACATGATAAATTATTCATTAATAAATTTAAATCATATCTTATTTTATTCTCTTGTGGCCAACCCTGTATGTAAGGCAATGTAAACAAGATAATTTTATGTACATTTAAATATATCAATATCAATATCAGTAATCAATATATTTTAATAATTGATTTTTGTTTACATTGCCTCTTCTCCCAACAAGAATTATTAATGTGCTATTAGGAGAAAACTTACTGGTTAAAACTTTATTCATTATATGACTAAACGATGCTCCAGGCATACAATAATTACTAATCAATTGTCCTTTCAAATGGTTATTTAACATCATGCCCAAATTTTTACCTATGTCATCACAATACATAATAACTTTATGTTTTTTAATATTTAAACTAGTTTTTAAGTTTTTATTCTGTGTTATGGCACTGTCATAGAGTGTTGGTGAAAATAAGGAGTCATTGCTATTTACACATATTGTCCCCGATGAACATGGTATGGAGCGTTGATTCTCACTCTGATGTTTTATTAAGGAGTCAAAGCGCTCCTCATTGTATTTACATGACTTTACCAGATCATTCATGGCCAATATGTGTTCTTTTATCTCAACCTGAGCCGATGCATATTTATTTGAGATAATTTCTAAGGAGTTTTTAAGCGACAAAACTTCTGAATTGAGACACTCTATTTCAGTCTCATAACAGTTTTTCATATTTTCCACCTCAATTGCATATAATTTAAGTTTATTAATTAATACATGCTTTTCCTTACATATATTTATATAATTTTTTGTATTAATTTTTGTTTTAATTAACTTTTGTACTTTCCTAACATATTTATTAATTTTTATGTATTTCTTTAATTTTCTTCTACTGCATGTAATCCTTTCTGCTGTTCTAGATGTGACAAAATCATCACCAGTCAAATCGATTGTTGTGGAGGGATGCAATGTTTTTGATGATTTACATTCTATGAGCTCATTGAACAGACTTTGAGTTTGGGACACTTTTAATTCATCTAAGTATTGTTTTAATTGCAATATCTGCTCATTAGCCTCACTTAACTGCAACTGCAATGCAGCAATTAATCTGAGGGATTCCTCATATTCTTTGCTGCATCGGTCAAACTCATCGACTGTTTCCTGAAGCTGATCCCTTTCTTTTAAAACATTTGTGTAGTCTTTATGCAACTTAACCATATCACTTTTTAGTTGACTATTTTTGGCAATTATATTTTTTATTTCCTTTTCGTTGTCATCCCTTTCTTTAAGCAACAGCTCACACTGCTCTTTTGACGCCTTAAGTTCTAGAAGCGCCATTTGAAGTTGGTTCTCCATTTGGCGCGTTTTGGCGTTGCGTGTATTCATTTTACTATTATGTGTAAATAGCAAAAGAAAACAAAGAAAGAAAACCGAAGAAACAGAGTAAGCTAATATCTAGATCTATGGGTCTACTTACAGATCTCAAATTAAATTATCAGGTAAATAATTCAAATTGAAATCCGAAACTGCACTAATTTAAAAGATAAATCTTAAAATATTAAAGGGATAACAAGAAAATTACAATAACTTACAGAAAGTTCAAACGATGTTCGTTACCTACAGCTGTCACTTTTAGTTGAAACACAATACACTATATAATTAAAATACTTATGACTTTTACTTATTTTACCAACACAATTAAGTATTATTTAACAACTGTAACTAAAAATTGAGGTGGATATTATCAAATTACAATATTTAATTTTACTAAATTGTTGGGAGCTATTATTTTACAACTTGTCACTTGGGTTGCCACAAAGTAAGTCCAACACCTGCACGTTGCGTGTCTTCTGTATTCCCATAGTTTGAAGAAGTTTGAGGAATACGTTGCTTTCGAAGTTTCTTCCTTGATCCGTTGTGATGGTTTTAGGTGATCCGAAACGAGTAATCCAATTTTCATAAATTATCTTCGCGACGGATTCAGCTGAAGTATCATCGGTAGGTATTGCTTCTGGCCATCTTGTTGTTCTGTCGATCATTGTTACGAGATAACAATGTCCTTGCGGTGAAGTAGGTAATGGTCCAATGATGTCAACGTGCAGGTGTTCGAATCTCTTCGTGGGTGGAAATGTAGCTAGGCTACTTGATGTATGCCTTTGTACTTTGCATTTCTGGCATTGAATGCATTGCTTCGCCCAGTTGCCAACATCAACTTGCATTGAAGGCCAAAAGAATTTTTCAGTGATGAGTTTTCTTGTTGTTCTAACACCTGGATGACTGATGTTGTGCAGTGCATTGAAGACTTCGCGACGACATTCTTCTGGTAGGTATGGTCGCATGGTTGTCGTTGAGGCTTCACAGTATATAGGTAGATGCGTTATTGGCATTGTAACTTGCTTGATGGAAAAGTTACCTTGCTTCGATAGAGTTTTATGTTGTCACTATCTCTGTCTTGTGCTGCGGCGATCTTATGATAGTCGATTGATGTAACAATTTTTATTTTATCTAGCCAATTATAATTCTTATATTATGACCAATGAAAATTATTCAAAATATACAACTATTATCTACGTTCCGTTTCCCGGTGTGAGACTTGTTTTCTTGTTCACGAAGCTACGTCGCTGGACCGGGCTATAAAAGACATGCAGATCGGTGCGCGCGCGTAGTCGGTGAGCGGCGGCGGCGTGGAATACAGCTCCGGAACGGCGAGAAGAAGCGAACTGCGGCGTAGAAGAAACGGCTCACCATTGGTCGACGGATACGTGACGATAGCGCGTGTGAAGTCGATGTGGCGCTGAATGATTTTTGCGGCTGCTTCTTGTTTCTTTATAAGAACGTCAAATTATCTATATGCAGTCCGCAGTATCTCAGTAGCCAAGGATAGTTAGGAAATAAATGTTTTTTTTTATCCTCGCCTTCCGCGTTATGGTAGCAGCAGAGTATTTATTATTTATTCCCGTTTATGGTTGATTAGTCTGGCTGCTACAACTTCATAAATGGGTGTCCCATTGACAGATACTTCAAAGCCATCAAATCAAAGCCAGCCATAAGTTAAGTTGATGTCGTCTACACGCACCTAGGTACGTGCAGGTATCGGGCCTCGGGGTATACCCCATTGCCCGGATATCCTCATACCCCATAACTATGGGGCAGTCAGTTTTTGCCTATCTTGGCATGGCTATACTACATTTATAATGTAGCCGGATAAGAAATTTCTTTCCGTAGTTCACCGACTACGGGAAAGGGAGGTAATCTATAGAGGTAATCTATTTAAGTCTAAGTTGGCCTTTCTGCGGCATTGTGGGTTGTTACTCGACTCTCTAATCACATATAGAGAGGAGTTCTCTTGGAAGAGGTCGCCCGTCCGGTGGCCGGGTGTGCAACGGCGCAAAGCCGTTCAGGTGTTCATGTGGCCCGTTATCGGCACGGTCAAACATGCCGCGCGCTAACCGGGCCACGAAGTCGGTGATGGTCTCGACTTTCAGATCGGCCGCTATGACGTCATTCCGGACGTAACGACCTGCTCCGACAATCGTCCTTAATGACAGGTTCTGCTGAGCCTGTAGTCGCCGCCTCTGAGTGTCGCTCAGAAGCGCGTAACCAGGCCGGAGCAGCGTAGGTGGTAATAGTTCGGATATACATCTTGTATATCCGGAGCTTGGTTTTTATGGGCAGCTTGGATGCCAGGACCGGACGAAGCATCGCCCGCGCACATCTGGCTTTGCGGACGACGAAGTCGACGTGCGCAGTCATGCGCAGCGCCCGGTCGATCCGGCACCCGAGGTATTTCACGGCCTTCTCGTACGTCTTCTGGCCGTCGAGAGTTAGTGGTGGTGGTAAGTTTCTGAGGCGACGAGTGAGCAGAGCGGTCGTCTTACCAACGTTGACGACCATCCTCCACTCGTTCAGCCATGATGGCAACAGGTCCAGCAGACGCTGCATTTTGGCAGTGGCTATATGGGCTCTTCTGGACGAGGTGAAATAGGCACTATCGTCCGCGTATAGCGCCAGCTCAACGTCGTCCTCCCATTCTTGCAACCTGCCTGCCAATGTCGGGATGTCATTCGTGTAAGCCGCGTACAGGACTGGAGACAGACAACTGCCCTGTGGGACGCCGGCACTGATGGTTCTTGTTGCGGACTCGGCGTCCTCTACGCAGACGTAGAACTTCCTGTCTTCCAGGAAAGACGCCATTAACCGCAACATAGCAGGGGGGACACTGGTCTGTTCGTGTAACTTATATAGTAATCCTGAGTGCCACACCTGGTCGAACGCCTTCTCGATATCGAGAAAGACGCCCAACGATATGCGGCCACGATTGTACTCTGCCGCAAGCAGGTGCAGCACTCTAGTCAGCTGTGTGACTGTAGAGTGACCCCTCCTGAATCCGTGCTGCTCCGCCCGAAGTTGGATGCACGGACGGAGACGTCTTAGCAGCAATCTTTCAAACAGTTTAGCTATGTGCGGTAATAGCGTAATCGGCCTGTAGCTGGCAGCTCTACGCCTGTCCTTCCCGGGTTTCGGCATAATTGTGCAAAGCCAGCCATAATTGTGTGAAGGTGGTGTTTATCTGACGAAAAATTTTATATAGTTAGATCTTCTTAGATTTTGGCTAAAATGGTAAGATAATTTATTGATTATTATTTTGTATGTATTGTGCTATTGTTTTGCGTGCGATTTTGGCACTGAACGTTTCGTAACTTATTTTATTTCAATTTTTATTGGTGGCAGTATCTATGCCACTACCCGTTCACTGTTTTTTGGTGGCAATATAAATGCCATTGCCTATTTGTATTTCAGGCATACCTAAATGATGACGTTATTGATAATGAGCTGGAGCAAATGTTTGGCCTTCCTGATAATCCAGACGAATCGGAAGATGAGTACGAATGCGACGATAGCCTAGTAATCAGTTTAGGTATACGTGCGTTGACGGAGGATCCCAATATTATTCAAAATCAAGGAAGTCCAACGCCTGGACCATCAAGACGCAGTCCTGTGAGTTTCCTTTCTTCTAATGATGGTGAAATAAGAGAAAATATTAATATTAATATAGGAGTACATAATTTTGAATATAACGATAGTAAAGGTGAAGAAATATTGCGACCAGTCCGACCATCACAAATATCTCGAACTATTTCGGAATCTTCCACTGACTCTCCCGTGATAAGAATGAAAATGATTGAAAAAAAGGTAGTATGTGGCTGGACAGGCCAAATGCAGATAAATATGATGAAGTTACCTTGAAAACTAAAGTTTTCTTTCCAAGCAGGACTTCTCCAATGGCTTATTTTTTGAGGTTTTTTTCTGAAGAAGTAATTGATCAGATTGGGAAGTAATTTGTATGCCTCTCAGAAGTCGACTTTGCATTGGGAACCGGTTAGAAAGCCCGATATTGATGCTTTTTTAGGAATTCTTATTTTGATAGGTATTCTTGTTTTACCATCTATAGATCTATACTGGTCTAGTGACCCATTTTTAGAGTCGATGAAATAGCACAAGTAATGACGTGCAAAAGGTTTAAAAATTTTCAGAAAACCTTCACCTAAATGATAATTCCAAAGCTCCTGCTAAAACAAGT
The DNA here is from genome assembly GCA_907164705.1 of Parnassius apollo. NCBI lineage: Eukaryota > Metazoa > Arthropoda > Insecta > Lepidoptera > Papilionidae > Parnassius > Parnassius apollo. The sequence goes on along the minus strand of CAJQZP010000288.1, from coordinate 11,264,893 downwards.
AATGAATATGACAAACTATACAGTATGTAAAAAAAACTACGACAATATTTTGGAAAATCAGCTAACCAATGAAGCTAACTTCTTGAAGAAATTACCCCATTTTGAATCCCTATTCAAACCACTAAAACAACAGGTAAGCACCTCCACTTAACGTCTTCAAGAGGAATTTCAGGAGTTCAAAGCTCAAGTCTGAAGCATAATGAGTTTACTTAGTCAACCTATAACCGAATGCGCAAAATCTATTGAAATAATTGACACGAGACTCCGTAGGAAATATCTTTTGTTTCATGGTGTACCAGAGGATACTACTGGGCGCCTCTCTGATTATTTTGTTGGTCTTTTCGCAAATAAACTTGGGCTTCTTAATTTACTAGTGATACTCTAAAAGTATGTCACCGTCTTGGTAATAGCACATAAGCCAAGTTTTGCCCCATATTAGTACACTTCTCTGCTCCTTTACTTAGAACGACTGTTTGGAGCAAAAAGGTGTGTTTTAAGGGCACATCTGTTGTTTTATCCGAATTTTTATTTCATCAACGACAGTCTCTCTTCCTATTTGCTCGCAAATATCTGGGCACGCAATTAGTGGACAAAACGGACAAAACAATACCTATTTTAAGGCACAGGATGGAATGCGCCATCATATTGCTTGAAAGAAAAATCTTTATACCCTCGCTGATACTGATATTAAGCAACCTGTATCTGCTGAGAAAACCCCGAAATTTAAGCCAACTCCCCTGTGGCCACGACTCCCTCGGGGTAACATTTGAGAGCGAAGAGATCTTCCCGTGCTAAGTGATAGCTAGTATTTTTTGCTATACACTGGTTATAATAATATTATTTTCTAATTATATACTTTAAGGATTAAACATCGTTTTTTTTGTCTATTACGACTGTAAAATCACGTTTGTTTATTAATCTGCTTAGCATTTGTTATTAATTTGTGTTTGTTTTTGCTCCAGTATTTGTTTAGTTTTTATTGTTTATAACGTACACTTTTTTATTTAGGGTTGCTATTTTTAGGATTATGGTGGGTAGGTTTATAATACAAAAAGTGCAAATAATTGTTTTATGTAAGATTTAAATTGTGTAACTTTTGTTGAAAAACAATTGTCATTATAATATACAATCAAATTGAACTTGATAACATGTGTTCTGCTAATGTTAGCCGGAGGGATTGATAAATAGAAGAAATATTTATTTTTTGTGTTTTTGTCACTATTTTCTTTTTGCTTTAGTATTTTGTATTTTTATATATTTTAATTTAATTATTTACTTAATATAGATCGTAATTTAGTATTTTAAAGTAGGTACATATTTTATGCTCTTCTAATTTATTTCATGGTATGTTGACTGATGATGATTCATTCTATTCTGCTTGCGATTCTTCCAAAGCTTAGATTCTTTTGATGAACCCCAATCTTTGCGTAATTTGCTAGATAACTCTTTTGTAATTTTTGACTCTTCGTTCTTAGTCTGCCATATAAATGCACAGAGCATTCTCTTACATTATTCTGATCCTTTAGAGACTTTCTCCTCTTTTTCTTCAACTGTCCATGCCATTCTCATTTCGGAAAGTTGGCTTAAGCATTCACTTTCACTCTCTCCTACAGCTTACCCGGGTTTGTCTTAATCAGAAGTGACAGAATTGGTAAGTGTGGAGGTGCTGTTGCTATATGCCTTCTTTCTAGCCTTTCTTTTTCAGTTATTGCTTCGTCACCCTCACAATATTCTGCCTCTGCGAATATTTATTACTGGAAATTCAGGCTGAACGATTCATTCTGTGTGACGTTTACTGTCCGCCTTCTGTATAATATTTCTCTAGCTTAGAAACCGTCTTGGAATCTTTCAGTGTGGACTACCTACATCACATTATCATGTGCGACTTTAATGCTGACCTTCTCAAAACTTTTGCTCAAAGGTCTGAGCTGTTTAATATCCTGGTCTCAGTTAACTTATCTAATTTTCCAATGCTCCTACTCACCACAATCCTGATTATGCGGACACGTAGCTTGATTTATTCATAATCTGCTCTCCCCAATTCGTAATTAACTAATGTGAATTGTCTGCTTCCAGATTTTTGCACCATGTATTAGTTTGAATTAAAATAATTTACTTTAAACTTTAACCAAAATTTAAATAAAATCTGAATCTAAGCCGGACACCATCTGGGCACGAAGTTTTGTCAAATTTGTATAAAGTGAAAACCACATGGTAAGGGCAGCGAAACGTTGCTATATCCATGACAATATCTTAAACTCTTCGATGGCAGATATATAGAATTTTCTCAAATCTATTGGTATTGGTAAGCACTAAGCAACCTGAAAAAAATATAAAATTTATTTTCTTCTTAATGATCCTAATTACAATTTTAGATGGTGCTACTTTTTCTCCTACCATTAAGTCCTCTACGATTTCAAAATTAACTTCCTTGGCCACACCTCACCATGAACCATTTTCTGTCTTCGTTAAGTTCGTTCGTCGTTAAGTTCTAAGTTTCAGACAAGGGGCGACTAAATCTAGTCCATTTTAATCCACAGAAGCCACAAGTTTGAGAGTTTACCGCTAAAAAGAACCCTTTCGTCGTATCTCTTTAATTTCAAGGCACTCCCCTTATTACCTCTGCCAGTATCGGATTCCTTAGCGCCGTCATATCGAGTGACGTGCAGTTTCATGGTCACTTGGAAGAGAAGGCCAAATTGGATTCTAAAAATCTTAGCTATCAGCAGAGCAGGATAGTATTACATGCCAGCTCATCACCTGCAACTTCACAAGGTGCAAGTTCTGCTGCATGGAATACTGGTCTCATCTCTGGGGGTCGGGGCTCCCAGTTCCAGCTCCTTTCATTTGATCGCATCTAACGAAGAGTATTTTTAATCGTCGGCGACTGAGCTCTTTCCGATCGGCTTGACTCACTGGCATTGCGAAAAGATGTTTCATCTCTTTGCATAGTTTATTGCATCATCCACGAGGAGTGTTTTGAGAAATTATTCAGACTAATTTCACACATTGTCCCCATTGCACATCGGGACCAAGCTCGCGATACCATCCATACCATCTGTATAACTGGCGATCAACCACCGTGCCATTTAAAATAAGTTTTCTTCCTCGCACAACTACCTTGTGAAATCGACTGCCACCAAATATTTTCCGAACCGATACAACTTAGAGACCTTAAAGAAAAGAGCCTATTTCTTTTTAAAAGGCCGGCAACGCAACTGTAATTCCCCTGGTGTTGCATATGTTCATGGGCGGTGGTAATCACTTTCCTTTTGGTGAGCCATGTGCTCGCTTGCCACCTCTTCTATAAAAATAAAAATCCGCAAACTAATTTGGATCCCCCCATAAAATGTAAGTAAATAACTGTGAAAACCTTAATACGCTAGTCCGATAATTATTGTGTTTTACCTCTCTATTTATAATAAATTTAAAGTGTCTGTCTCTTATATCGAAATAACTGCAATTTATTGAACTGTAAAAAATATTTCCTTTATTTTATTAATTATCCATTCAGACATCAAGATACTTTTAAAATTTTTATTACTGCCTGTATATCAGTGGTCTGCCTGTCGACTGAACCAATTGTATTATAACTTGACTTACAGATTTAGTGCAATGCTAAGAATGATCTAGTCTAGTAGTAAAAAGTGTATTTTTTTCGATAAAAGGAAAACTTTATAAAATTGTCTTTGCAGATTATTTTAAATCTTGATAACGACACAATAATAGAGGCTAACATAGTAAATCCAGGACTGGTCGTTAGATCAAAATAAAGCTATTGTTTTTAGCTAGATCTAAGTTAGCTGTTCTCACAGCAAAATGAAATCGTTGATTATACAGATATTAGACGCTGAACATCGAGTCTCTGAAACATTCCGAAATTCGCAAATCCAATTATCAAACAATGACACTCGCTCCACTTAAATCTGCTAGCAGATGTGAAAACTTGATAAAAGTGTTGAAATCGCTACGCTGCAAATTGGAAAATAAAATTATAACTTATGTTCAAAGAAAACCGGTATTCTTTATGATAAAATAGCCCTTAATATGCCAAATACTTATTTTTTCCTTTGAAAATATACTTTACTAAAAAATTACGCGGACTTTGTCCTGCCTGTATCATCATCATTACAGCCCTTCACAAGTCCACTGCTGAACATAGGCCTCCCCCAAGGTATGCCACAAAGCACGGTCCTAAACCACCTGCATCCATCGACTTCCTGCATGTCTTACCAGGTCGTTACTCCATCTACTCTAGGGGGGTCGCCCTACACCACGCCTACCGGTACGAGGCTGCCACTCGAGAACCTTTTTTCCCCAACTTGCCACTTCAGCTTACTAATCCGTTGGGCTATGTCGGTCACTCTGGTTCTACTGCGGATATCCTCATTTATAAGTTAATCACGTAGAGAAACTCCGAGCATAGTCCTCTCCATATCTCATACCATAGGCCAGCAGTGAAGGACCACGTCTTGGTTCCGTAGATCATCACTGGTAACACGCACTGGTTGTGCAACTCAGTTTTCAGGTTTTGAGGTATACCTGACGAGAAGATGTGCCGTAATTTCCCGAAAGCTGCCCAGCCGAGTTGAATCCGTCGATTGACCTCTCGGTTGAAGTTGGACTTACCTAGTCGGACTATTTGTCCCAGGTAAACGTACTCGTCAACAACTTCGAGCTTAGTGCTCCAAACAACTACCGGCATAGGTGTGACATGTACATTAAACATTATATTTGTTTTATCCACGTTCATGCCTATATATATATATATATATATATATATATATATATATATATATATATATATACCCACCTTTATTTCAAAATCGTTACAAAACAAAAAAAAATTACAAAAGAGCTTATTTACGATTTTTATATTACTATTTACCTCTTAATAAGAACGTAATGAACATATCAAGAAATATTTCTGAGATTATTTATTAAATTAGTGGTTTCTTTTTAAGGTGTGCAGTGATTTTGATTTAATATTTTATATAATGAATTTTTATAATCTTTTTAATTTATATAGTAACACTTTTGCATTAATTGTTTTTATCAATTAGGATTGAATTAAGTAAAGTTAGTATAAAAACAATATTACATCATTAAAAACCGAATTCTCGCTATTATATAAACTGTTAAAATATATTTCAAAAGTATTTTAGGCACGCATCAATTAATATATAACAATTCAAATCAAATTTATTTTTAAAAAAATTTTAATATTGCACTTTTATAACAATTAAACCAACCAACCAAGTGACAACTAGTATTAGTAACGGTTTCGTCTTTATTTATGTTTTAAACTTCAGTTTAGTAACGTTTTAATTTGACATCATCTAATGATTTCTTAACATTGAACATTGACATAATCTATCAAAATATTGGGAAGTAAATAGATCTCTCAAATTCATTGTGTAGATTTTGTCGATTTAAGTAAGATGACGGCATTATCTCAATTTCGTGAAAATTTCGTTTAGTAACAGTTTCGAAATGAAGTACCTTTGTTTGAAAAAAATGTCTTCAAAAGACTTACACAGTGACTTATTGGAAACATTGGCGGAATATATATATATATAATTTAAATTAATTAAATTTAGTAGAATTATTGATGTGTATGGTGCTGGTGTTGCAAAAGAAAGCACGGTACGTTTGTGGTTTCAACGTTTTGGTTCTGGAAATTTAGACCTTCAGAACCAACCTCGTGGACGGCCGGAGACCAAAGTGGAAAATTAAGAATTAAAGACTATTGTGGAAGTAGATCCATCACATTCAGGGTCAGTGATAAAACTGTATTAATCCACTTGAAGCAAATAGGACAAGTAAAAAAACTTGAAAGATGTGTACCTCATGATTTAAGTGAATCGAAATTTCAAACACGCGTCCACTGCTGTGTAACTTTGCTCAACTGACACATAAATGAAGGGATTTTAAATCGAATCATTACTTGTGATAAACAGTGTATAATGTACGATAATCGGAAGCGCTCGTCGCAATGGTGGTACCCTGTAGACCCAGCCAAATCATGCCCAAAACTAAAATTGACTCAGAAAAAGTTACTTGTGAGTGTTTGGTGAACTAGCGCCGGTATCGTTCACTACAGCTTTCTAAAATCTGGCCAAACGATTACGGCAGATATCTTTTGTCAGCAACTGCAAACCATGAAGGAAGAACTAGCTGCTTAACAACCGAGATTGGTCAATCGCTCTAGGCCACTGCTGCTTCACGACAACGCAAGACCACACAGTGCACAACAAATAACTTCTAAATCAGATGAGTTACAATTGGAATGTCTGCGACATCCACTGTACTCCTCAGTCCTTGCTCCAACAGATTAACATTTTTTCCGGAATTTGTACAACTTCTTACAAGGATAAAAATTCAACTCCGATGCGGCAGTCCAAACCGCCTTTATAGAGTTTATTGATTCTCGGCTTCATGGTTTTTTTTTTTAGTAAAGGATCAATGAACTACAAATGAGAAGGCAAAAGTGCATAGATAACAACTTTGAATAATTAAATATATTTTACAAAAAAAAATTGACTTTATATTTCCTCCCATACAAAACGCCAATTTCATATGTGAGGACCTAATATATATATATATATATATATATATATATATATATATATTTTTCAATATTAATGGTGATCCATTGCTAAATTACAACAAAATAGATAGCATAAAAACCTTGTGTAGGTTAGCCGGTAAAACACAAATTCGCAATAAGTAAAAAAAAGTAACAATAAGGTTTGACTGATTGGTCCAATAAACTGTCGGAACGTGAGTGGTTAATTTTAATTTTAATGATAACTTTAAATGCCTCAAACAATTTTGTGGTCTGCACTAAATGTTAAATAAACTTGTTTAATATCGTGATTTAAAAATACTTAGCGCGAAATAATCATACATAGCCCTTCCTTAAGGATTTCAATGTTTCAAAGAGGTTCATTTGCATCAAGTCATCAAGTACTTAGCATTACTATTTCGAATTAAAGTAATTAGACTCAGTTACGGAACATCATAAAGTAATATAATAGAATAGCATAGAAGAAAATAGTTTTTATTCAATATAGATTACATACTTAAAATTCTTATTAAAAGCCATTTTTTACTTCACCATTGGTTCTGTAAAAACCTCTGTCCTAAGAAACACGTACAAGAAACCCAGCGGGACTTTTCTTAAACGAATTTTGCAATGTAAATAGTTGGAAATTATTAAAAAAAAATTTTAGAAACAGCTTGGAAGCGATATATATATATATATATATATATATTAAAACTGGTTCATATAGGACAGTGGGTTTACATACGCCGCCACTACACCGTCTAAAACGTTACACGGTAAAAATTATTATTACACAGTTAATCAAGAAACATTCGTTCAGTAAATAATAAATAAATATGAGCTTCGAATGCTTAGTATTCCAAGTACAAATGCTGTTTGGATAGCACTTGAAAGCGACTGGCATTTAAATGAGGTCGACCGAAAACAAACATACGCGACGCGATTTGTTTTTGAAGGGTCTTCAAGCGCATTACTAATTCGGTATCCGTGGTAAATATTGGGTATTTGGAAATGCAGTATTTGGACTCAATCTTCAACGTAATAAAATCATGTATTTAAACATTTGGTGATAAATATAAAAAGGGCACAACATAAAAAGGACATAACATAAATATAGAATGTACAACATCAAATAGAGTGAATGAGTCTATACACTCTATTATGAAGAATCAGATTGTGTCAAAAAAGGCACGGATTGTAATTCATAATGCTGTGTTAATACCTACTTTAATGTATGGTAGTGTAACGTTTTAGACGGTGTAGCGGCGGCGTATGTAAACCCAATATCCCATATGAACCAGTATATATATATATATATATATATATATATATATATATGAGATGAGCAGCAGCATCATCCTAAATAATATGTATGTAATTGATAGGTTGTTATTTAAAATAAGTTTGGTAATTTGTATACAATATCCAATTTACATCTTCTATCTAGGGCTTTTCATTCCATTATTTGAAGGTAACTGGTATCATCATTTACCAAAATTCATTTAATCCTTTAGGCCAGCAAAATATTAGAGATATGTTACAATTTACAAAATACGAAAGATTTTGACTTGTCGATATTAGCTATCTACAGGTGTTTGTTCTATACGTCACGGAATGGAAATAATTCGATTGCTGTCTTTTGTTTTATTAATTTTCTAAGAAGCGAATCAAATATAGCTTGGTACTAGAAATAGAAATAAAAAATAACTATTTTGTTTATTTTCCTTAAAACAAATCACAGTAAAGTTCCCTTCCGTTTCACAGTTAGAGCAGAAAGTAACTACTTGTTACGTTGAATTCAATTTTGTCAAGTATCATCTCGATTTCACCTTTTCAAACTTTGATTTGTTATTAACTATTGAATAAAACCAAATTTACGGATTCTATCGCGTTTATTTAACTGATTTAACTTATTTTTATTTCCCGACGTTTCGGGTGCTTTACAACAACCATGGTCACGGCGGGGACAGTCCCCCCCCGCGACCATTACACAGTGACAGTAGTGTTCGTGTAAATTTAAGAAATCATTATTATTAACTAATAATAGTTCAATATATTTTGTTTTCTAATTTTAATGATAAGAATGAGCTTTTAATAAAAGTAAAACAACTAAAAAAGAGTAAAATAATTTTACATTTTGAAATTAATACTAAGATATATTGCATAGAAGATTCAAAGCCCTGACTTCAGTGTTTGAAGTATTTTTTAGTAATTTGAAGTAAGATTTTACTTATTTTAAAAAAATATTTTTTTTTATCTTTTTGAGAAGAAATATTTTTATCGCATTTTTATCTAAATAGTTTCATTCAAAACTTAATCTCCCATTTTCCAGCCTTAGGGGTGGGATGTTTTTTCCTATTTAATAAAAAATAATCATTAAAAATCAGTTCACAATTTTTCCTTTAGTGTGATAATGCATGTATTTTGTGAAATAATTTGTTTTAAGTTAGTCGTATGGTTGGCATATTTGTTGGGAGGTTTATAACTTTAAAATAAATTTCCATTTGTCACATCAGTTACTGCTGTTTTATAATTTTAAAGGCTCATTGCTTTACAACAGGAACATAAACTCGCTACGAAGGATCTGAATTGAGACATAATATAATATGTTATAAATATATAATTTTTCGTATATTTAATTTATTTGTATGTAATTCTAGAGCATTACATGCTGTAAAAAAGATCACAGGCCTTACATGTCGCACACTTATTGCTTAACAGTCAAAACAAAAAAAAAAACAATGTCATTTTACGGGAGAGTAGTAATAAACTTAAAACTTTAAGTATTTAAAAAAAATAGTATCCCGTTATTAATTTTGTAATAATGATATTATTGATTTACTAAAGGACTTTAAAACCAAATTATAAATGTATGTTTTAAATATACCGTGTTCACATGGTAAATAAGCCATGCGGTACCTACGTGTCATTATTTCAGAAAAAAAAAACTTACTTACTAAAAGTATTTTTCCAATATATATCGTTCTTGTAGAAAAAATAAACGAATAATATATGAATTAAATTAAATAACGACCATATTTCAGAAAAAAACGAAACGATTTTTGGGACGTTAAAAGTTTTATCTGTCGTAATTACGAGGATAGTAACAGTAAAGTTTTAGTGCGAAGTCGTCAAAAGGTTCGTTTAAATAAATCTTTGTGCTATTTATAAATAAAATTTAATTATCTATACATAAAGGTTTTACAAAAATATAAAATCAAAATTTAAATTGATCAGGTGCAAACATTGACATATAGGTAAAACAAGTAGAAGATAATCCGAGACATAATGTTTTAAAAATTATCAAAACAATATTCTTGACATAATAAGTAGGTTCACAGCCAATATAATAACAATTGTTTTTGGGTGTTTCTCATTTCTCGTGCACATGACATGTTCAGGAGAAAAGTCTTCATTTATGCAAATTTTTATGAAGGAATTCAAATGTAATAAGGCTATGTTTATATGCATGTAATATTTACAGATCAAAATAACGTAATAAATTAGTTATAATTAAAAAAACTCCATCCATTTTCATTTTCTTCGGTGTCCCTTTACTAATCTCCTAAATAAATTTGTTTTTAATCAATCGTCATTTATTGTGGATGTAAAATTTGTGTTTACATTCAAAATAAATAACGATAACTGCATAATGTAATGAAATTTTATTTCATAATTTTTATCAAAGAAAATTCTTATTACCATTGGTTTTAATCAAAATCTAAATTATGGATTTGTACCCTGCACATGTATTGGTCAGCACAAACACTGTAAAAGTTTCACGCTTGTTCGTGGAAAAAAATTGCGTGTTAACTTTCGCGAGAGGCGATTATTCTGAAATCATCCTCTTTCTTATTTGTTATTGAGTGTTAAAGATTTTGTTTAATATGTAGTTAATTATCAATTATAATGATTACCTGCATAATTAGAAAAAGATGAGATTGGTTATTTTGATATTTATATGAAACAATTGGATATGGATTGAAATCTCATTACCTTTGTATTCAGTACCTTCGTTTATCGTGTATTTTGTATATTATGTCAATTTTTATTATTTTTTACTATTTATTATTTTTTGCGAACCGTATGGTCGTGAGTTTGAAAGTTTCTTTGCACAATGATACTATTACAATAAAATAATATTAATATGTTAATGCATAATAAAATAAATAATTAAAAGTCTTTACTTTGTTTCTTGACGTATTTTTAAGCTTGTATATAAAAGTAAACTCACAACCTAACTTTGCGAGCGTACTTTTTATTACTTTAATTACAAAGATGAGCTTGATATGACGTATATGAGCAATATCATACTATGTTTTATTACATATTACTAAAAATTAATAATATCGAAGGAATTCAAATAAACATTAGAGCAGAAACGAGAGCACGATCGATTACGAAAATAAAGAAAGTATGCAGAAATTAAGGAAGATCCTAAAAATTATACGGATCTGTAGGCAAAAGAATGACAGATACTTTAAAAGAAAAGAACACATAAATAAGTACTCCAAAAGAAGAGAGAATTGAGAATATATCGACAGAAGAAAAAGTGGGACATTTGGAAAAAAATTAAATATACAAAAGTGTGAAGTAATTTAAAAAAACACTAATATGTGTTGAAATATTTTCAAGAAGTGTTGAAGAAGGGAATGTGGTCATGACGAAAAAAAGAAGTTTAAAAATATAAGTAAAAGATAAAAAGGAAAATAAGACAGCTAAACGTGAAAACTTGAAAGAGCAAATAATTTTTAGTTTTTTGACGATGACTAGGTGACTAGGTGGCTAGAGTTGCAGCTCATAAAAAAGAATATATAAATAAAAACCAAATAAGGAAGCAAAAATGAACTTAACGGACTCATTGACTAATCTGTACAAAAAATTTCGCATAATTCGAATGTCAAAACGATATGATACGAGACGAAGTGTAAAACCAGTAGTGAAAATAAACCTGAAATCAGCTGACTATGGTGTCAAAAACGCGCGAACGCTGAACTCTTTTTATCTATCTCGGTGCGAAACAAACTGTATTCACGCTCACGCTACCATTCCCTTACACAAACGCGCTGCCGCCTCTCGTCTGACTCGTTTTGCCTCTCTCAATTTACACCTGTTCAGCGTTGCCAACATGTGAGAAATTCCCCATATTACGGGGATTTTAAAATTTATTGGGGGTTTTTTGGGGTTTTTTATTATACAGGGATTTTGAAAATGGATTGCGTGGGCCAAGCTAGACCCTTTTTTCAAGAAGTCTTATTTTAAAATTTTTGTTAGGTTATGAACATCGAATGACTTCCGTTTTTAAGGCACTTCCCTTGTTGCCTCAGCCATCCTCGGCGTCGACATATCGAGTGACGTGCAGTTTCGCGGTCACTTGGAATAACAAGCCAAATTGGCCTTTAAAAAGCTTGGCGTGCTCAGCAAGCTTGGCGTGCGCAGCAACACCGCCTGCAACTTTACAAGGCGCAGGTTCAGCCGCACATGGAATACTGTTCCCATCTCTGGGCTGGAGCTCCCCAGTATCAGCTCTTTCCACTAAACCGCGTCCAGCGCAGAGCGGCTCGAATCGTCGACGACCGAGTGCTTTCCAATCGGCTCAATTCACTGGCGCTGCGAAGAGATGTTGCATCTCTTTGCATTTTCTTTCGCATATACCATGGGGAGTGATCTGAGGAACTGTTCGGATTAATCCCAGCTGCCAAATTTCGCGAACGCACTACGCGGTAGACGTCTAGATACCATCCACACCATCTGGATGCTTGGCTGTCCACCACTGTACGTTTTACAAGGAGTTTTCTTCCGCGTACAACCTCTCTGAGGAATAGTTTACCACCGGCGATTTTTACGGACCGATACGACTTGGGGGTCTTCAAGAAAAGAGCTTACTCCTTTCTAAAGGGCCGGCAACGCACCTGCAATTACCTTGGTGTTGCGGTTGATCATGGGCGGCGGTAGTCACCTTACATCAGATGAGCCGCATGCTCGTTTGCCCCCTCTTTTATAAAAAAATGTAAAATAATTCCAAAAAAAATAAAAATATTTTGGTAAAAAAATAAACCTAATAAGAGTAATTGAAAATCGTTTTATTAATTAATATAAAATTGAGGGGAATTTGAAATGGAATTTCGTGGAATTTGACAAATAGGTCAAATTTTAGTAGGTTAATTTCGGTTTGGCAATGCCGCACATGTTGCAGAACCAAAGTTAGTATAAAAACAGTTCTGTGTGAGTGATACAACAATTCAAACGTTTTGTTTACTAAGTTCCTGCTTTTATAACTTGTCATTACTTGATAATACGTTTTGTGTTTTATTTTAATAATGCCTTTTTTTTTACATGGGGAAATGCCTACGCATACCCGCCTCGCGGGGGCAAGGACGGGTTATGTCGGACTCGCACCGACTAAAACCCCATGGTGTTCCACCTTCGTCGCATATTGGCAGGGCTACGGGAACGCTTTCGCACACATCCGCGGCCCCAGCAGCGACTGCCGCCCCATGGCAGCACCTCATCGGGAGAGGAATATTCCTCCCCGTTCTACTTCCCAAGTAAGGCGCACCAGAACACATTGCACGCCTTCCTCCACGGCCTCCAATTACATCTGCGCAACAGACGCCCCCGCGTCCGATGCGCGAAGGCCATGGGGCCAGGAAAAACGAGCACTTAGAAGTACTAGCCTTCCCGACCCCAGCGGCGGATCTGGTCTATGGCTCCGCCGCCAACCAAGATTCGGCTGCGGAGGATAGGGAGAGCGGCGCCTCGCAATACCGACAATCCTCTCCCCTCGCAGCCCCATCACAACCGCATCAACGGTGCGACCCCGTTTGAGTCGCGGAGGATAGGGCGAGTGGCGCATCGCCATACCAACACTCCTCTTCCTCCGCGACTCCACCTCGGCTGCAGCGGTAGGTGGGGAGGACACACCTCTCACCGCAGTCCACCAACACACATCCTAAGTGGGCTTCCCAAGCCCACTCGGAGTTGCCACCTCGGGCCGGCCCTCCACCTCGGACCAGCCATATGGGTTCCTCTTTGTTTCGCCGTGGGTGACCAAGCCACGGCTTCTAAGCCCCCCCGCCACGACAAGGCGGGAACCCGTTCGGGGGGGTATTTTAATAATGCCTAAAGCATACGTTTATAGTGCTGGTGAATACGGCAACACGTTAATGTGCCTTAGAGAAGCTCGCGGGAATGCTTCGCGTGCATAAATAATTTACTATTTACAATTTTATAACGTATCGCTAAATTATTAAGGCATCACGATGGAACAAGTGTGTCATACTGGAGAGTTCATAAGGTATAAAAGCGTAAACATAGCACCAAACCCGACGGATGGTTAACGTATGGGCAGGTTTATTTGTGGATTAGATCGGTAAGCTGTTTCATACCTAATTTTTTTAATAACTTAGTACAGAACTGATCTGAATAGGTACATAACTGAATACATCAGAACAATAAACATGCCTACTAAATAATTTAAGTAAATTTTTTATAATCGAATCAGGTATTTGGTTTACATAACATGTGAATTCGAATTAAAGTGGCTAGGTGGAGACTAGCACAGTGGCAAAATAGTAGGTTAAGTAAATAAGATAGGTATTTATACAAATGTTGAAAATTATTAGGTATTGGTATGATCGTGGGATGCGGGCCACGCGCACTTGAGTAGAAAAATTACTCAAGAGCCGCACGTATTTTGCGTCGCACGTACATTGACCCCTATCAGCTGATGTTAGATATTTGAAATTCCACTGCTGGTTTTATGTTTAAGTATTTTCATGATTTTTTTATGAAACTATTGTTTCATTTAGCTGTACTAACATGATGAAGCGTGTATTAAGCTAATTAAACATTGTGAAAATGTTGTTTTTTTTCACTGGAATCGTTTTTATTTTCGTCCCATCATCAAAGGTTTCTTTAGTACTATCGTTTGTCTTCATTTTCGGGAGCCTTTCAATAATAACCTGTATAAAGAGACCCTTTTTTTATTAATTATTAGATAATAAGTCTTATCCTTTAATAGACAGTATTTTTACAGCACTCTTTTAATCAGGTAAGTATCTAACTAATTAGTTTTCTTTGTTTAATTAAAATACAAAAAAATAGTCTTACTCAGGTAAGTAACGAACTACGGCCATTTCAATTTAAAAATAGTGTTTTCTGAACTAGCTTCATCATATGACGAAACAATGACGTTTTAATCGTGGCTCAATGATAATATTCTTCTGTTTGCTGATAACAACTTTCTCAAAACCCTGATCCTTGTAATTTTTTTATAAAAGACTGGTTGGGCAAAAATTGGATTTTATAGCAGTTATAAAAGATGCGGGTGTATACATTGGGCCGTTTGTTAAATTGCATATATAATCTGCATTTCAATTAATAAGTGAACTGCATCACCTTCAAAAAACTTAAGTTCTGTTTTGTTTTTGTCATTTTCTTTAACTTATCTTCTTCTTCATGTCTGCCGTAATTTTCTTTTGATAAGTTTTTCAGCTATAGCAGATATCGTTGATACTGTTTTGGGCTGTAGCTGAATGGAAAAAATTGATTATTTTTCTCTAGAACTACTTTTTTCTGTGTTTGGTATGTAATCTCGATCTTTATCCAAATTGTCGCAATGGCTACTCAAAGCTATCGATTAACAGTTTTGTATGTCTAAAATTTCATTCATTTCAATAATCTAATAAATAAGTAAATTAAATCTACAATCATGTAATGGTATCGAAAGAATATTTTCATACTTGTCTATCCCATTTTATACCATGGACGGCAACAGAAGAGGACTGAATAATACAAAAGCTTGCGTAAATTTTTCAACAGATTTTCACATTACTGAATAATATAATTAAACATTACATATTATAAATAGCAATATCCACATAAAGCAAATTAAATCTATGTTGTAAATATATTAATTTAAAAATTGTTCACACCATTTTGGAATTTTAATTATTGCATAACGTATGATTTGAAAATTTCACACCATTCTTGCACAGTATAGTATCCGTGTCTTTGTTGATCACCTGAGAGGGGACGTTATTGAAATTGCCTCTGTACGAGTATTGCAGTTGTTCATAAGCGGCAGCAATCACTTACCAATAGGTGAGCCGCATGTTCGTTTGTCCGTATTTCAATTAAAAACTCACATTTCACATACTGGTTATAGTCATCAACTTCATTATTGCTATGACATTGGCAACGTGCTCACTAACCTGCCTGAACAAATTAAAATAAATAAACAAAAAAGAGAAGTTACGGTACGTCCGAACATGTTAACATATTCGAAAACTGCATAACGAGACCTTTGCACACATATTGTACAACCAAACGGAATAAAATTAGGAATTACAGAAACATTTCAATCCCGCTTTCTGAAAAATTACCCAGCCACCGTATTGTGAATATTTCTTCTTATTTATTTGATATATTTTTCATCTTAGAATATGTCGAAGTCTATGCGATATGCATCGCACGATATTGTTTTATAAAGTTAGCTTTGAAATATGTTACGAGAAATGGGTGACACCTGTGTCTCGGATACCAATAGATTTCGTTTATATTTATTTTCTACTATAGAATAATAAATATTGCTTACATTCTATATTCTTTAATGTTTTATATATAGTGACGATTAATGAAGTAGAAAAAAAAAGAATATAATAATTTTTATTCAATATAGATTACAAAAATATTGAGAGTCAGTTTTTAATTTTACCACTGATTCGGAAAATAACTTCTATCTTAGGAAGAATCAGTGAAAAACCGAGTAGGACTTTTTTAAAATCAAATTTATTTTTGTAATATATTATTTTATACAATTGGTATGAAGACATTAGAAACAACATGGTAGTGATCACGATCACCCAAACGTTATTATTAATCATGTTCTCTTTAGTACCCTTACTAAAATTTTTTGCTTATTTAATATTTTGAAACTTTTGGAAGATAAGGCCTGCATTTTTTCTAGGACTTGGTTGTAAAAGAACAAACATTGCACCATAAAGAAATTACTGACTCTTTGGAGTGAAGTATCTGGTACAACTAATTTGTTCTTGTTTCTATCATTTACGGAAACTACATCACTATTTTTAATAAGACTAATTTTTTTTAAGTACCTAAATTAGAGTTTCGTATATATATTGAGATGCCAAAGTTACTATGTTTGTATCCTTAATTTTTTCTCAAAAGAATTCTTTTGGTACTAGGTTATAAATTGCTCGTAGTCTTCTGCAAAACAAAGTTGGTTCCAATGTTAGTCGCATTACCACATAGCAAGATCGCATATGACGTTATGCTATGGAAATTACTAAACGTATTTAGCTGTTTCCACACATCACTTATTTAATGCGACACCTTCGTTTATGAAGTCATGAAGTTTTACGAATTTATAAAAAAATCCTTTACATGTTTTGATGCAATAAGGACAAAAAAAAATTTAACGTTAGACCGCTAGGTCGCGAGAAGTGTCATAATTTATATATATAATATATATATATATATATATATATATATATATATATATATATATATATATATATATTTTTATTATGTATGTGTAGCATGTAGATTTTTGAATTGAATGTGATCATGACAACTTTACTGCCCATAACTCACTCTCTGTTCTACCCAAGGTTAACTGGTAGAGAATGCCATATAGCATTAAGCTCGCCTTTTGTACAAAGTCTTTGGTGCAATAAAGAATAAAATAAATAAATAAATAAATAAATGCACGTTATATTGCTAGGCATAATAATGTTCGTTTCAAAAACGTCCTCTCTCAGTTAATCAATAATGACACGAATGCCATACTGTGCAAGAATGGTGGGCAATTTGAAATTCATACGTTATGCAATAACGTATGAATTCCGAATTGCGAAATTCCAAATTGGAGTTTGAGAAAGTTGTTATCATCAAACAGAAGAATATTATCATAGAGCCAAGATTAAAACGTCATTGTTTCGTTATAAAATGGAGTTATATATTGATATAGTAAAAAAATACTATTTTTAAATTGAAACCTGATTAAAAGGGTGCAGTAAAATACTGTATACTAAAGGATAAGACTTATTATTTAATTACTGCTTAAAAGGGTTGTTCTTATATATATATATATATATATAAGGTGGGTGTTTGGTCCGGGGCATGCTTGTATCACAGTTGTGTGTCATAGCATCCCGAAACAAAGTTGCCTCCGTTTCAACCTCTACAGGCCCATTTGGTATGGACAGCCACGATTGGACAATAGAGACTTCAATGACATCATCTCTATTCATACCTCTCAATACCCATCTTTTAATTAACGACGAGATATGCCTTCTGACCGGAAGACTAACGCTCGGAGTCTCTGGAGAAGTGGAGACATCGAATTGAATATAACCATGGTCTGACAACCCCAGACACTATCTTTAGCATTAAGGTCTCCCATAACAGTACTGGGCGAGGTAGATTTTGCCCAATAAGAGCCCCCAGCTCTCTCAAGAACGTCTCAAATTCAGCTAGGCATCTGTTTGGAGAGAAGTACACCCCGATGAGAATTATTTCCCTCCACTGAATTGCCGCATATCTCTTACCACTGACGGCGGTTGACGGCTGCAGGCGTCCCTCCTTTCACCAACTTTTGTGAAAGGAGGGACGCCTGCAGCTGTCAACGCTATGATGGCTACTAAGCCATCGATGTCACCTACCCAGTTGTTCCTGGAAGCAACGATGTATGGCTCACCGACGACCGCTACCTCAATCATCCACTGTGTCATGCTCTGCAAAAGCAAATCCTGTGCGCCGGCACAGTGGTTGATTTTGGTCTGAAGAAGACGATAATGGCAATTATTAGTGATAGTGTTAGTGGACTGCTATCACTTCCACTTGAGGTTGCATACTTGTGGTCCTTTAACCCACTATAACGGCCTTTCTTTTTTCTTTTAGAGGCGAGCACCTCTTGCTCCCCAGTATGTGTTCAGCCGGCTTGTTCGCAACAACACACAGTTAATATTTTGGCATTGCCATGCACTTCGCTGACTTGTGGCTAGTCTGGCCACATCGATATCAGTTGTTGCTACGGTCCACCTCGGAAGTGCACTGGGTGCACACATGTCCACTATGCAGACACTTGTCTACCTCCGTCAACTTTTTTGGCTGCAGGTACTGGGCTGCTCATCTAGATGGAGCCAGAGCCAGAGCTTGTCTGCAGATTTCGCCTACTTTCACTATTTCTGCAGAACATTCACCAAGCTGTGCAATGGCAGCGGCAACTTCCTCTGTGTTGATATAGTCATCCAGGCTAGAGATATGGCATAGAGGCTAGATACTCTAGCCATCTCCTCAGGCAACGACTCCTTTAATATCCTAGCCAGGGAGTCAGCTTCATCGCCACTCGTTGATTTTGGTATCTTCAAAATACGATCTTCAGTGGCCGCCTGTCAGTACCACAGAGATTCTATACCAAGGTTAGTAAGTTCAATCTTCTTTCTAGCCTCTGTCAGCACCTTTGCATATGTGAGACCACGAATTTCAGCCCTGGGCTATAGTGTTATAACTACAGCCGCGGATTTTGGAGGGCGCAGTTTTACAGATGCTGGCCTCTTGGAAGTATTGACGGGGCCTGCCACGCGCTTACTACCACTTCTTACTACTGTTGTCCAGCCCTCTTCTGTGGACTGAGGAGGTTAAGGGCGAGATTCTGTTAGCTGGTTAGTTGCCATTTCTTTGGTTCTCTCTTTGAGTCCCTTTCCCTTTCTGTTTCCCGTTTGTATTTCCGTCGCAGCAATTTCCTTGTTGCCCGTTCTTGTTTTTACAGCATTATTGTTACCTTTCGTATTTGTATCATACTTCCGTCGTAGTATGTCTGCATAAGTCATTACAATTCTGCGCTCATCATCAGCCAGCGGAGGGCAGACACGTTTTTGTGGGAGAAGCCGCTCCTCAAGCGCCACCAATCGCGCATTCATTATGTTATCAACCTTGCGCATAATGGAACTTATCAATTCCTCACTTTTATTGCGTGCTCGCACACGAGGGGTTGGTGGAGCAGGTGTTTTGCTGACCTCAGCCATTTTAAGCCGGAATTTAGTTAGCTCTTTACGCAGCTTCTCTATTTCACTGCGCAGGTAAGTATTCTCAGCCTACAATTTCGCCATTTCATCATTCACTGATCTCTTATGTAGGACATCTACGACTGATTCTATTAACGTGGTTGCATCCTTTAAGGCACGTTGAAACGGGTCTTTCATGTTTCTCGACTTGGCCGCCACCGTCAGTATGACTTCGATATCGTCGAGAACCTGTTGATTGAGAGGCATTGCCGAATGGTTGTGATCTCCGACTGAAGTAGGTAGCCCCAGGGCTGTCCGTTTCTGATTGGTAGCGCAAGCCATTTGTTCCACTTGCCTCTCAGCTAAAAGAGCTTCCTCAGGCCCTAGCACTACAAACTTTTCGGATTCATCCATAACGATGTCACCTCTTTTCTTGTCTCAGAATTCGTCTCTTTTAAAAAGCTGCAGTGTCGCTGGACGACAGTGATTTCATTAAACATCTCTTTTTTATTTCACGGGAGTAGCCTCCAGACTTAGAAGCCGTCCTCAATAAATCGCCACGTAGACTTGCATCTGATTCAGATACAGCCTGCTTTTCTACCTCTACTGTTTTAAAATATTTTGATTTTTCCATTTTTATCCCACGAGCGTCGAAGAAATAAAAGTCCATGCGAGCAGCGCCTTCTTTTTCTGGATAAACCTATGCGTAATCCATCCAAGGTGTAGGCCGGTACCCTGACGAGGGGCATCGCTCTTCATCATCATCATCATCATCATTACAGCCCTTCACAAGTCCACTGCTGAACATAGGCCTCCCCCAAGTAATGCCACAAAGCACGGTCCTGAGCCACCTGCATCCATCGACTTCCTGCATGTCTTACCAGGTCGTCACTCCATCTAGTGGGGGGTCGCCCTACACTACGCCTACCGGTACGACGTTGCCACTCGAGAACCTTTCTTCCCCATCGGTTATCGGTTCTTCGAGCCATATGGCCGGCCCATTGCCACTTCAGCTTACTAATCCGTTGGGCTATGTCGGTCACTCTGGTTTTACTGTGGATATCCTCATTTCTGAGTCTATCACGCAGTGAAACTCCGAGCATAGCCCTCTCCATAGCTCGCTGAGCGACCTTGAGCGTCCTCATACGGCCAGCGGTGAAGGACCATGTCTCAGATCCGTAAGTCATCACTGGCAACACGCAATGGTTATATATACACTTTAGTTTTCAGAGATTGAGGTATACCTAACGAGAAGATGTGTCGTAATTTCCCGAACGTTGCCCAGCCGAGTTGACCTCTCGGTCGAAGTTGGACTTACCTAGTCGGACTATTTGTCCCAGGTAAATGTTGACGAGTAACAACTTCGAGCATAGTGCTCCCAACAACTACCGGCATAGGTGTGACATGGAGATTGAACATGATCTTTGTTTTGTCTATGTTTATCTTAAGACCTATCCGTTGGGAGACACCATTGAGGTCATTGAGCATAGTGCTAAGGTCCTCCAGCGATTCTGCCATAAGGACTATATCGTCGGCAAATCGAAGGTGAGTGATGTACTCGCCATTGATGTTAATACGGTATCCTTTCCAGTCCAGTAGCTTGAAAACGTCTTCCAAAGCAGCGGTGAAGAGTTTCGGGTAATAACATCACCCTGTCTTACACCTCTCTGCAGTTGGATAGGTTTAGTACTCTGGTTCTGTACTCGGATAGCTATCGTAGCCCTACTGTACAAACACTTCAGCACTTCAATATACCGACAGTCAACTAGGCACCGCTGAAGAGACTGTAGCACCGCCCAAATTTCGACGGAATCAAAGGCTTTCTCATAGTCCACATACGCCAGGCAAAGTGGCAGATTGTACTCTTCGGATTTCTGTACAATTTGCCGAAGGGTATATATGTGGTCTATGGTACTGAAGCCTTTTCGGAAATCGACTTGTTCGGGAGGCTGGAAGTCGTCGAGTCTGCGTGCGAGACGATTCGTAATGACTCTTGAAAACAGCACGTAGACGCGGCTCAGAAGGGAAATCGGTCTGTAGTTCTTCAAGAGAGCATTGTTGCCTTTCTTAAAGAACAAGACCACCGCGCTTCTGCTCCACGCCTCCGGAGTAGTGCCACCATGGAGGACGTAATTGAAGAGCTTCTGAAGGACTTCAAGTACCAGTGTTCCACCCGCTTTCAGAAGCTCCGCTGTAATTTCATCCTCGACCGGGGTCTTGCCGCTTTTAAGGTGGTGGAGAGCCATTCTAATCTCGTTCAGACTGACATCCGGGATATCATCGGAATAGTGTCGGATAAGACTTGCTCTTGGATCGTTACTCACACTTGCGTGTGGCTCCAACGATGATTTGTACAGCTGCCCATAGAACCTCTCAATCTCACTCAGAATCTCAGGTGTCCCGGAAACGACGTTGTCACACTCAGTCTTTAGCCTTGACAGTTGGCTCTTTCTGGCAGACAGATCTCTGGCAAAGACTTTGGAGCCCTGGTTCCGCTCGATCGCTTCTTTAATACGAGCAGTATTAAAGTTGCGTAAGTCTCGCCGCATGCCGCATTTGTAGATCTGTCTGTTCAGTTGCCTGTATGCTGTCAAATCTGTTGACGATTGCAGACTCATATCCCGTCTAACAGCCATAAGATTAAGAGTGTGATCGGAGAGTTTTTGTGTTCTTCTGCGGCGGGTCTTGCAGAACTTAGCTCCGACCGCATGGACAGTTTCCACGAGCTTGTCATTCATATCGTCCACTGCATTGCAATCCTCTAGGCACTGAAAGCGGTTTTGTAACTCGAGCTGAAAGGTTTCGGGATTCTGGATTAGAGCACGAGGGGGACAGAGCGTTGACTTCATAAGACGAGACGTCTCCAACTTAACATTTAGGTTCAGTGTGCCTCTAACCATTCGGTGATCGCTGCCAATTTTCACCCTTGCGATCACTGAGACATCACTGAAAAGTTGGCGTCTGGTAGTCATAATGAAGTCAATCTCATTTTTGTCGAACCGTCGGGGCTCGACCAGGTCCACTTCCTGTGGGGCCGCTTCTGGAAGAAAGAGTTCATCATAAAGAGTCCCTCTTTCTCCATAAAGTCGGCCAGCTGCTGGCCCCTTCGGTTCCGTTGCCCTACTCCAAATTTCCCCACCTTCAGCTCACCGCATTCTCTTGTGCCTAGTTTTGCGTTGAAGTCTCCCATCAACACCGTGTAGTGGGTTTTGGAGGAATGCATGGCTTTAGAAATATCCTCATACATTTCCTCCACCTCCTCATCGGGATGTGCCGAGGTTGGTGCGTAAACCTGTATGACCTTCAGCGAATACCGTTTGGTGATTCTGAGTATCGGGTACGCGACCCTCGTCGACACACTCCCAATCTTCACAACGTTGTTGACGAGAGACTTGTGGAGGATAAATTCGACACCTCCATGGGACAGATGGTCTCCCTCCCGGTGGTAGAACAAGTTGCCGGACTCGAGGATTGCCGTATCCTCCCCCCTCTCTTCGGACCTCGGATAATCCAATAATATGCCAGCGCAACTTGTCTCTTCCTCCGGCTCCTCTTCTTCCGGCTCCGGTATCTTCTCGTCAGTCCTCAGAGTGCGTGCGTTATATGTTGCCAGGTCGAGTCGTCGTAGGTGGCAACCGAACCTCCAACGGAGATTCTTAGCACCTCCTGCCCCGCCGTTACCATGGTCGCCACCGTAGCCAGGAATAGCGGGGCCGCCGGGGACTGGGGGCCGTTTTTTTGCGTCGTTATTCATGGGGGGATATTTGCCATAGTTGCCATGCTTGGCGAGCGGGTTGGCAACCGCAGTTTTTTATTATAACACAGTTGTTATCAGGATGATGCTGCTGCCCATCTCCTGCCTGTCTCCCTCTGTCGCCTCTTACGACACCCACGGGAAGATATGGGGTAGTGGATATTCTCAACCGCCACTACACGGCTTACCTTAACCTACCCTAACCTTACCTAACCATGTTAATTACTTTTAAGATAATAACTTAATAATCTACCGTATCTGAAATTGATAAGTGTAAAAAAATGAAGGAAGGGTTAAACGACTTTGAATTATCAAATAGCAGTAATGGGGTATTTCGTCTTTGGAAAAAAATACCTCTGACAAATCCGTTTTATGTTACTCTGCACAATAATTGACGGAATTTATTCATAAAGCCCGGTCAATGTAGTTAAATCAATAGTTTTTATCACGTTAACTACCATTGGGCTAACATTACCCGGGCATTATGAATAATGTCCTATAAATTAATATGGTTATAACACATTTTTCATGTTTTATATTGTTATTTTATGTACCTTATACTTATATTATAACTTTAGAAACCAAAATGCTTTTAAATTGAAACTTACAGAATCGTATATACATTATGTGTTATACTAACCCATTTGCAATATTCGCTGTAATGGTGAATGGATGTCATCATTTCTTTAAAAATAAGACAAAATATTCTATTTGTTTGACCACAATTATGTTTTAATAATAATATTTTAGTTTTACTTGTAGAGTTTTTTGTAATACGAATGAATTTTGTTGGATGGTAAAACACATCCGACCCTTTGTATTAGCGGCGCAATAAAAACTCCTCTAATCTGCTCCTCTTTTTGCTGAGATCAAAAAATAATATTATGGCCTATATTCTTATAATAGTAACTATAAGAAAATTGGGGCTTTTTGCGTCATAAATTTCTTAAAGTGGAAACGGGTATGTTGTCTGTGTTCAAAGTATTTCATATGAATATGTTTGATGTTTTTTTATAACCATATCTGTAAATTATGGAAATATTTTTTAATTTATAGTTTGACTTTACGCACAATAAATATTTAAAGAGAGAAACTTATAATTACATAACGATCTACGACGAGCAACCTACAGTAAATTTACAAATAAGTGGCCTCCCTAAACAATAATAACCTTCATAAATATTTTGAGAAAGAGAATTCAAAATTATGTAAATGTGCAAAAGTAAAAGAGATCAAAACCGCTTTTTAGTTTTTTGATTAATATTTTTCCATAGTATCTGGTTGACTTCCGAGCACACAGCCAACCTGATGGTAAGTGAATGCTGTGGCCCATAGAGTTGTCATTTCTGCGGACTAAGACTGAATGTAAAGTAAAAAGGGTATCCAGTTCTCTATATTCTCCATACTGCAGAATTGAGCTGATAATTTAATCTAGCTACGCTTTACTGACAAAGAATTTACGTAATCTGATGGTAAAAGCTTGCTCGCACAACAAGACTACAGTATCATTTTGGAGGAAAACGACTGTTCTTTGATTCACTTGCGATTGAAAAAAGTCCCTCTGGATTTGTCACTGGTTTTTCCTAGATAACAGGTTGTTTTCCGAACCAGTGATCAATTTTTTTATAGCATCGGGTGACAAACGAGCACAGTTAACCTGATGGTAAGCGGACGCCGTAGCCCATAGACATTCACAGTGTTCCTCAATCAAGGATCAAAATGCAAATTCGTTGTCACCTCTGAGTACTAATATGGAATGCCTCGATTCCAGTAAAAGAGACCAAAAAATTAAAAACTGACTCAATAAGTATTCTTGTAATCTATATTGAATAAAAATTATTCTATTATTTTCAACCTTGTTAATAGTCGCTATATAGAAAACATTAAAGAGTATAGAATGTAAGTAATATTTATTATTCTATAGTAGATAATAAATACATTCGAATTCTCCTGGCATCCGAGACACAGGTGTTATACATTTCTCGTAACATATTTCAAAGCTAACTTTATAAAACAATATCGTGCAATGCATATCGCAAGGGCCTGGGCATATTCTAAGATGCAAAATATATCAAATAAATAAGAACAAATATTCACAATACGATGGCTGGGTAATTTTTAAGAAAGCGGGACTATATTTCGGTATTTTTTTATTTTATTTCGTTTGAGTGTACAATATGGGTGCGAAAGTCTCGTTATCCAATTTTCAATTATATTAACATGTTCGGGCGTACCTTAACTTCTCTTTTTTGTTTATTTATATTAATATTGTCAATTGGATTAATGAGAATTTTGCCAATATCATAGCAGTAATGAAGATGGCGACCAAAATCAGTCTGTGAAATATGAGTTTTTTAATTGAAATACGGACAAACGAGCATGCGGCTCACCTGTTGGTAAGTGATTGCCGTCGCTTATGAACAACTACAATACTCTTACAAAGGAAATTGCAGCTGGAAAGCAGTGTAAAGTTGTCTGTTTTGTTGAAAGGCCTTAGTCATATCGGAGTTCTTTTTTTATAGAATAGGGTGACTAACGAGCACACAGTCCACCTGATGGTAAGTGGTTGCTGTGGCCCATAGACATCTACATCTATCCTCCATTAAATCAAAATGGAGATGTGTTGTCACCCGTGAGGACTGAGATGGAATGCCTCGTTTTCAGTAAAAAGGGTCTCCGGTTCTCTACACTCACCATACGAAATACAGCAGCATTAAGCTTCTATTTCACGCTGGTATTCTGTGAGAGCGTGGTCCTTCCCCGGTCTAGCCGACCCATTCGTGCTACAACTATACTACTAATATAACTGCAGCATGGCTCTACCACGTATATATATAGTTCAGTTTTTGAAATAAATTTTTCAATCGACTTTCACAAATTTAAGCACAAACACAACTTTTAACGAAACAACAAGCATTTTCCGATTAGTTTCGGCAAGTATTGCAAACAATTGTTGTGTCATATTACTAGCCACTCACGTCAATCTAAGACATATAAAAAATAGTGTCGAAGTATAGAAATCATCCGTGCGATGTTGGGGCCAGTCGCTAGTTATGCTATACTAACTAAGGTTAACAAGATCGATGTCTTATTTAAGCAGCGAGCTTAGGCTAATTTAAATTTTAACACTTAAAATGTACCACTAAAAGTGTGTAGTGACATCCTTTTTCTTCCGCTACGTCTCATATACACATATCACATCTATTCCTCTATCATACATCATATCGCATACTTCATCTATCTTATCATTCATTGCACCACATACATACGTACATCCAGCGTAGCTAGACAGGCCTTCGCAATCTTCTTTTCTCTCCCCGCCGGGAGACAGAACGTGACGGGAGGCGAACCTCGTCGCTGGTTTTCCTCCCGGAGATTCTTCTTATCCCTGCCTCATTAAAGTTGCGCCGGGAACTCAGGACCATTTCCTTTCCTTTTTGTCTCATGGTACGAAAACTAGGGGTGGTATATTTTACGCCGCTACCACACTGCGAGTAGCCGAGTCTATTCTTTCGGCTTCGTTTTGGCACCACCCGGGCCAAACGTGTAGGGCGGGCCTAGGGTTACGTGGTCGAAACATGCGGACACGAGCGACTTTTTTTTAAAGAATATTAACAATGCTATAAACATTACTAATACTCCCCTTAACCACTCATGGTTAGCTTAAATTGCTTGTGTTACGAGTGGTTCACGCCAGTAGTCGAATGGCGGATTCGAACCCACGACCTTTTTTTAGTTCGCGGTCCGCGCCCTGCTATTAGGCTACTGTCGCTTTATCTACTACTACTTATCCCCCCTGAGCGACATATCCCACCATATTATATGGAAAAAAGACACTGATTTTACACGTAAAAAGAAGACATAGTGGGTTATCCAAATATTTATACCGATTCAAATGTAGTTAGTTCCCCGAATATATCTGTGACCTAGTAAAAGAGGAAACTATAATTCGTATAAAAATAACATCACACAACAAACGAAGTAAAATTGTTCCCAGTGTTTTTTATTTTTTATTTGATGTAACTTACAACACCTGCATCCAACTTCAAACAAGGAAGGTAGATGAATACAGAGGTTTACCTTTGAGGGTCAAGATGAAATGCGCATCTGTCTGTACGTATGAGGGTGGTAGCTGTCCAGACGAACTCCGAGGAAGAAAAGCAATCCTACCTAGTAATGCAATGTAAGGAAATAAATAATGTGTCCTTTGCCAACCCGCAGAGTAAGACTTGCTCACGTTGGTCAGGTAAAACATCTATTAACATTTAATTTCAGAATATTTTAACGAAAATCTTGAATTGCTTATATTATTAAAGAAAGTTATAAATTCGTATAATGGCAAAACTAGGATAATTTACAAAGATCAGCGAATCAGTAGGCTGTAGTGTCAATCGGATGACTAATGTTACTCTAAGAACCGAGAATTGTTGGGTAAGAAATATTCTTGATTGGCAAACTCGCGCTATTAAGCGCAGCGACCCCTCACTATATGGAGTAACTTGATGAAATATTCAGGTAGCTAATGGATGCGGTTGATTCAGATCCCTTTTTTGCAGCAATCTGTGACAGACGCCTGATAGGTTTATCAGTAGATTTGTGATCCAATATAATGATGATGATAATTCTAATATGGAATGGGTAACCTGTAACTCAGGTTTTTATTATAAAACCTATCATAGGCACCAATATCTCACAACGTTAGGTCCTTACTGCATTGTTATTGTTAACTAGTCAGTAAGAAGTTGTGAAGAGATGATAAACAAAATAAGTGAAGAGATGATAAATAAAATATTCATAAACCAGGTAATGGTAAATGGCCCCTGCAGCCAATTGGCACCTGAAACCAAATAAGGCCGCCTGATGTGTCTCTGCTACCGATTCGTTGTGCTTACTATTTGCTAAACAGCTTCTGATGGAGCGATTTTATATAGATAGTCAGCACAGTAGTACACACTTATAACAACACGACAAAAAAACAAGTCGTAACTCTTTACCGACACGAAAATAAAAATTATATCTTCTTAAAATAAACGGCTCTGATCTTTCGTTAAGCAGGGATTTGCCGATAACAAAAATGATAGCCGTTGCCTCCTTTTGAATTTAAATATATTTTTCTGCCAAATTCAATGAACGGGATACGTGTGATACCGGTCGCATATTTGTGAAAAGATAGCACGGATACCGAAAGGAAACGCATACGTAACATAAACATAAATACTCACGCCTGTCATCCAGAGGGGTGGGCAGATACTTCCATTTGGCACGATCCTGACACATCCATATACCTTCGCATACATGCTCGTCGGTTAAGGGTACTCTTAATCCTAATTTGGCCCATTTCCAACATATTGCCAATTTGGTCGGTAAACTTTCGCGTAGGACGTCCCTTTTCGACTATGCCATTCATTTATGCATCATAAAGTTGCTTTGTCACTCTTTCCTCATTCTTTCTTTCCACATGAGCAAACCACAGAACCATTCCTTCCTTAACCATTTAATACGCACAAGGTAGGATCCGACCAAGGCAATATTCCGTCAAATTCCATGTGGTTAGATCAGATAACACCCACCTACAGTACTTTAAACCATAAAAACTTATATTTAGAGACTACTTGTCTACGAAGAATTTTGGCATTATAGGCTCAATGTGAAATTTCCTATCCTCTAATGCAATAAAACGTAGGTAGTCTATGGTTGCTTATTTATAATTTACGTTCATTTCGTACACCTATTTCATGTGGCGTTTATTATGTTGATTTTTGGATTTTTCTAATGTTTTATTAGTGTTTAGTATAGTGATTTACTATAAAATTATTAAAAAAGTTACACTTTTTTAAGCTTGAATTAGTTGGCTCAGGATCGTGCTTTGTGGTATTCCTTGGTAACGCCTATGTCCAGTGTATGTAAGAATCTACCAGTGAACTCGTAGATTTCTTAAATGGTAATGATAATGATTTTTAAAGTGTCACAAACCTTCTATTACATATTTTGTATTACTTTCTTGCTTTTGATAAGAAAATACAAAATAAATAAAATATACTCCTAAATTTTATAATCTCAATCGTTTAAATATTTATAAATTATTATTTTAATATTCTTAAGGATAGATGGATTCGACAATACAGTAGAGGTATTTTTTTATGAAAAAATAACCCTAGGGACGAATGCTTCACAGATTGACAACAATAGGCAGCTTTTTGTTCTACACACTTAGTTAAAAATACAATTCGTATTCGCAATAAAATTTTAGGATTCAATTGTAAATGAAATAATTCAGCAATCTGCTTTTACATTTGAAAGTAGGGGTGATTTTTCAATGCCATACATGGATATTTGAATTTTATTTACAAACCGTTCGGGATTTTTTTTATTTTGGATTATAAATATAATTATCTCTTATATTTAAAAATTAGTATAAAATAGTCGTGCTCGGTTTCTTGTTGGTCATTTCTGGATTTTTTCCGAACCAATAGGAAAAGCATAAATGACTTTTAATAAGTATTTGTTTACATTATAATGTATTATAAAATCAAAATTTATTTCTTACAGCCAGATTTAAAAGTCCTCTGCTCAACATAGGTCTCCCAAGGAATGGCATATAGCACGGTCCTTAGCTACCTGCATCCATCGACTGACTTACTGCATCTATAACCAGATTGTCTATTCATATCTAGGGGGGAAGGGTTATTATTACAAGGCTGAAAATCGAGAACCTTTCCTGCACTTCCGTTGTCAATTCTTCGAGCTGTATGGCTGGTCCATTCCCACTTCATCTTAATGATTCGTATCTATAAAGTCTTGTTTTCCACCAAAATCTTTATTCAGTGTTAACGAAATACTTCAACGCAAAACTAGGCACGAGAGAGAACTGTGAGCTGAATGTTTTAAAATTCAGGATAAGATAACAGAAATCAAGTAGCTAGGAGCTGGCTTGAAGCTATTATTTCTGATGAATTCTTTCTTCCAGATGCGGCTTCACAGAAAGAGTGCCTGGTTTGTCTCCAACAGTTCGACAAAAAAAGCGATTGACTTCATTTTGACGACCAGACGGCAGTTGTTAAGTAAATTCTCAGTGATCGCGAGAGTAAAAACTAGTAGCAGTCAAAAAATGGTGAGAGGCACACTGAAACTTAACGTTAAGTTGGAGAAGTGATGTCTAATGAAACCAACGCTGTCTCCCTAGAACTCAAATCTAAAGCCACGATAACTTTCGTCTTGAATTATAAAATCTAATTGAGTGTCTAGAATTAGTGCAAAGAATTGCAATACAGTGGACGATATGAAAGAAAAACGCATTGTAACTACCATGCAATCGAAGCTCAGTTCTGGAACACCTGTGAGACTGACCCTAAACTAATTGTCGCTAAAGATCCCACAAGTTCTTCAAGCACACTCTTAATCTCAGGCCCAGTTAACAATTGGTATATTGAGATGTTGGTATGTTTGCGCAATAGGGCTACGATTTCTATAGGAGTACAGAACCAGACTACGAAATCTATCCAAATACAGGGAGGTGTAAGACAGGGAGACGTTATAGCCCTGAAACTCTTCACTGGTGCATTGGAAGACGTTTTCAAGGTACTAAACTGTATATATTCGATTTGCCGACGATAAAGTACATATTGCAGAAATGCCGGAGAACCTCTGCACTATGCTCAACGACCTCAATATTTTCTTCCAATGGGTAGGTCTTTAACACGGACAAAACTAAAGCGTACCTTTGATGACTTATGAATGTGAGACGTGGTTCTTTGCAGTACAGGGAAGCGCAAGGTCACTTAGCGATGTATGTGAAGAGATATTCTCGGAGTTTCTCTGCGTGATGTTTTAGAAATGAGTATATCCACACTAGAGACAGAGTAATATAGGACAGTCACATCAATAAAAAATTGCTAATAGCTGTTAACACTTAGCTTAGTAAAGGATAAAGAGCGGTAAGCTTTTTAAATAAACCCGTATTGCCGTGGCAAAGAGAGATTATAACAGAAACACCATATTGTTCCATAATTTTTCCAAACGACCACCATGTCCTAGAAGCTTAAGGGGGAAAGCCATATGTGCAGGAAATCCCTATAGTGAACGAGTGTATATGCGTAAGCACAGATGCACTCTTTATTCCCTCACGGTTATAGTCCGATTGGATGGTATTCCGACACGATCTGTGAGAGAAAAGGCAAAGATAAAATGGCTTGTGCCTAACAATGCATGGAGGTGAAGCAGCGCCAAATGCCTGACTCCAGACTACTATTCAGAATTTCTTTCGATTTTTTCCGACTCGGGTTGCACCACATGATCAGCAGTCGCGCTTAAATGAGTACTAGTAAACAAGGCAGTCAGATATTTATAATTTATTATATTCTATCAAGTAATAGGTGGTATGTGTACGCTTTGGAGGTGGGTTGGCAATAGCAGTTTGTTAATATTTTCATTTAGTATGACTTCGTTTAGCAAACCAAAACCATACATAGTCATTCAAACTAAACTTAAATTCAAAATTTCAGCTCAATCGGTTGAAGATAATTGCTTTATAATTCAGTTGCAAGTTTTGACCCTAACAGATAGACATTTCAAATTAAATTAAATCTTTTTAAAAATAAAATGACGGCACTCTAAATTCAACATAGTGAATTTCCATATATTACTGACTTGAGACTTAGCGACGCCGCGTCTTAATTAATATCGACCTACAGCCTGAAAATTCTAGCGGTAGAGGCAGAAAACAAGATGGACGCCATACCAATTTTAAAGAGTTGTAACTTATCAAAGGCCTGACCTATATGCCTGATAGTTTGATAGTGCTCAAAAAATATGTTATAGGGACTGAAAGGGTTAACTTTTGGCGATAAAACAATCTAGATGGTGGATTCAAGATGGCGATCAAAAACCAACAACGAGGCATAAAATTAAATTAACACATTGATTAAAACTATGTTTACGGATTTTATTGCGTTTGATTTTAAATGATTTTTAGTTCCCAATATTTCGTCAGTAATGACAGCTCACGAAACGTCCGGAATTAAATATCATTTAAAATTAAACGCGATAAAATCCGTAAAAGTAGTTTTAATGAATGTGTAGTATTCGCGTAAATATAAAAAATCATTAATGAATGAATGAATGAATGAATGAATATACTTTATTGCACACCACAAACAAATTTACAAAGAACATAACAGAGAGCAGATTACATGTACAATTTGGCGGCCTTATCGCTACATAGCGATCTCTTCCAGGCAACCAAAGGTGTAAAGGAATAAAACAGTGAGTACTAGGTAGGTGGTGCAATATAAATATACCTAATATAATATCAATACATGCAATAAAATACCATATAAGTAAATAACTAATACATTAAAAAAATATGATACACATATACATAGGTATATACATAAACATACACACACACATATATACATATATATATATACATATACATACATATACATACATACATATACACACATACACATATATACATACATATATCCTCAAATATATACCACTAACAATAACATAAACAAATAAATACAAAACTACATAATCACATAATTTATCCTAATGATTTTCGAACGATTGAGACAAGTAATGCTCTTTAAGAAGTCGCTTAAAGACTACAATAGTCTGAGCTTCGCGTAAATACAAAGGTAGGGCATTCCAGAGCTTAATAGACTGTACAGTAAAAGATTTATTAAAGAAAGATGTATTGTGAGTTGGTACCCTTAAAATGAGTTTTCTTGAAGAGCGTAAAGGTTCCCCTGGAAGCCCAACAAAACTAAATTTCTCCTTAAGATAAGGAGGAGTAGAAGGGTGAAATAAGACACAGTACAGAATAGAAAGAATATGCATGTTCCGGCGAAATTGGATAGGTAACCACTTGAGACGTGAGCGAAATTGGGAAATGTGGTCAAATTTGCGCAATCCAAATATGAACCGAATACTAGTATTTTGAAGTCTCTCAAACTTAGTTAGCTGGTCTTTAGTTATGTCTACATAGCTTGCGTCGGCATAGTCGAGAATTGGAAGGAGAAGAGATTGTGCGAGCATAATTTTTGTAGGAATGGGAAGAAATGATCGAAGGCGACGCAGTGAACTAAGAGCGACAAAGGTTTTCTTACTTACCTCATTCAGTTGGCGTTTCCAATTTAAGGAACTATCAAGGTAAACACCAAGATTTTTGACATTGTCAAAGTAAGGGATCACAACCCCATCGAATACAACAGGTGGTATGGAAAACCAGTCAATTCGTGAGATAAAGCTCTGACTACCAAAAATGATAGCCTGTGACTTTTTAGGATTGACATTTAGGCCATATGATTGACTCCACTCATGAATCATATTTAAGTCATTGTTTAATGTAGCGATTGCATTTGGCAAATTCTCAAGAGTTGACTGGGTGTAAATCTGGACATCATCCGCATACATGTGGTATAGAGAAGAAATTTTATGAGTAATTGAATTAATGAAAATGGAAAAGAGTAAAGGTGACAACACGCCACCCTGCGGCACGCCTGCAGTAATATCACACCAAGATGAGTGAGTTTCATCAACATGAATACACTGCCGACGGCCACAGAGTCATTAATTTAACAGACTTAATTTGATTTCAATGATTCTTTATCAATGTACATTATTGCATAATACTTATTGAAAGAAGAACCAGCAAGAAACCCATCGGGAGATTTCTTCGTATTTAATTTTACAAGAATTTTATTTGTACAATTTATAAATGAATTTTTATAGAACCATCATGGTGGAAATCACCCCATTCCCCACGATATTAATATATGAGTCGGCAGGTATGTGATAGACTTGATCATTTATCTGTCATAAATACCGTCACAACACTTATTAAACACATTAATTATCACTGTATTTAGACTATATTTTACTGTTAAAATACGTCCATAATTAGCAGAGAGCTTTATAGGCTCCTTTAACTAAAACACAATAAAAATACACCATTAACCAATTTTAATCAATTTTAAAAACTTGGAACGAAAGAGCTTGTCCGCGTGCGCGTGCATACGAAATAGTGCTTTTCCTAAGATTTTTAATTGGTACCCTCCAAGCTGTGTGTGTAGCTACATTATATTTTTTATCCCCTAGTTAATTGCCTATAGAATAAAAAACTTAAAATTTAACTACAAGTGTATTTAAGAACCATTCTGTGCATTTTTGAAATAATTCTCATTAATTCGCATGACTTACGATGACGTCGTATAACGGATCGTCCAATTCCATTTACTATGGTCGAGAAGCATCGAATAAGTAGCAAAAAAGAAGATAAGTGCGATATTTATTCTTCCGTTTTTTCGCCAGTCGAAGCAACCTCATTTGAAGGCGATAGTAGGTTTAAAAAACAAATATATTTTAGTAACTAAAATTAATTTTTTTGTATAGGAAATAAATATATTATATTTCTTGCATAATATATTTTTTTCCATCGCCGACGCCAGATAAAATATATAATACGCTGGTCTATTCTAAGTCTCAGGTGTGCGCTATAAAAGCAATAAATTTAGCAAGGGTCGTGTTTTGTGCCTTAGTTTTTCTCGGGAAATTGGTACAAAAAAGAGAACCTTTTACTACGAAGTAAAATCGACACATCAAGTTAAAGCTTTAACTTGATGTGCAAGCAATAAATTTAGCAAGGGTCGTGTTTTGTGCCTTAGTTTTTCTCGGGAAATTGGTACAAAAAAGAGAACCTTTTACTACGAAGTAAAATCGACACATCAAGTTAAAGCTTTCAAATTTTTACATATTGCGTAAATCTGTTTATCATTTTTAAGTCCCTACGGTTGCCAAATCGTACAAATTGGTTGCGAATATCCAATTTAAAAACTTTCTAACAAAATAAATGCTATTGTAATAGTTAAAGTACGTAACTATTAAAGCAAATGTTTGGAAGAATGTGAAAATATGCAACGCTACAAATTTTATCCCATAGAAGAGAAGTAAAGTATGAAATATTCGACTCATTATCATATTGGAAATGTTTTATCAGGGACTTAACGGCATTAGAAGCAAATATTTGCCATATTATATTTCTGATAAACGAACGTGTTTCTGCCGTTTGCAAAATTATTGTTAGATTTAAACGCTTTAACTACTTAACTAATGTTTATGTTTCATAGTTTCAAGTATCATATAAGAAATATGTTTAATTTAAGGTTATTAATTTAATTTTTTACTCAATCGTAACATCGTCGCAACGGGAAGTTACCGATTTCAAATACTGCAAATCGTAGCAAAGCGAATTGTTTTGTTAGAGACTGATTTTAATTTAATTATTGAACCATTTTTGTAAATAATTTCAGAAGAAAAACACAGTACAGCATAGTAAAAATATATTGCCTAAGTTTAACAACAACCATAAGGCTCTTTAGATGCAACGTACGAGGGATTTAGTACCATAAAACAACACCATTCGTTCGCCTAAATATATGGAAAATTTTGCGGAAATGTGAAAACTGTGTACATTTTGTGTATTTTATATAGTTGTTAGAAGAGTGGACAAGACAAGTATACGGCTCATGCAATGGTGATTAATGGCAATCGCCATCCATTAATATACTAGCACAAGAAGAATTTAAAAAGAAATAATTTAAAAATGACGTGATTAGAGAACTAATACTTGAACATACAATTTGTTTGTTATTGTATTCGCAGCCGCATGAAGTGACTCATTAGCAGCATTAAGATAGTCAAAATAAGCATTTCAGGCGGCTGTTAGATATGTACCTCTTTAAGAAGGGCGGTTTTATTTTAGTAACATGGTAAAAAGGTGTATAATATTAATTGTAATTTTAAGTGCAGTTTTAGCGTGTGTTCATTGTTCACCACGGTGGTAAACATGGTTAGGAAACCTGAATATCTATTAACCACAATCCGTGGTAGCAGCAAGAGCATGCTGCGTTTTTTTATAGGATAGGGTGTTAAACGAGCACATAGCCCACCTAATGGTAAGTGGTTGCTTTGGCCCATAGACATCTACATATATCCATGATGAATCAAAATGCAAATGACTTGTCATCCTTGAGGACTGAGATGGAATGCCTCGTTTCCAGTAAAAAGGGTCACCCATTCTCTATACTCACCATACGAAACACAGCGGTATTAGGCTACTACTTTACGCTGGCATTTTGTGAGAGCGTGTTGCTTCCCTGTTCGAGCCGACCCATTCGTGCTATGACTACTAATATAACTGCAGCATGGCTCCACCACGTCATAAGCGTATAGTAGGAGAGATGTATAATCCTCTGATGGAAAAGATCATACAGAAGATTAAATACATATTCGTTTTTACGTATTGTTACGAGCTTGAGGTTCGTGACAAGAAAAAACTGCCGATTGAATTACCAAAATTAACTCTTTAATTCACTTTACACTAACTAAAACTTAGAACACTAATAATTAACCACACTGATTCACTTTATTTCGCTCCGAAGCTTCGCTTGTCTCGCCGAATTCAATACTTCCCCGATCGCATCTTGCAGCGCCTTTAAATACACATAATCACCGAAACATCCAGAATATTCAAGTAAATACGCGCGCCGATCGACAAGGCGTCGAAAGTTCGCGTGTCGGGCTTCTAGAAGCTTAGTTCTTCGTTTCGATACTAGATGGCGCTGTCGGTTGAAAGATAAGTGATGTAATTTTCTGGAAAGCTCCCCTCTCTCTCGTCCCCGACACTAGATGGCGCTAGTGCCGGGTACATGACGTCAACTTAAGCACGCAACGGTATTAATATAGTTATTAAGTTTTATAGTTAATAACACCTATATTCAATAAGTATATAAAAACCATAGACCGGCGATTGGCAGCAGCTTCAAAGAAACGAGACGTCTGGTACTGCGATCATCAATTCATCTCGATATTAAAGGTTGAATTGACATTGGCGATCTTAGTATTTTCGTAAATGATTAATGATAGTATCTGATAAAAAGATAAAAAATTAATAAATATAATCTAATAAATAAACTTTATTCGTCGATCAGAATCTATGCAATTTCTTCAATTTACATTACCAGCGTAACTTTCGAACTTTACAAATAAAAGTGTATCCCCACTGAACTAACAACATCCGTTCCAATGATAGCTGTGGGTCAACGGTTAACTGGGCGATTCAAGTTATGGATGCGATTGAGGATACAGTCCAGTTCCAGTTGATAAGTTGTTTACTTTAACGGTGTTCGTCGGTACAATAATTTTAAGCTTTTTAAGTTTGCGTAAGGGAAACACCACACTTTAGTAAAGTTCTAAAGTTAATGATGATTTCTTTTAGATACGAGTACTACATCTCATA
Source organism: Parnassius apollo (assembly GCA_907164705.1). NCBI lineage: Eukaryota > Metazoa > Arthropoda > Insecta > Lepidoptera > Papilionidae > Parnassius > Parnassius apollo. The sequence goes on along the minus strand of CAJQZP010000288.1, from coordinate 11,227,235 downwards.
TGATACTCCTTCGCCCAGCAAAGTTGTAAGAAAATCTACTACTCAATAATTATTATCCCGTGGGGGCTATAGCAGAAGATAAAGGGAAACTTAAGCAAGAGATGGACAATATTTATTAAACATTTATTATTTAAGTAATATACTTTTGTAAATATGGTCCATACGCAATTTATGTATGTCAATATTTTTCACGATAAAGGAGAAAATCCTACAAATTAAATGAAAAAAAATCCATTTAAACTAATAATTCAGATCCATATAAATGGCCAACCAATTTACGATATTTTTCAATATTTAAAAAAATATAAATACAAACTTTGCTTTAATTTTTCGATTAGCAAAATTTGTTTAAATAATTTAAAAAACTTACTACTTCTAAAAATTTCTGACTCATTAAGGTTGTCAAACTATTAATTTATAAAAATTGCTACGCAATATTCAATAAAAGTGTAAAGTATTTTGACAAAAAAAGAAGTCTAAATTAATATAATATTTCATTTGTGGCGTAACTCGCTCCAATTAGACCTACGAAAATCCGTTACGCGCATGAAGATTAAGCCACACGCTTATCATCATCACCATCATCATTACAGCCCTTCACAAGTCCACTGCTGAACATATTCCTCCCCTAAGTAATGCCACAAAGCACGGTCCTGAGCCACCTGCATCCATCGACTTCCTGCATGTCTTACCAGGTCGTCACTCCATCTAGTGGGGGGTCGCCCTACACTACGCCTACCGGTACGAAGCTGCCACTCGAGAACCTTTCTTCCCCATCGGTTATCGGTTCTTCGAGCTATATGGCCGGCACATTGCCACTTCAGCTTACTACTCCGTTGGGCTATGTCGGTCACTCTGGTTTTACTGCGGATATCCTCATTTCTGAGTCTATCACACAGAGAAACTCCGAGCATAGCCCTCTCCATAGCAGTAAACGACTCGACCATAATGTTTTAATGACGTCTGATGCTGCAGATGCTCCGGCTAGATTCTGCAGGTCGCGTAAGAACCGCGATGGTTTCCGATCTCCAAGCTCTTCGTGGTTGAGAAATTACTGGAGGTGTTTCTCCTGCGATACTGAAAGACGACGTATTAGTTCCGTTTTCAATGTTGTGTTGGTTGGTTAGTTGCGACGCAAGCTGCGAAGCAGGAGTTCTCAGACCTACTCGCCAGTGGCATAGCCCAAACATCGGAAAGTGCTTGGTCTTCTCCTCTGCACGTGTTAAGAAAAAAAGATGATTGTTGGAGACCATGTGGAGACTACAGAGCACTGAAAAATAGAACTTTACTTGATTGATATCCCATCCGTCATATCTATGACTTCTCACATCAACTTAGAGGCTGTTCTATCTCTTCTACCATTGACTTAGTCAAGGCCTACAATCAGATTACTCTCAATCCAGATGACATCATGAAAACGGCAATCACGACTCCATTTGGATTGTACGAATTCCCTTACATGAACTATGGCTAAAGAAACTCAGCACAAACCTTCCAGAGGTTCATTGACGAGGTATTGCTAGGACTCGATTTCTGCTACGGATACATAGATGACGTCTTAGTATTTTCGTCATCAATCCAAGAGCACAATAACCATCTGCGGCAACTCTTCGAAACAGAAGTCACGTTCCTGGGATACCACGTGTCAGCTGCAGGTACTAAACCACTTGAATCCAAAGTCAAAACTATCAGAAAATACCCCGTTCTAAAAACCGTCAAAGAACTAAGACGTTTCTTAAGCATGGTAAACTTTTACCTTCGTTTTGTTCCCAACGCAGCCAAACTTCAAGCACCGCTGAATGACGTTTTAAGTGACTCAAAAATCAAAGGGACTCATCCGATAGACATGACTCCGCAATTACTTAGAGCATTCGAAGACTGTAAGGAATCACTATCTCAAGCAACTCTTCTTGCTCATCTCGACTAAGCTGCAGAACTAGAAATAGTGACAGACGCATCTGAAACTACCCTAGGCGCCGTCCTTCAACAACGGAAATGTAAGGATTGGCAAACACTTGCTTTCTACTCTCATAAGCTTAGCAACGCACAGAGAAAGTACAGCCCTTACGACAGAGAGCTGTTGGATGTATACAAAGCCATCAAGTACTTCCGTCACATGGTTGAGGCCAGAATATTTACAATATTCACCGACCATAAGACTCTCACCATCGCTTTCTCAAAAATCAAAGACAAATGCATTTCTAGACAGTTCAGACACCTCGACTATATTTCTCAGTTTACAACCAACCTGAGGTACCTACCTGGTAAGGAAAACTTAGTAGCTGACGCACTTTCTAGAGTCGAGGAAATCACTACAGCTGTGGATTTCGATGATCTTGAACGAGCTCAGGACAAAGATCCGGAACTGCAAAATCTACTTCTTCATGGCTCTGCCCTGCAACTGAGAAGGATCAACACTTTAAACGGTAATTTTTCCTGTCTATTGCGATATTTTTGTGCAACCGCCACGACCTTACTTTACTCCTCAGTTCAGAAAACAAGTTTTTGAGACACTCCACAGCTTACACCATCCAGAAAGATCAGCTACTGTGCGATTGGTCTCACAAAGATACGTATGGCCAGGGATACGCAAGGATTGTAGAGAGTGGTAAAAACAATGCTTTTCATGCCAAAATTGCAAAATCACCAGTCATATCATATCTCCACCTTCATCTTTACTCACTCCTTCGTCGAGATTTTCTCATATCCACCTCGACATCGTAGGACCCCTAACTCTGTTTTCTGGTTACAGATATTGCCTTTCCGTCATCGACCAATTCACGCGATGGCCTGATGCATACCCCATGGTAGACATCACGGAGGAGACCTGCGCAGCTGCTCTAGTGTCGGGCTGGATAGCCCGATTCGGCTGTCCTGTACTGGTGACTACAGACCGCGGATGCCTGTTCGAGAGTCACCTCTTCAAGGCTCTCACCAATTTTGTTGGTGCGCGTCATCTGCGCACAACCGCCTATCACCCAGCTGCAAACGGCATCATCGAGCGACTTCATCGTCAACTCAAGGCGGCAATCATGTGCCACACAACATCACAGTGGACGGAAGCCCTTCCACTGGTTCTCTAGGGCATCCGCAACTCGTGGAAAGAGGATCTACAAGCTACGCCTGCAGAATTGGTATATGATCAAACTCTCAGCTTACTAGGCCAATACCTATCTCCAATAGACGACTACACCACGGCAGACGTCACAGAGTACGTAACACGTCTACGATCCTGTATGGCGAAACTCACTCCTAAGCAAACACCAGCACTACAACGCCATTCTATATACCACGTGACCTCCACACATCCTCTCACGTCTTTCTACGCCGAGATCACGTCTGAAGCCCACTCGAATCACCCTACGACGGACCCTTCAAAGTACTAGACAGGCAAGTCAATACTTCACCATAGAAATAAGGGGAAAGAAAAATAACGTCTCTGTGGACAGAATTAAACCAGCTTACGTGGCCAAAGAAACAAAATAACCGAAACCCAAAGTCCCTACGGAACCAGCCATCAACAAGTAGAAAATCACGTGTAGTAGCCGAAGAGTAAGATTTACGGATTACAATCGACCGTAGTTGCGGTGTAGCCGTTGGGGCGTGCGTGGGTGGAACGTTGGGGCGTGGCCCCACACATTCATTTATTTATTAAATCCCATATAAATTATGTGGTATTGCGTCTTATGATGGATCTGTGGATGTTGTGCGCCTGATTCGACACATTCTTGTGGTCACATCAGGTGAGCCGCATATTTTTCGCTCCTCTTATATAAAAAAAACAGGATAATTATTGGTATGCTGAATATTTTGTAGAGTCTTCCTTATTTCTTTAATATTTCTCCTTTTTTTTTCGGCAATGCATTTGCAATTCACCTGGTGTTGCAGTTGTTCATGGGCGGCGGTAATCACTTACCATCAGGTGAGCCGTATGCTCGTTTGACAATCTCCTATCAGAAAATTATTATTTGTGTTTTTAAAATCTTCTAATAAAATTTGTTTTGCGGTTGTTTAAAGAGTTTAAAATAAAATCAAGGCGATCCATACTAATAATTTTGGTGTTAAAAGTAAGATCTTGAGAAAAAAGTTGAAGTAACAGAATACTTAGGTTTTAGGCTCGTCGCGATAAACAATTCATGCTTTCACTTATTTTTTGCTCCGTGAACCTCACGATTCATTACCACGGTTTTTTGATAAATGTTTATAAACCCGCCTAATATAGTTTAGCAGCGGAATCTAGCAGATTCAGCTACTAAACCGCACCGTATTATTCAAAAACCTGCTGCTCCTCGATACTATGTGAAATACCGAAAAAACGTTTATACCGTCTCTAGAAAAAATTTAAAGGGATTTTGATAAAACAGACAATAGAGGAAAACATGGCCACCGGCCACGCAAAATGTTAGTACCAACAGAAGAGAGCATTAAATCTCACATAAAATTATTTTCAGCAAAAGAAGCACATTATGTAAGAAAATCAAGAATTAAGAAAATGAAAATCTTGATGAAAATTCAACGTAAGCTATTTTTAATGTTGAAAAGGCTTTAGATGTATCTCAGTCAGAGGTAGGTATATTTCATTACAAACGGAAATATCCCGTGTATAACTACCGTTTTTGATTCCACAAGAAAGAAAGGGTACTGTTACATGTGGCATGCACAAATTGCTAAAAGAGCATCGAATGATATAGGAAGCTGTCTATATGATTTCATTAAAGAACAGTATTGTAAACAAATCAAAAAAAAAATATTTTTATTCAGACAGCTGCGCAGGTCAGAGCAGAAACCGATTCATATTTGCCCTTTACATTTTTGCTACTTCTAAATTTTAGATGGAGATTATCCACCTTTAGTTTGAATCTGGGCCTAGCCGAAATGAAGGCGACTTTATGCACACTTGCATAGAAAGAGCATTGAACAAAAAACCAATTTACACACCCGACTAATTATATGGAATAGCGATTAATGCTAGACAAACAGGTGAAAAATATAAAGTAAAGGAAATGAGGCAAAGTGATTTTTGTAGCATAAAAACGTTGATTACAAGGCAGAATTATTTGAACGATGCAAGAGGAAACAAAACATATTGTTCAAAAATGAAAGAATTAAAAGTGACTCCCACAAACCTACTATCAATTTACTTCAAATATAATTACTTTCACTACTTCAAAGGAATGAAAGTTACACCAAAATCAACCAAACAAACCAGAAAACTAAAATCTTGCACAAACACAGAAACTATGTCTGCAGAGGTGATATTGAAACCAGCTTATAATGGTCCACTTCCAATTTTGAGAGCTTTTCACGAGGATCTACAGACTCTTTGTGGTTCTTTTTGTATTTTATTACCTTTTTTTACTTATTTATTAAGCTTTTTTAAATAAATAATAATTATAATTTTCTTCTTTGTTTTATGTATAATAAGTTTTTATAACTGGGGGATGAGTCGCTCGTGTCCGTAGGCTTCAACCATCTAACCTTAGGCCCACCCTACACGTGTCCCCCGGGTGGTGCTAAACGAGCGACAAAGCTGAAAAAAATAGACTCGGCTCCTCGCGGTATGGTAGCGGCGTAAAATCTACCACCACCCCTTGTTCGCACCATGACTCAGGAAATAAAAGAAATGGCCCCGAGTTCCCGGAGCCCCTTTAATGAGGCAGGGATGCAAAGAATCTCCGGGAGAAAAACCGGCGACGAGGTTCGCCACCCGTCACGTTCTGTCTCCCGGAGGGGCGAAAAGTGGATTGCGGAAACCCGTCTGGCTACGCTGAATGTATGTGGAGGAATGAATGATAAGATGAATGAAGTATGCGAAATGATGAATGACAAAGGAATAGATGTGTTATGTGTGAATGAGACGAAACGAAAGGGAAAGGATGCCACTGCACATGGCACGTATACCGCGTATTAGTCTGGTGTAGAAGAGACCGAACGGGCATGCCAGGGGAGTTGGTTTCATCCTTTCAGAAAAAATGGGTCAATGTGTGAAAGATAATGAATGTGTAAGCCCGAGGCTGCTATGGATACGAATGAAAGTGGGCTTAAAGAAGCTGTTCCTGCTAGGGGTGTATGCCCCAGACATGTCTAAGCCCACTTACATCCGAGAGCAGTTTTGGGACATGGTAAGGATGGTGTTGACAAAATGTAAGGAAAATGAAAATATTATTATGTTAGGAGACTTTAATGGAAGGGTTGGGGTGAAGAGGTCTGGTTATGAGGATATTGGGAACGTTTGGTGATGAAAGTATAAATGAGAATGGTGAAGACCTCCTCACCGTATGTGTGGAAAAGAATCTTTTTGTGACGAATACTTTTTTTCGTCATAAGAAGATTCACATGTATACATGGGAAAGAGGTGATGATAGAAGCATGATAGATTTCGTAATTGTGGATGAAAGAATGAGGATCGCAGTCATAGTTACAAGGGACCACCGGTTTACCGGAGTTCCAACGTAGGGACAGATCATTACTTGGTCTTATGTCGAATTAATGGCCTTTTCAAGCGTTGGCGGCATCGGACATCTGTGTCTACCACTGCGCTACAGCGTATAAGAATAGAGAAGTAACAAGATGAAGATGTGAAAGAGAAGTATAAATGTAGAATGAGAGGAAATATTAGATGTTTGAATGAGTTGTGTATGAATGATTTGGACTTGAATACTGTGTGGGATAATATTAAGAAAGGTTTGGTGAATGCCGCCACCTAAGTATGTGGTGTAAGTAAGAGAACAAATGTAAGGAAAAGTAATACGTTGTAGTGGGAAAAAAGAAGGAAAGAACGGATAAGAATGATAGAAGAATATCTGATAATTTCCAGGCTAACATAAAAATGTTCTGGAAATTCGTAAGAACTGCCAGGGGAAATACAAAACAGCCTATTATTAAAGCTATAAGAGACGAGAATGGATGTATTCTGAATGATGAAGTTTAGAATTTAAACAGACGGAAGGAATACTTTGAAAGCGTGTTTATGAGTGAAGAGTCGTCTGAATTAAATGAACTAGAAATTCCGAAAGAAGTGGAAAGGGGTATGGAGATAAGTGTAGATGAAATAATGAAAGCAATGAAAAGCATGAAAGTGGGTAAGGCAGCTGGATATGATAGAGTATCACTCGAGATGCTAAGGGCTGGAGAGGGAGTGGTGGCAGGCCCGCTGTACACCTTGTTTAATTTATGTTGGGAATTAAAACGGGTACCAGATGATTGGTGTAAAGCAGTTATAGTACCAAAATATAACGGAAAAGGGTCGAAGCAGGACTGCAAAAACTACCGTGGTATCAGCTTGCTTAGTAATGTGGGTAAACTGTATGCTAAGGTGTTATTTGAAAGAGTTATGAAAGAAACTGATGGAAAAATTTGGGATGTGCAAGCGGGTTTTAGAAAGGGAATGGGGTGTACAGATCGAGTCTTTTCCATGCCCATGATTGCGTACAAGTTTTTGGCCAAAAACCAGAAAGTTTTTAGTACGTTCGTGGACTTGGAAAAGGCTTATGACAGAGTGGACAGGAATGTGTTATGGTAAAGGGGAATGAAAGTGAACGCAAGTAATACGAAAGTGATGGTTTTTGAAAGGGAAGAAAACCAAACGGTATGTGAAATAAGAATAGAAGGAGAGTTAATTGAGCAAGTAGATGTGTTTGTGTATTTGGGATGTATATTTAGCAGGGATGGTGGATATGATAGGGATATAGAACGACGAGTAAATGCAGGGAATAGAGTGAATGGGGCATTACACTCTATTATGAAGAACCAGAATGTGTCAAAAAAGGCACGTATGGTAATTCATAATGCTGTGTTAGTCCCTACTTTCACGTATGGTAGTGAAAGCTGGGTGTGGCAGAAGAAGCACGAAAGTAGAATAAATGCTGTAGAAATGCGGTCTTTATGGAATATGCTAGGGTTGAATCTGAATGACAGGGTGAGAAATTGCGTGATAAGAGATAAATGTGGTTTGCAAGATGATGTTGTGACCAGGATTAAGAAAGGAATGCTTCGGTGGTTTGGTCATGTAGTAAGAATGAATGAGGAAAGATGACTAAGCAAATTTATATGGCAGATATGAACGGCCGAATCGGGAAGAGACGCCCTAGAAAAAAGTTTATCGACCAAATTGGAGATATTTTGAAAATGGGCCACGTTAGAAGTACCCTTAACTGACGAGCATGTATGCGTAGTTATATGGATGTAAAGGAGGCGAAAGAGGTATGTCAGGATCATGCCAAATGGAAGTCCGTAGTCTCTGCCTACCCCTCTGCGTGACAGGCGTGAGTGTTTATGTATGTAAGTTTTTATAAAACTGAATTAAGTACGAAATTAACGACCACTAGATGGGAGCCCATTGCAAACCACGAACTTCTGCAGCCCACTTCAAACAAAGAAGGTTTCAAATGCATTGTCACTTTTGAGGACTAAATTGGAATGCCTCACAGTCTGTTATATGGTACTGGTTCTCTATACTGCCGTCCGTAAGAAATAATGCCTTTATCTCGCATCTGGTCGATTTTCGTTTTTTGATGTCACCATAACCATAAAAAAATCTCTATCTTTTCTAAGGAGTATTTTTCTACTATTTATGGATCTAGAGATAGAAAATAGAAAAACACCGTTAAGTTGCCTTGTTTGATATGTTTCTTACGCTAAAACGCAGGTAAGCAACATTACTAAACTAAAAAGTGACTAAGGGCTGATAATTTATCTTTTTCCCAGAGTGTTTCCCATCAGGTGCATAACTAAATTGCCGTTAATAGAATTTCCTACTATATTATGAGGTTAAAATGCTTTAACGGTTTTATAGTTCTACTTTTTTTCAAATTACAGTGTACTAAATCAAACGTTAAAAAGCCGTTAAATGAAAATACTAGACAAAAATGTCGCTAATGTCACTTAACGGCATTTATGCGTAGTACTTAGATGTGTTTTTGTTAAGAGATTTTGTAGTAAATACGCCAATAACGGCATTATCAATATGAAATATAAATATTTTGCTTATCAAGTCAATCACACGCGGTTATGTACAGTGAATCCTTTGCTCTCGATCCGCGGCCTCCCGAGACTCTCTCTCGATTGATGAAGCAGTTCCTTAGAGAGTGTAAGCAGTTCACCACTAAAGTTTAATGGGAAGGACGTGTCACGCACCACGGATTCCCGCCGAATGTTACGATGGCTGACAACTACTCAAGGATCCAGCGGTATCCAATGCGCTCAACCTGGATAGATAACCGAATATTGTGTAGAAGCGACACTGTAATAGCATTAAGACTCTGATCTGGGCACATTCCATGCAATAAATTTTCATACTTGATGCGAAAAACTACCTCACCAAACTGTTCAACTTGCAACATTATCGATGATGTGTACCACATATTGATAGAATGTGTCCAGAACTCCAGAGAAAGAAAAAATGTAATATACATTTGTCATTGATTGGCAGTATTAAAAGTATTTTCTCAGACCCGTTATCAGTAGGTGCCAAAAAGCTTTATGTGTTAGTAAATAAGAGATTAAATAATAAATAAGTTTATATAGTTGTTAGTATTTATCCTACTTAAAAATTTTGTTATTACAGGGCGTCATAATCGCTTTAGCAAATAGCCCTTTTTTAAGAATAAAAAAACTACTTAAGGTAAAACATTATTTAACCGCTCAAGCGTCCAGCCCTCGCGACTGATTTACCCTTGTACGTCCGGATACGCGCGGCCTTAATTCGGCTGCTACCGCGCTTGCATGTTGTATAATAAAACCCACATAGCTACTTAACTATAATGGATATAGACAAAAACTACTAAAAATTGACAGAAAATGCTAATTAAACCTATGTATGTTTTTAAACCTAAAAATGTTATGTAAGTTATTAAAAATAGTTGTGAACATTTAACTTGGAGAACAATAAACGTATAAGTTTTATTAATTTACACCTCGACGAAGAAATATTTTATTTTTACCCATAAAATAAAGTCACAACAAACTAGACGTATTTTCCTTTTTTATGATGCATATATATTAATGTTTAATTAGCTTTATGTAATTAAATAAATCGAAAAAAAAAACCTACTCCTGGTAATTTTACCGCGATGCCTCGAGCGCTTTGGACTTGCTCGCGAAGCCAACATATAAGCAACATGGCCGCCTATTTAAGGTCTCACACACGCTTTGTAATTTACGCAACTTAAAAAAAGGTAGTTATGAGATTTTTTTTAAGTTGGGGTTTTAAATTAAATATCCATACTTCCATAATTTATATTATAAATGCGAAAGTGTGTTTGTTTGTTTGTCCTTCTTTCACGTCGCAACAGAGCGTCGGCATGGCATGATTTTTTGTATGAGGATAGTTCGGTGGCTGTAGAGTGATATAGGCTACTTTTTTCAGCGGAAAAACGTTACATTCCCGTGGGAAAATCGAATATGTTGCAAAATTAAATTCATCTAGGTGGCGCCACTGTGATTCTACAAGACGGACGACGGTACGATGAACGAACACAGAAGGTCAGAATATCTGGATTATTATGTCTTTTTACCAAAATTAAGATAAAAAATGTATGGATCTGTAGTTTTCCACACAGGACCAGGAAGAGAGCGATAAAAACATAAAATTCACCAGCTGATTTTCTTCAAACGTTTTGGTGCATTGTAATTCACAGAATAGGCGATAACCTCGCAGACGATATTAAGTAATCCGTTGATGCTCTGCCTACCCCGCAAGGCGTGATTATAAGTATGGATCAGAAATAAGATCACCACCAGGTCATAATATCAGGTCCGGAACCAGGTCAGGAAATAAGGTCACGCTTTCACCCTTAACTATTACTTAACTGTTGTAGAAACAGTTCTTAGTAAGCCTTAATAATAAGCCTTAGTAATATTTATTGAACGAAAATGAATACAGTTATTATATGTGGTTATGAATGAATCGGTATTACAATAAGAAAAATTGTGCAAAATTATAAGGAAAATATATTTTGAGAGTTCTTATTAACTAACGAATACATAGTTTAAATTGATTCCGCTAGATGTCGTTACTAGGGTTTTAAAACGCGATAACGAAATGTTTCCTGACATGTACTTAACTCCCGCCGTTGAGCCGCGCGTCAACTTATAGCGCATACGGTACCTACACGCTTAAATTGTTTCTATTTCGTAGCTTATTCGACTACCTGCTTTCGATATCGGTTGTTTGTTATTTGCTTTGTGATTTGGTTAAGGTTAAACAATAATAATAATAATAATAATAATAATAATAATAATAATAATATGCGGCGTAGGGAAGTGACGACCCCATCGCCCGCTGACGTAACAGTTATGTGACAAAACTGCTACGTCGGCGCAGTCAGTCAGCATCCTGCCAAGAGGTGTGAGCGCCGTGCCTAGGCAAAATTGTAGGTGCAAAGGTCCGTTTGTGCATATGACCCAACCACGAAACGGTGCCGGGTTTGGGCGTCTCCCGTTATTTGGCGCCCATAAAATGGATGATGGCACAAAGAGGAACGCGCATTGGGCCGCTGCCTGGGGGGCGCCGGGGCGCGTCTGGAGCTGGCGCTGGACGCGGCAGCATGCGGGCCGCCAGCCGAGCGCGAGGAGCTGCACGATCACCTAGCAGCCCCTCGCATCCATCATCCCCACCAGAAGGCTTGGTGTCGGCTGGGTCTTCTCGGACTCAGCAAGCGGCACCCGCCGCTGGTGGAGCACGTCGCATGCGTTGGACAAAACCTATGAATGAAAACGCATTGCGGGCGTACTATAGGGCGAAAGGGGAAGAAACTGTGGGAATAGCGTATAGGTCTCGGATGCATTGCTTTTTTGCTGAGCTGGAGCCTTCTACCCCCGTCACGGAACAAAACCTGGCAGACCGAGTTCGGTACATCATGCGCTCGAAAATATTTGATGATGCCGAACTCGGACGACTACGACGTGAGGCTATTCCGTCGTCGAATGAATCGGCTATGGCTGGAGATGCAGCTCCACATTCGACAGACCAGCATCCACACGTGGAAGCCGCCCTGGATCTTCCCGTTGTGGTTGATTCGAACGACGATGGAATAGTCTCCCATGAACTAGAGAAAATGAGGAGTATACTGGAAGAGGCGATTTTGGAAACGCGCAGCACCCCTATCGAAAATCGACCGCGACTTCCCCGCATACCCCTAAGCAAGCGAAATCGGGCTGTCGTGAGGGCTCTTAACCCAATGCTGGTGACCTATTTGGAAGCCAGCCGGGACCTTTGCGAGACGGACTCAATTCTCTTTGGCGCCGCAGTGGCAGTTTGCCGTATTATTGGCGCCAAACTTCCCATGGCTGGACGCGCTACTACACAAAGTAGCGCCATCCCAGCCTGGAGAAAAAGAATCGAGGACCGTATCGCAAAGGCAAGGGCCCTTATCGGCAGACTGACAAGCTTCAGGTCGGGTAATAATAGACCGAGGATTATGCGCACCGTTAGGATGGCGTTTGCTGGGACAAATATCAGTTTGTCCCAGCCGGATATCACGCAGAAACTAACGGAGCGCATAGACGACCTGAAGCAAAAGATCGCTGCTTGGGGGAAGCGGATTCGACGATTTACCGACAGGTCAAGGCGGTTCAACCAGAATCGTCTCTTCCAGAGTGATCAGAAGAGGCTCTATAAATCATTGGAGCGGCCAAAGGTATGTGGAGCGGGCCAAGGACCGGATCAGGCAGACATTATCGCATTCTGGCGTGGCCTGTGGTCAGAGCCCGTAAACCACAGCGAGGGCCCTTGGATGGAAGTTGTGGCGAGCCAGGGTGCGAGTGTTACGCCTATGGACCCCATCACCGTAACGCCGGAAGATGTGGCTGAGGCGGTCCGTAGGGCCCCGAACTGGAAAAGTCTACCCACCATATATAAGACACTGACATCCATTTTGAGCGCGAGAATCACTCGGCACCTGGAGCTAAACCAGTTGATGTCACGCGCTCAAAATGGATGTCGGGGCGGTGGTCGTGGAACCAAGGAACCACTCCTCATTGACGCGGTCATAGGCAAAGTGGTGAAACGCAACCGTCGGAACTTCTCTGCCGCCTGGATAGACTATAGAAAGGCATTCGACTCGGTGCCCCATACATGGCTAAAGAGGGTTCTCGAGCTGTACAAGATTGACTGTACAGTTAGAGACTTCCTCGAGCAGTGTATGGGGCAGTGGAGTACGATCCTTTGTCATCTGGGCGAGCGGATGATGGCTGCGGAGAACCACATAAGGATAAGAAGGGGTATCTTCCAGGGCGATTGTCTGAGTCCAATCTGGTTCTGCCTCTCTCTAAACCCTCTCAGTACCTTACTGGAGGGCTCCGGGAGGGGATTTCAGCTACGGAGAGGAGGGACAAAAGTGACCCACCTTTTCTATATGGATGACCTCAAGTTATTCGCCTCCAGTCGCTCCCATCTTATGGAACTGCTAAACATCACTTGTGAATTTAGCAGTTCCATTGGAATGGAGCTGGGGACGGATAAGTGTGCGGTCCTCCATGTTGAGAGGGGAAGGGTTGCTAACTCTGAGCGCATAGACTTGTCTATGCCCGTCAACTTAAGGACCCTTTCCGAGGCTGAAACATACCGATACCTGGGTATGTCACAGAACATCGGTATCGATGAGGCTGGTATGAAACAGTCAGTTTGCGACGTGTTTTATGCACGCTTGACCAAAGTGCTTAACAGCCTTTTGTCCGGTGTGAATAAGTCACACGCATATAATTGCTGGGTCATGCCTGTCCTCATGTATACCTTTGGCATACTCAGGTGGACTCAGACTGAGCTTAACGCCCTGGATAGAAAAGTCCGCACTACCATGACGTCCCATAGGATGCATCATCCGAGATCGTCGGTAATGAGGCTGTACTTGCCGCGAAAGCATGGTGGGCGTGGCTTTCTGAGCGCGCTCACCATGCATAATCGCGAAGTGTGCAGTCTCCGTCAATACTTCTTGACGAGATCGGATGATCCATTCTATAATGACGTCATTTCTAGTGATAAAGGGCTTACCCCTCTATCCTTAGCCAACGAGCAATGGCAGGACCCGGCAGTGCTTAGCATTCCCGACCGGGAGACCGTATGGAAGGAGAAGGAGCTCCACGGGAGGTACTACAAGGCTCTACATGAGCCCTTCGTAGATACAGTCGCCTCCCTCAACTGGCTACGTTTCGGTGACCTTTTCGGGGAAACCGAGGGTTTTGTCTGTGCAATACAAGATCAGGTTATTAAGACCAACAACTATCGGAGATACATCCTAAAGGATGGCACCGTCGACGTCTGTCGAGCTTGTCGCCATCCCGGTGAGTCGCTTAGGCATGTCATCTCCGGTTGTTCGGCGCTTTCTAACTCTGAGTACTTGCACAGGCACAACCTAGTAGCCAGAATTCTACACCAGGAGCTCGCTCTGAAATACGGTCTCGTGGACCGGAAAGTGCCGTATTACAAGTACTTGCCGGAAGCCGTGCTCGAAAATGACCGCGCCAGGCTCTACTGGGACCGGGCCATCATCACAGACAGGACTATTCTTGCGAATAAACCTGATATTGTGCTGATGGACCGGGCACAGTCAAGAATATTTTTGGTCGATATTACCATCCCGTATGACGAGAACCTCGTGAAAGCCGAAACAGATAAGCAATCAAAGTATCTGGACCTGGCTCACGAGGTGACCGACATGTGGGGTGGTATGCCGACCGAAATTATTCCTGTAGTCGTCTCTGCGAATGGGCTAATCCCAGTTAGCCTCTCTGGTCATCTGAGGCGACTGGGACTCCGTGACGGACCGCTCCGGGCTCAAATGCAGAAGGCGGTGCTCCTTGATACTGCCCGCATCGTCCGCCGGTTTCTTTCCCTTTCCCCCTAACCCTCGGCCGTTTGGTCTCCCCTGCCGAGGGCTTCCATCTGGTTGGGCTTTTATTTATTTATGTATTTTTGTATTTATTTTATTTTATTAATATTTATGTATATTTATCTTTTCATTTTCATTTATAATTATATATTTATACATCCCAACCAGATGAGAAAACTATATAGATACCCCACATAATAATAATAAGATAATAAGAAGAGGCTCTATAAATCATTGGAGCGACCAATGGTAAGTGGACGGGCCCAGTACCGAATCAGGCCGACACGGTCGCATTCTGGCGCAGCCTGTGGTCAGAGCCCGTAAACCACAACGTAGGCCCTGGGACGGAAGTAGTGGCGAGTCAGTGTGCGTGTATTACGCCCATGGACCCCGTCACCATAACGCCGGATGACGTAGCTGAGGCGGTCCGTAGGGCCCCGAACTGGAAAAGTCCGGGGCTTGACGGGCTGCATCACTACTGGCTGAAGGGGTTCGTGGTGTGTCACACTGTGCTCGCCCGACAGTTTCAAGAGGTTCTCAAGCAGAAGTCGCTCCCGAGCCTCTTCACTACTGGGATCACCCATTTGGTTCCTAAAGGCCAGGGTACCACAGACCCGAGCAAATACCGCCCCATCACATGTCTACCGACCATATACAAGACACTAACATCCATTTTGAGCGCGAGAATCACTCGTCACCTGGACTCAAATCAGGTGATGTCGCGCGCTCAAAATGGATGTCGGGGCGGCGGTCGTGGAACCAAGGAACCACTCCTCATTGACGCGGTCATTGGCAAAGTGGTGAAACGCAACCGTCGGAACTTCTCCGCCGCCTGGATAGACTACAGAAAGGCATTCGACTCGGTGCCCCATACATGGCTAAAGAGAGTCCTCGAACTGTACAAGATAGACTGTACAGTTAGAGACTTCCTCGAGCAGTGTATGGGGCAGTGGAGTACGATCCTTTGTCATCTGGGCGAGCGGATGATGGCTGCGGAGAACCACATAAGGATAAGAAGGGGTATCTTCCAGGGCGATTGTCTGAGTCCAATATGGTTCTGCCTCTCTCTGAACCCTCTCAGTACCTTACTGGAGGGCTCCGGGAGGGGATTTCAGCTACGGAAAGGAGGGACAAAAGTGACCCACCTTTTCTATATGGATGACCTCAAGTTATTCGCCTCCAGTCGCTCCCATCTTATGGAATTGCTAAACATCACTTGTGAATTTAGCAATTCCATTGGAATGGAGCTGGGGACGGATAAGTGTGCGGTACTCCATGTTGAGAGGGGTAGGGTTGCTAACTCTGAGGGCATAGACTTATCTATGCCCGTCAACTTAAGGACCCTTTCCGAGGCTGAAACATACCGATACCTGGGTACGTCACAGAACATCGGTATCGATGAGGCTGGTATGAAACAGTCAGTTTGCGACGTGTTTTATGCACGCTTGACCAAAGTGCTTAACTGCCTTTTGTTCGGTGTGAATAAGACACAAGCATATAACGGCTGGGTCATGCCTGTCCTCATGTATACCTTTGGCATACTCAGGTGGCTTCAGACTGAATTAACGCCCTGGATAGAAAAGTCCGCACTACCATGACATCCCACAGGATGCATCATCCGCGTTCGTCGGTAATGAGGCTGTACTAGCCGCGAAAGCATGGTGGGCGTGGCTTCTTGAGCGCGCTCACCGTGCATAATCGCGAAGTGTGCAGCCTCCGTAATTACTTCCTGGCGAGATCGGATGATCCATTCTATAAGGACGTCATTTCTTGTGATAAAGGACTTACCCCTCTATCCTTAGCCAACGAGCAATGGCAAGACCCGGCAGTGCAGACAATTTCCGACCGGGAGACCGTATGGAAGGATAAGGAGCTCCACGGGAGGTTCTACAAGTCTCTACATGGGCATTTCGTAGACACAGTAACCTCCCTCCACTGGCTACGCTTTGGTGACCTCTTCGGGGAAACCGAGGGTTTCGTCTGTGCAATACAGGATCAGGTTATTAAGACCAACAACTATCGGAGATACATCCTAAAGGATGGCACCATCGACATCTGTCGAGCTTGTCGCCATCCCGGTGAGTCACTTAGGAATGTCATCTCCGGTTGTTCGTCGCTTTCTAACTATGAGTACTTGCACAGGCACAACCTATTAGCCAGAATTCTACACCAGAAGCTCGCTCTCAAATACGGTTTCGTGGATCGGAAGTTGCCGTATTACAAGTACTTGCCGGAAGCCGTGCTCTAAAATGACCGCGCCAGGCTCTACTGGGACAGGGCCATCATCACAGACAGGACTATTCTTGCGAATAGGCCTCATATTGTGCTGATGGACCGGGCACAGTCAAGGATATTTTGGTCGACATTACCATTCCGTGTGACGAGAACCTCGTGAAAGCCGAAACAGATAAGCAAACAAAATATCTGGACTTGGCTCACGAGGTGACCGACATGTGGGGTGGTCTGCCGACCGAAATTATTCCTGCAGTCGTCTCTGCAAACGGGATAATCCCAGTCAGCCTCTCGGGTCATCAGAGGCGGCTGGGACTACGTGGCGGACCGCTCCAGGCTCAAATGCAGAAGGCGGTGCTCCTCGATACCGCCCGCATCGTCCGCCGGTTTCTTTCCCTTTCCCCCTAACCCTCGGCCGTTTGGTCTCCCCTGTCGAGGGCTTCCATCTGGTTGGGCTTTTATTTATTTATGTATTTTTTTTATTTTTTTTATTTTATTGATATTTATGTATACTTATCTTTTCATTTTCGTTTATAATTTTTATTTATACATCCCAACCAGATGAGAAAACTATATAGATACCCCACATAATGAGATAATAATAATAAGCCTGTGGTCAGAGCCCGTAAACCACAACGAGGGCCCTTGGACGGAAGTTGTGGCGAGTCAGTGTATTACGCCCATGGATCCCGTCATCATTACGCCGGAGGACGTAGCTGAGGCGGTCCGTAGGGCCCCGAACTGGAAAAGTCCGGGGCTTGACGGGCTGCATCACTACTGGCTGAAGGGTTTCATGCTGTGTCACGCTGTGCTCGCTCGACAGTTTCAAGAGGCTCTCAACCAGAAGTCGCTCCCAAGCCTCTTCACTACTGGGATCACTCATTTGGTTCCTAAAGATCAGGGTGCCACAGACCCGAGCAAATACCGCCCCATCACATGTCTACCGACCATATACAAGACACTAACATCCATTTTGAGCGCGAGAATCACTCGTCACCTGGACTCAAATCAGGTGAAGTCGCGCGCTCAAAATGGATGTCGGGGGCGGCGGTCGTGGAACTAAGGAACCACTCCTCATTGACGCGGTCATTGGCAAAGTGGTGAAACGCAACCGTCGGAACTTCTCCGCTGCCTGGATAGACTACAGGAATGACTCGGTGCCCCATACATGGCTAAAAAGAGTCCTCGAACCGTACAAGATAGACTGTACAGTTAGAGATTTCCTCGAGCAGTGTATGGGGCAGTGGAGTACGATCCTTTGTCATCTGGGCGAGCGGATGATGGCTGCGGAGAATCACATAAGGATAAGAAGGGGTATCTTCCAGGGCGATTGTCTGAGTCCAATATGGTTCTGCCTCTCTCTGAACCCTCTCAGTACCTTACTGGAGGGCTCCGGGAGGGGATTTCAGCTACGGAAAGGAGGGACAAAAGTGACCCACCTTTTCTATATGGATGACCTCAAGTTATACGCCTCCAGTCGCTCCCATCTTATGGAATTGCTAAACATCACTTGTGAATTTAGCAATTCCATTGGAATGGAGCTGGGGACGGATAAGTGTGCGGTACTCCATGTTGAGAGGGGTAGGGTTGCTAACTCTGAGGGCATAGACTTATCTATGCCCGTCAACTTAAGGACCCTTTCCGAGGCTGAAACATACCGATACCTGGGTACGTCACAGAACATCGGTATCGATGAGGCTGGTATGAAACAGTCAGTTTGCGACGTGTTTTATGCACGCTTGACCAAAGTGCTTAACAGCCTTTTGTTCGGTGTGAATAAGACACAAGCATATAACGGCTGGGTCATGCCTGTCCTCATGTATACCTTTGGCATACTCAGGTGGCTTCAGACTGAATTAACGCCCTGGATAGAAAAGTCCGCACTACCGTGACATCCCACAGGATGCATCATCCGCGATCGTCGGTAATGAGGCTGTACTAGCCGCGAAAGCATGGTGGGCGTGGCTTCTTGAGCGCGCTCACCGTGCATAATCGCGAAGTGTGCAGCCTCCGTAATTACTTCCTGGCGAGATCGGATGATCCATTCTATAAGGACGTCATTTCTTGTGATAAAGGACTTACCCCTCTATCCTTAGCCAACGAGCAATGGCAAGACCCGGCAGTGCAGACAATTTCCGACCGGGAGACCGTATGGAAGGAGAAGGAGCTCCACGGGAGGTTCTACAAGTCTCTACATGGGCCTTTCGTAGACACAGTAACCTCCCTCCACTGGCTACGCTTTGGTGACCTCTTCGGGGAAACCAAGGGTTTTGTCTGTGCAATACAGGATCAGGTTATTAAGACCAACAACTATCGGAGATACATCCTAAAGGATGGCACCATCGACATCTGTCGAGCTTGTCGCCATCCCGGTGAGTCACTTAGGCATGTCATCTCCGGTTGTTCGGCGCTTTCTAACTCTGAGTACTTGCACAGGCACAACCTAGTAGCCAGAATTCTACACCAGAAGCTCGCTCTCAAATACGGTTTCGTGGATCGGAAGTTGCCGTATTACAAGTACTTGCCGGAAGCCGTGCTCGAAAATGATCGCGCCAGGCTCTATTGGGACCAGGCCATCATCACAGACAGGACTATTCTTGCGAATAAGCCTGATATTGTGCTGATGGACCGTGCACAATCAAGGATATTTTTGGTCGACATTACGATTCCGTGTGACGAGAACCTCGTGAAAGCCGAAACAGATAAGCAAACAAAATATCTGGACCTGGATCACGAGGTGACCGACATGTGGGGTGGTCTGCCGACCGAAATTATTCCTGTAGTCGTATCTACAAACGGGCTAATCCCAGTCAGCCTCTCGGGTCATCTGAGGCGGCTGGGACTACGTGGCGGACCGCTCCAGGCTCAAATGTAGAAGGCGGTGCTCCTCGATACCGCCCGCATTGTCCGCCGGTTTCTATCCCTTTCCCCCTAACCCTCGGCCGTTTGGTCTACCCTGCCGAGGGCTTCCATCTGGTTGGGCTTTTATTTATTTATGTATTTTTTTTATTTATTTTATTTTATTGATATTTATGTACATTTATCTTTTCATTTTAATTTATTATTATATATTTATAGAACCCAACCAGGTGAGAAAATTATATAGATACCCCAAAATAATAATAATAATAAAAAAGACGTGTGGCACTCGGGGACTGCCGCGGTAAAGCTATTGCATAGCATTTTGTATCAACTTGTGCAATTATAATTATTAATATAAGGACAACGTAAATATTCAGTACATCAAGATTGGAAGAAAAATGACGTCTAAATATTTTTTCGTATTTAGTAAACGAATAACTGGTTGGTAAATTAATCATGATATATATCTTTTTTTTTCGCCGGAGACTAAAATGATATTGCTTTTTTTCGTAACCGCAGATTCTGTGGATTTATTTCATTATTTTGAACAATATACGAAATTTAAGTGAATAAAATTAAATCTAATCTGAACCAGAATCATAAAAACTGTATTATTCGTGCTAAACGAATCTAATAAATATCTGTTATTTTTGTCTCCTGCGAAAAAAACAGACTATGGGAATCTATCGAATACCTACATAAACAAAATATCACCTATAAATAAAATATTACAAAGCGGAATAACTAATAAGAGTGGCAACGTCGCACTATACAAAGGAATTGCGTAGGTGGCACAAGTCGCGGGCTCGAACTCATTGGTTGGCGCGGCCAAAAAGCACGTTATCTCACCTGGCATCGTGCTACTCGTACTAAATTATTAGGCGCTGCGTTATCGCTTTATACTATACCTCTATGGCTCTATAGATACCTAATATAGATTGCTTATTTTATTATGTTTAGTTTTCCCCGGGTGGTCATGCAGCGATCACTCAAGAGTTCACGACGCCGAAGTATGAACTGGAACAGTCATCGCAGTTTATATCCGTACTAGCTGTTGCCAGCGGCTTCAAACGCGTGAACTCGAAAATTATCCCACAGGAACGAAATACCTGAATAAACGGTATCAAATGTGTTATTCCAGACTAGGTATAACCTATCTCTGATCTAAATATCATCCAGATCCCTTCAGCTGTTCTGGCGTGATTGAGTAACATACATCTATCCATCCAAACTTTCGCATTTATAATATTTAGACAATAATTGTAATTAGTTCTGCCTACCTATAAATTGTTTTCAAAAATACTTATCTGTGTTCTTACTTTTTTTATATACACACAATATCACTAGATGTAAACACATGTTTTTATCAAGACAAGTGACCCGTCAAGACTGTTTCCTTAGTACCGACGTACTTAGGCAGGTAGGTAGGCAGTTTACATTTTAGTGTCCACGACGCAGCGACAGTTTGTCAAATTTTGTTGTATAGTAGGTTATGGGTATTTAGGTAATAACAGTAGGTAGGTACCTATCCACCGAACCGCCAACGCCGCGCAAGTGATTCTCGTCCCACCTGTCCGCGCAGTAACTTTTTTTACGACCGCGCAAGACTGTCGCAACAAAAACGATTACTACTGAAAAACTAATATAGGTACCTACCTAACATTCAAATAAAAATATTCTCAAAAAGCTCAACGAATTCAGAATTTAATTTTGTTAAAAGAAAATAGGTCAAATAAAAAATAAAGGATGAAAATAAAGCATATGGGGATATAAAAATAAATCGTATTTATTTTTTGTTTCGAGTTTTACAAGAAAAGTATAATATTTACTGGAGACAATTATTTTATTATTATAATAGTACATGATATTCCCTTTAAAATGACACCAATATGAATAATATCTTATATCTATATCTACAAATAAATAAAATTGAAGTGTCTGTTTGTAATGTTAAAACAACAGCTTTTTATTAAATGCATATGAAAGTACTAGTAACAAAAACACAATTTTTAAAATTTTTATCTGTCTGTCGGTCTTTCTGTCTGTCTGTTTGTTCCAGCTAATCTCCGAAACAGCTGGATCTATTTTGACGGGACTTTCACTGGCAGATAGCTGATGATATAAGGAATAACTTGAACTACTTTTGTTTTAGAAAAAGAATTAGGGTTCCGCGCAAAAAAAATAAAACCCATGAAATCCATATTTCACGCGGGCGAGATCGCGGGGAAAAACTATTACTCAATATAGATAAATGTATACTTATTTTTATTTATTTATTATTTTAATAAATAAATAAAAATAAGTATTAATAATTTCTAGACACATCTCAACAGATATTTCGTTAATAAATTGCTATCAATACTGAAGCATTCTTTTATATTTAGCATCCATTTAACACAAAAAACTGATAAGAATACTTTTTAAACAACATATAATCAATAAAAGATAATCGCGTATAGTGAATTTCGAGGTAAATTATTATATGTAAACGTTTTTGAATCGTCGTAATGATACATATTTCCAAAAGAAAATATCTTCACAATTAATTTGATGTAAAATAACATTAGAATTAACGTATAAAAACGGAGAAATTATCAAATTTTTGATCGAGTTCCTAACCAGTACACAAACAAAAATGGCGAAATGTCATTTTCACATTTTTTCTATATAGTTATTTGTTACAGTGTACACGGATAAAATTCACTCTCATAGATGACAAATTTCAAACAACACAATCTCTAATTTTTTACTCTGCTATCTTCAGCGCCGTACACGAACGGTACGATGTCGTTGAGAGCCGTGGTTGCTCACATGGTTAGCGCTCGTTATAAGTATCACAGTACGGGAGCAACCCGGGTTCGATCCCCACTGGCACCAATGAAATTGTTGCGTGCTGATTTAGCTATCAGTTGGAAAGTCTGTTTTTCTGGGCCGTTTTGTTTTGTTACACTGACATCTCGCAAGTCACCTAGGGACCTAGGAAGTTGTCGGTTGCTTATTTTTTATTTTTCTTTAAAATTTTCGTCGGTGAAATAATATATTTATAAAAGTAAAAAAAAGTAAAGTTACAGCCTATATACGTCCCACTGCTGGGCACAGGCCTCCTCTAATTTCTGAGAGGGTTTCAAGGGAAGGAAATGTCCGCCACGCTGCCTCAATGCGTGTTGACGAACTTCACATGTCTTCGAAATATATGTTTTTTAATTTCTCAGACATGCAGACCCGAGTTCGATCCCCGCCAGCACCAATGGAATTGTTAATTGTAATTGTGCTGATTTATCACGTGCTCGGCGGTGAAGGAAAACATATTGAGGAAACCTGCACGTCTGAGAATATAATTATAATCGAATGTAAATCGATTTGACATAGGTAAGTACAGATAAAATTAGCGGAACATTAATAAAATTTTGAGATCGTTTTTTTTTCTGTGCTGTGTTTATTTTTGTCTGTGCTTATATCAATTTGATTTATATTCGATCTCTAAATTGTAGTTTGCGAGGGTAACGGGGATCTATCAGCTCCGGCAAAACACATTTCTGATAAAAGCTATCTAATTTTAAAATTTTGTCTGCCGTCCAAAACGCATCATCTCTTTCAATAATATCAATTTCTATGCCAAACAGAGTAGTATCGAAATCCAAAGTTCAAGCAGGGGTCAATGTAGCGCGTAATTTAGAGCGCAGGTTTAGCTATAGTCATACGAACGTCACAGGCCGCAGCTGACAGAGTCGAATAAAACTAGGATAAGCGCGCGTCACCGCGCATGCATGTGTGTGTAAGTGTCGTCCTCCCGCACCGCACCGGGGGAAACATTATTCAGTGAGATGCACGATAATTCATATAAACACGCGCGCGTAAAAAAATACGAAAAGGCCTTTGGAAGAAGGGGTTTTATGAAAAAACCTCTGCATAAATCAATTACAAATAAAATTTATAGAATTCTTCGATAATTGAGCTGTGTCGATACCGACTTTGTCTTGGAAATTTTACACTGCTTTTATTACTAATTTCGCCCAAAGTTGTGTTAAAATTGGCAATAAAAACGAATCTTTGATAGCTCGTAACTTTTTAATGACTTTTTATTTTACTATTCTGTTTCCGTACAGACAAAATTAATAATGAGACAAAACGATATCATGTTTAACTGTCACTTGTATGTACTGCTTATGTACACTGTCAAACAGCGGAGTAAAACCCCTCCGAAATTTCTATGGAAATAATGTCGACTAGTGTCACCTTAAGCAGGAGAATGAATTAAAAACTATGTATATTACGGGGATTCTGGATAATTTGTAATATGGAAGGGAGTCCTGATTGGTTTCCCTCCGTCTGGCAATATACGAATATTTGTATATCGATATATGGTAAATTTTCAAAGAAATGAGTTAAACACTATCTTTGAAATTGTTTAATGGACCAATATTCGCAGTCATAATGTATTAAAATTGCTTACAAGTGGTGGACGCTACAATAATGCGAAATGAAAGGACGTAGAATCAATATTGTGATATATATATATACATATATATATATATATATATATTAGAGATGGGCCGAATGTGATTTGAACCGAATCAGAACTTCGGCCGAACTTCGGTTCATTTTCGCACGCTTTCTCGAGAGCGACGCGTCGTGACTTGTTTACGAATTTACTTCAAATACCCCGCCCGCACACCGCAGGAAACATATACCTACGAAAAAAACGTAACAAACGTCTGCCAGATAAGGCAGATCTTTGGTGTTTTTGCACCATAACCTGACTCTGGTAAATTTTAAATATGACTAGATAGACAAGAAAAGTTGGTTTAATATGATTGTTGAAAACAAATACCCTTTAATTGTAATAAAAAATACTTGAGGTTAATGAATGTTGAATCAAAAACATTATTTTTTTATTTAATTTACGGACTCCTATCCAGATGTTTACTAGGAGAATACAAAGTTTATTTCATTTTTGTAATATGGCTAATTATTAATTAGGCAGGGATTTCTAAGATTAATAACTAATTAACTAACATTAAGGTTAAGAACTAAGATTAAGATTAATGATAAGATAGGAACTGATTTAATATAAGGTTTACATTTACAATGTTCCGAAATAAATAAATAAATAATTCACCATGAATGAGTAAAAATAATATCTTTTATTTTACAGTATCTAATGTTGTATGCTGGAACAAATGTTAGTTTGTCCCTGACGGATATAATGCAAAAAATGACGGAGCGCATAGACGACCTGAAGCAGAGAATTGCTGCTTGGGGAAAGCGGATTCGACGATATACCGAGAGGTCGACACAGTTTAACAAGAATCGTCTCTTCCAGAGTGATCAGAAGAGGCTCTTTAAATCGTTGGAGCGACCAATGGTAAGTGAAACGGGCCCAGCACCGAATCAGGCCGACACTGTAGCATTCTGGCGCGGCCTGTGGTCAGAGCCCATAAACCACAGCGAGGGCCTTTGCACGGAAGTTGTGGCGAGTCAGTGTGCTAGTATAACGCCCATGGACCCCGTCACCATAACGCCGGATGACGTAGCTGAGGCAGTCCGTAGGGCCCCGAACTGGAAAAGTCCGGGACTCGACGGGCTGCATTACTACTGGCTGAAGGGGTTTGTGGTGTGTCACACTGTGCTCGCCCGACAGTTCCAAGAGGCTCCCAACCAGAAGTCGCTCCCGAGCCTCTTCACTACTGGGATCACGCATTTGGTTCCTAAAGACCAGGTCACCACAGACCCGAGCAAATACCGCCCCATCACGTGTCTGTCGACCATATACAAGACACTAACATCCATTTTGAGCGCGAGAATCACTCGTCACCTGGACTCAAATCAGGTGATGTCGCGCGCTCAAAATGGATGTCGGGGCGGCGGTTGTGGAACCAAGGAACCACTCCTCATTGACGCGGTCATTGGCAAAGTGGTGAAACGCAACCGTCGGAGCTTCTCCGCCGCCTGGATAGACTACAGAAAGGTATTTGACTCGGTGACCCATACATGGCTAAAGAGGGTCCTCGAACTGTACAAGATTGACTGTACAGTTCGAGACTTACTCGAGCAGTGTATGGGGCAGTGGAGTACGATCCTCTGTCATCTAGGCGAGCGGATGACGGCTGCGGAAAGCCGCATAAGGATAAGAAGGGGTATATTCCAGGGCGACTGTCTGAGTCCAATCTGGTTCTGCCTCTCTTTGAACCCTCTCAGTACTTTACTGGAGGATTCCGGGAGGGGATTTCAGCTTCGGAAAGGAGGTACAAAAGTGACCCACCTTTTCTATATGGATGACCTCAAATTATTCGCCTCCAGTCGCTCCCATCTTATGGAATTGCTAAACATCACTTGTGAATTTAGCAATTCTATTGGAATGGAGCTGGGGACGGATAAGTGTGCGGTCCTCCATGTTGAAAGGGGAAGGGTTGCTAACTCTGAGGGCATAGACTTATCTATGCCCGTCAACTTAAGGACCCTTTCCGAGGCTGAAACATACCGATACCTGGGTATGTCACAGAACATCGGTATTGATGAGGCTGTTATGAAACAGTCAGTTTGCGACACGTTTTATGCACGCTTGACCAAAGTGCTTAACAGCCTTTTGTCCAGTGTGAATAAGGCACACGCATATAATGGCTGGGTCATGCCTGTCCTCATGTATACCTTTGGCATACTCAGGTGGACTCAGACCGAACTTAACGCCCTGGATAGAAAATTCCGCACTACCATGATGTCCCATAAGATGCATCATCCGAGATTGTCGGTTATGAGGCTGTACTTGGCGCGAAAGCTTGGTGGTCGTGGCTTCCCGACCGCGCTCTCCATACATAATCGCGAAGTGTGCAGCCTCCGTAATTACTTGCTGGTAAGATCGGATGATCAATTCTATAATGACGTCATTTCTAGTGATAAAGGACTTACCCCTCTATCCTTAGCCAACGAGCGATGGCAAGACCCGGCAGTACAAAGCATTTCCGACCGGGAGACCATATGGAAGGAGAGCCGGGCGGGTGAGCCTCACGTAGATACAGCCGCCTCCCTCAACTGGCTACGTTTCGGTAACCTCTTCGGGGAAACCGAGGGTTTTGTCTGTGCAATACAGGATCAGGTTATTAAGACCAACAACTATCGGAGATACATCCTAAAGGATGGCACTGTCGACTTCTGTCGAACTTGTCGCCATTCCGGGGAGTCACTTAGGCATGTCATCTCCGGTTGTTCGGCGCTTTCTAACTATGAGTTCTTGCACAGGCACAACCTAGTAGCCAGAATTCTACACCAGGAGCTTGCTCTGAAATACGGTTTCGTGGACCAAAAATTGCCGTATTACAAGTACTTGCCGGAAGCCGTGCTCGAAAATGACCGCGCCAGGCTCTACTGGGACCGGGTCATCATCACAGACAGGACTGTTCTTGCGAATAAGCCTGATATTGTGCTGATGGACCGGGCACAGTCAAATTAATTAGATCACATATTATGTTTATATACTATGTTACCACTTATTACTTATACCAAGGTACAAACAAGATAATAGTCATCGAAGGTGTCTTGAACAAGCAGAGCGTCAAGCTACTTTAAGAGCTACTGAAACACCTGCTCAAAGTCAGCAAAGGCGTCTTGAACAGGCAGAGCGTCAGTTTACTTTAAGAGCTACTAAAACACCTGCTCAAACTCAGTAAAGGTTATTCGAACAAGCGGAACGTCAGGCCGACTTAAGAGCCGCGGAAACACCTAATGAAACTCAACACAGACTCATTGAGCAAGCTGAACGTCAATGTACTTACTATAAGGGCATCTGAAACACCAGAACAGACACAGGCGCGAAGAGATGCAAATGCACATCTCCAAGCTGAACATCGACAAAATTTTCAAATAAACAATTGGTCGGTTTTTAATGACGCAACATTCAATTATGATCCGTTGATTGATTATAAAAATCACAGGTTAGTAGTTATCTGACTGATGGACAAGGCGTGTCGATTTTGCAGCGCTTTAAAATGGAAAGATGAGACCGCAGGCATGTGCTGTTCCAATGGCAAAGTGTCTATTCCGTTACTTGGGGAACGAGAAGAACCTTTAAAAACTCTCTTTTTATATGATTCTAATGAGTCACGGCGATATGTTAATCAGGATCCGGAAATATAACTCATCCTTTCAAATGACGTCCTTCGGAGTTGACCGGGAAATAATAATGCCGGGATTTTCGTCTATATCTACGATGCAAGGGCTAATTTATCATAGAATAGGTTCACTTTTTCCAGCTGAAAACGAACAGCATAAATTTTTGTAAGTATATTTTATGGGTGACGAAGAAAATGAGGTAGACCGTCGCTGCCAATTTATCCAGGGAGTTGAAAGAGACACAGTGTTCAAAATTCAATAATTCTTGCATGAACGTAACAATTTAGTCAAAACATTTAAAACTGATTTAGAATACCCACCTGAAGAGGATTATAAATCGTCATTCACGCAGATCGGACCCCTCGAGGAGAGCATGAAAGGCGCTACAATGCATCTTTGATAAACGAAATAGCAGCTTTAATTAGTGGTGATCAATTTTCTTCACGAGACATTGTCTTGCGAGCACGTGATGATACGTTGCAACGGGTAGCCGATACATACAAGTTTTATGACGCTCTGCAATACTCATTAATTTATTGCAAAGGACAGGAGGGTTATCATTTTCAAACTCCACTCATTAACCCGGTCACAAAGGAGCCTACTGCGAACAAAAAAGTATCATGTATGGATTTTTATGCGTATCATATGATGTTGCGGGAAAATGATTTTAACCTCTTATACCGGAGAAGACAATTATTATATCAATATTTGGTAGATGTGTATGTGAAGGTAGAAAGTGAACGTCTCCATTAAACATCTTTAAATCAAAAAAAGCTGCGCGTTGAGAATTATATACATTTACAAGATGCAGTTTCTAGCGACGCCAATGTAAGCCCCAGAGATTTAGGTAAAATGGTAATTCTGCCCTCATCATTCGTTAACAGTCCCCGCTACCTACATGAGTACACACAAGACGCATTCGCCTATGTACGAACTTACGGAAGACCTGATCTTTTTGTTACTTTTACTTGCAATCCCACATGGAAAGAAATAACCGAGGAACTAATTCCGGGCCAAA
This sequence comes from Parnassius apollo, assembly GCA_907164705.1. Lineage (NCBI taxonomy): Eukaryota > Metazoa > Arthropoda > Insecta > Lepidoptera > Papilionidae > Parnassius > Parnassius apollo. The sequence continues at coordinate 11,198,189 of CAJQZP010000288.1, read as the reverse complement.
AAACCACTGACAGACACGATTTAGTTGCTTTAGATTAAAAGTACAAAAATTATTGTATGTAATTAACAAAGGGAAAATTTTCGGAGAGGTGCTTCATGTATTCAATTGAATGGCAAAAAAGAGGATTACCGCATGTGGCCAACATTCTAATATGGCTTAAAGAGAAGTTGCGGCCCAGCCAAATAGACGACATAATAAGCGCCGAGATTCCGGATCCTGAGAAAGATAAAGAATTGTATGATAAAAGTAAAAAAGTAAGTAAAGTTACAGCCTATATACGTCCCACTGCTGAGCACAGGCCTCCCCTCATTTATGAGAGGGTTATAGAGCGGGGAATTATCCGCCGCGCTGCCCCAATGCGTGTCGGTGAACTGCACATATCTTAGAAATATTTTTTATCTTATTCCTCAGATATGCAGATTTCCTCACGATGTTTTCCTTCACCGCCGAGCACGTGGTAAATCAGCACTTAAAATTGGAATTAACAATTTCATTCCGGATCGATCCCGGGTTACTCGCGTTCTGTTATATTCCAGCGAGCGTTAACCATCGGAGCTACTACGGCTCTATTGTATGATACCATCGTCCGAAATATGATTCACAGGTACCATTGTATGATACCATCGTTCGAAATTTGATTCACGGTCCATGTGGTGCACGAAATTCAATATCGCCATGTATGAAAGAAGGAAAATGTACAAAGAAATTCCCTAAACGGCTATTAAAAGAAACAGTGCACAATGACAATGGCTACCCTTTATACAGACGCAGAGCTCCCGAAGATGGTGGCAGGAAAGTTACATTCACATCTCGCTCTGGAGCGTTCGAAACCTTAGATATTAGCTGGATTGTCCCGTATTCGCTCATTCTATGTAAAATGTTTAATGCCCACATTAATGTAGAAGCATGTAGCTCTGTCCGCAGAATCAAGTATGTCTGTAAGTACATAAATAAAGGAAGCGACCAAGAAATATTTAATCTCAGGATGAAAGTGAGGCAAATCCCGTTAATGAAGTGCAGACTTTGCAAGCAGGGCGTTATGTCAGCAGTAACGAGGCAACGTGGCGTTTCCTTGGCTTCCTTTTACACGAAAGGCACCCAACAGTTACTCATCTTGCTGTGCACTTAGAAAATGGAGAGCGTGTATATTTCACCGAAAGAAATTTCCAAGAAAGAATTGCATCACCGCCAAAAACTACACTAACAGCCTTCTTTCAACTTTGTCAAACCGACCCCTCTGCAAAAACGTTGTTATATTCTGAAGTTCCCCGCTATTATACTTGGAACACATCTAGGAAGGAGTGGAAATGCCGTATTCAAGGCGCGCCGGTTGCAAATGGGCCCTGTGTAAAGTCATCAGATGCCGTCATGAGTGTGTATACCGTCCATGTAACTAATTTTGAATGTTTATGTTTACGATTGCTGCTGCACCATGTTCGGGGTCCTACAGGATATAAAGACCTTAAAACTGTCAACGGTCAGGAATGCGCAACTTATAGAGAAGCATGTGAAGCTCTGCATCTTTTAGAAAACGATAATCACTGGGATGAAACCATGGAGGAAGATGTGCAGTGCCAGTCACCAGCCAAAATTAGGGATCTTTATGCAACTCTCATATCATCTTGCGGGCTATCTAATGCACATGAATTGTGGGACAAATATAAATAGTACATGGCGGAATATATTTTGCGAAGGTTACAGTAGACACATGCGAACATAACATACAATGACACATTTATAATGAAGCACTTGGAAAAATTGAAGATAAAGTAATGGCAATGATAGGCAAAAAATTAAGCGACTTTGGAATGATGAGTCCTAAGCGAACAACAGAAAATGAACTAAGTGATGAAATTATACGTGAAACAAACTACGATATACCAGCTTTGCAGCAGCAAGTAGCCGAATTTGTACCCCGCTTGCTTCCCGAACAAAAACGAGTTTTTGACAAAGTATTAGGACAAATTTAATCTGGAAATGGTGCACTTTTCTTTTTAGATGCCCCTGGAGGAACTGGGAAGACATTTTTTTAAAATTTATTATTAGCGCAAGTACGGAAATATAAAAACATTGCTGTGGCCGTAGCTTCCTCCGGTATAGCCGCAACGCTTCTAAGCGGGGGTCGCACTGCCCATTCTGTTTTAAAACTCCCTCTAAATCTAGCCCAGGAAGAATCGCCGATCTGCAACTTTAGCAAAAATAGTGCACGAGGTATAATGCTACGACGATGCAAACTTTTAGAGTGGGACGTAAGTACAATATCGCATAAAAATCTGTAGAAGCACTAAATCGGACGCTCCAGGATTTGCGCAGCAATACTAATGTAATTGAAGGAATGGTGGTTTTACTGGCTGGTGACTTTCGCCAAACTTTACCTGTCATTCAAAAGGGCACATCTGCAGATGAAATTAAAGCATGCCTCAAATCGTCTATTTTATGGAACAAGGTGACAAAATTCAGTTTAACTACGAATATGAGAGTGCATTTGTATATGATATCAATGCTGGAAACTATGCTGACACACTAATAATAATTGGCGATGGGCGGTTGGAAACGGTAGCTGAGGGCTGCGTTAAATTGACGAGAGATTTTCGTAATTTAGTACAGAATCATTCCGAATTGATTGCGAGCGTTTATTCAGATTTAACGAACATCATGCATGCACGCAAAAAATGAGAGCGTTAACAAAATAAATTCAAATATATTAAACGAAGTAGCAGGAGAAATAACAGAGTATTTGTCAGTAGACACAGTTATGAACACAGAACAGAGCACTTCATATCCCGTAGAGTTTCTAAAGTCTCTAGAGTTGTCAGGTGCCCTCACATAAGCATCAATTAAAATTAGGCGTCCCAGTCATGCGAATGCGAAATTTAGATGCTCCTCGGTTATATAACAGGACTAGGTTGCGTGTGACACATCTTGGACGGAACATAATCGGTGCTACAATTTTGACAAGCGTAGGAAAAGGTGAAAATGTTACTATCCTTTAAGTACTGACGTGGGTGTCTCACACACGGCCTCGATGCAAAAATCAGTCTCGTGGCGTTAATTTTTTAAAGACGCTCCCGCCCCTCCCGCTACCTTCGGGTTTCGGTGGCGTTATCGGTCAGTCTAGTGCTTGCGCTCGTGGCAGCAACACCTGTACCTGTACGACCGTTTGGTGTCCCTGAGACGTGAGGTCAGTATTTGTGTAAATGATTTATTAGACGTCACTACAGTATTAGTGTATTTTTTTCTAAGTGTCTTATTCGTCAACTCACTGTGTACGTTATTATTTTAGATGGATCAACCTGGACCTTCAGGAAATGTCGAAAGCGAAAGCGAGTAGCTCTAAATACTTCGACAAATGAAAAGACATTAAGTCATTGGATAGAAGCTGAGTTGGAGCGAGACTTCAGTCATGTGGACGATGAAGAAGTGGATCCAGATTTCTGTTTGCACAGTGATCATGATTCGGCTTCAAAACAATCTGAGGATGAAGAAACTCAATCTCAACGACAAAGATCACCCAGCAGTTCAGTTGCGATGCAAGATTCAGGTCTATCTTCAATACAAGATAATATACACACAGAATCCCAAAGATACTACATAGGTAAGAATGGTTTTAAATCGTCAAGCGATGAACCAGTGATGCGTAACTGTCGTTCACTAAACCACAACTTGGTTGACATACCTAGATCACAGCCTAGAGCATTCACCAACCTAGAAACATTTTATGGATGACGATATTACTGACAAAATAATTGAATATACCAACAAAAAACTTGCCCAAATACGGGTAAAATATAAAAATCAGGAAAAACCTGAGCTTCGCATCACGGACGCAGAAGAAATGAAGGCTTTCTTCGGGTAATTATTTCACTCATCTGTAACCAACCATAAGAATGAGATGAGACCATAACCATGAGAATGCCAAATATATCTTTGCTACAGATGGTTCAGGCCGAGAGATATTTCGTGCAGTTATGTCTCAGTATAGATTTCTTAGACTTTTGAACTGCATTCGCTTTGACGATGTAGAATCCAGACAGCAACGACTAGAGACTGACAAACTGGCAGCAATTTGGGATATATTTGAAAAGTTTATATCTAATTGTAAAAAAGTTTATGTACCCGGTGCTTACTTATGCGTAGGTGAAATGCTTGTTCTCTTTAGAGGCCAATGCAAGTTCATAATTTATATGCCCAAAAAACTAGCAAAATACGGACTTAAAATTTTGTTAGTTTGTGATACTGAAACATTTTATGTCTATAATGCTTATATCTACTGTGGCAAAGAATCGGACGGTTTAGTTTTACTAGAAGATGACAAAAAGTTTGCAATTCCCACACAGTCTGTTTTGCGACTTTGTAAAGACTTTGAGAACACCAATCGTAACATCACTGCTGACAACTGGTTCAGCTCTTATGAGTTAATGGAGCAGATAAAACAAAGAGGTCTGACTTGTGTTGGAAATCTAAAAAAAAATAAACGTCACATTCCACCTAAATTTCAAGCGTCCAAAACAAGAGAACCTGAAACAGCGTTGCATGGATTTATAAAAGACTTTACCTTGGTTTCTTATGTTCCCAATAAATCTAAAGCAGTTTTACTGATTTCGTCCATGCATCACACGTCTGAAATTTATCCCGTTACCAAGAAACCGGTTATAACGGACGGTAATGGAGTATAATAAGACAAAGCGTGGGGTTGATGAAGTTGATAAAAAATGTTCGAACTATTCCTGTAGCCGCCGCACTCGCAGATGGCCTTTAGCATTATTTTTCAAATTGCTAGACTTGAGCGGATGCCTTTGTGCTTTATAAGTAGTGTGCTGACGTATCAGACATATCAAGAGGACAATTCTTACAGGATCTTGCCTGAGAATTAGTTTTACCACATTTACAACGACGAGTCTACAATGACCGTCTTCCAAGAGAGCTAAGACTGACAATGAAACGGATTCTTGGCGAAGAATTACTGCCAGAACCTAACCGCATTGAGTCAGCTGTTGGTGAAAATGACAAAAAGACTTGTAAGGTGTGTCCAGCAAGGCTGAAGCGACGCACAAGGTACAAATGCGTTGCATGTCATATTCTTAGGCTGTTCCAAAACAATCTGCAGCGACTGCACTGACTGAGACTGAATTTGGAAGATTGATTCTGTGGTAGTTCCTATATTATTTTAGTAATTAAATTAAAGAAGTAAGAAATTTTAATTTTTGTTAAAAATAAGTCTGTTTGTTTATTTCATAACACTTAAGAAGTGCGTCTTTTATAGAATGTGATTTTTTTTGTAACTTTCGACAAATGTCCTAATAAATTTTGATTAATGCTTACATTAAAACCCTAAACCCTCTCATAAATGAGAGGAGGCCTGTGCTCAGCAGTGGACGTATATAGGCTGTAACTTTACTTTACTTTACTTTAATGCTTAAATTGGGTTTAATTTTAGTCTATATCATTAAAAAGAGGGTTTTTATTTTGATTTTATACAAAAAATGTCTAATTAATAAATAAACCACATCACTACTTATAGGATATACCACGGATCCCTATAATTCCTACAGATCTTCCTTTTCAATTCAAACGGTTGCAGTTCCCTATTAAGCTCAGTTTTGCAATGAAAATTAATAAAGCGCAAGGGCAAAAGTTACAGGTAGCGGGGGTCAACTTAGAAAAACCGTGCTTCTCTCATGGTCAGCTGTATGTTGCATGTTCGCGTGTGTCAACTGCCAGGAATCTCGACATTCTTTCCCCGAATGAAAAAACATATAACATTGTGTACAGTAGCGTCTTAAAATAGTGTTCAGTTAGTTTTTTTCCAAAATTCCCATAATCAATTAATCAGAATTCTCACAGATCTTCTCTTTCAATTCAAAATTTCCTAATTAGCTCAGTTTCTTTTCGATTCCAAATTCTACAAGCTCAGTTTCCTTCCAACTCAAAAGGCTGCATCTCTGACGAATCTTTTATTTGGCTCAGTTTCCTTTCAATTCAGAAAACTGCATCTCTGACGAATAAATTTAGCTCAGTTTCTTTTCAAAAGTCTGCATCCCTGACGTATAATTATGCTGTTTCCTGTAATTAAAAAAATATCCCATTTCCATTTGGAATAAATAGGCTATTTTCATGCTTTCCTATACGCTGCATTTCAAAACATTTAAATAGGCTGACGAATTAATTGTGCTCAGTTTCCTTTTAATGGCTGCATCTCTGACAAATCTATAAAACTCAGTTTTCTTTCAATTCAAAAAGCAATTGACAGTTATATATATAGCTATAGCTATAAACTATATTCATTGAAGATTCGTTAAATATGTTAGTGCGTTACTCAGGTTTTTTGTTGTGGCTGTGTAGTTTTATATCCACGGAGGTAACGACAATAGTTCTAAATAAGGGTCGGTACAAACAGCAAAATATGTTGGCAGATGTTTTGCTTTGTTATTTTTTACGGTCTTAGTCCGGGGTCGCGCTGGTTTTGAGTTTTATTTCTTAATAATTTATAATGATTCCTATTCATAATCGTATTTTTTAATGTTTCTTTAACACATTATTATTGTTTTTTTTCCTTGATGACATAAATGGTTTAAATTAATCCATACAACAATTTTAGATCACCATCCGAAACTAACTTGGCTCGTAGAAGTCATAGAAGCCAAGAGGTTCGTACTGGAGGTGGGAGTGGACCATGTCAAGTTAGGAGGTATTTTAGATTCTTTGTATTTTTTAAATACTAGTTTCGTATATTTTGTTTTTCTCACTTTATATAAAAAATTATACGTGTTAGAGCCATGCTGCAGTTATATTAGTAGTATAGTTGTAGCACGAATAGATCGGCTCGACCGGGAAGATACTAGCGTAAAATAGTAGCTTAATGCTGCTGTGTTACATATGGTGAGTGTAGAGAACCGGCGACCCTTTTTAACATATGTAACATGAATATGACCGACTGACATACAAGCCAAGCATTGTTTTGGACTACAACAAGTCCATGGGAGGAGTGGACAGAAAGGACCAGTTCTTGTTCGCTCAGCCCATGGAACGTACACGAAATAAAATTTAGTACAAAAAAGTGTTTCGTCGTCTCCTTAACTGTGCCATTTTTAACTGTTACATTTTATTTAAAACGGTCAGTCCAAAGATACCACATAGACAATTCAGGGCAATTTTGGCGAAAGACTTACTAAAGTTACACCGACATGTTGACCTCAAAAACAACAGAAACACGACTTATAAATTCAGGAACTGGACTGACGAAAAGGCCAATGACAACTACGTCCAGCAGACGTAAAATCGAGCATCAACATTTCCCAGTCAAAACCGGCTTTCCAGCGTTTTCTTAACGTCAGCCATTACGTTGTCAACCCGATTGTTTACTTGGTCGATTCGGGTTTCAGCTTCCGACAGGCGGTTGTCATGTTGAGCAACCTTATCCTTCACCTCCCGTACCTCTTTCCCGAAGATAGCGTGAAGGTCCTTCATAAGGAGCATCTGCTCTTCCAACCGACGGCCCTGTTCCTCTTGTCGGCGGGCCTGTTCATTCTGTCCGCCCCGCAGTTGCTCTTTCAACTGACGGACCTGTTCCTCCTGTCGGCGGACCTGTTCATCCTGTCCACCCCGCAGCTGCTTTTCCAACCGACGGACCTGTTCCTCCTGCGGCGAGCCTGTTTCTCCTATCGGCGAGCCTGCTCCTGCAGCATCACCATCAGAGCACCTAAGTCAGGTGCTGCAGATGTGGGAGCTACTGACGGGCCAGCCTCCGTGGCTGGCAGTTGGCCCTCTGACCTCTGCGGCGTTGCACCACCAAATCTTCTCTGGTCCGTTTCCGGCTGGCGTTGACTTCGGGTACGGACACCCTCCGTTTCCTCCTTAGGTAAAATCGGCATGATTTTATCCCACTTCTGACACCAATTGTTACGAGCTTGAGGTTCGTGACAATAAAAATTGGGGATAGAATTACCAAAATTATCTATTTAATTCACTTTACACTAATTAAATTTAAAACACTAATAATTAATCACAATGATTCACTTTATTTCGCTTCGAAGCTTTGCTTGTCTCGCCAAATTCAATACTTCCTCGATCGCACCTTGCAGCACCTATAAATACACATTAGCACCGAAACATCCAGAACATTCGACACGAACACACCAATCGACAAGGCGTCGAAAGTTCGACTGTCGGCTTCTAGAAGCTTAGTTCTTCGTTTGGACACCAGATGGCGCTGTCGGTTGAAAATTACTGATGTAATTTTGTGGAAATCTCCCCCCGCTCTCGTCCCTGACACTACATGACGTCAACTTAGGCGCGCAACACTATTTTTGTAATAAGACGGCGATTTGTTTTACGTAAAATAAACATAATATTTTCTTTTCTGTTTCACCAGACCGAGCAACATTATATCTTTCATTTTTTCTTTTTTATTTTTGTCATGAATGTTATTTTGTTTTTGTTTGTAAAAAACTCATCATTATTATTTTGAGGATATGATGGTGTCTCGTTTTTTGCGATGTTCGTTATTCATTTACAATATTTCAAAAGAAAGTTTTTCGTCGTTTAATATCGATTAAATTGAAACGTTGATTATTTATAGAGAAAGACGCAAAGTGAACTTTTTAGGATTCAGAACATAAGAACGTAAAAAGCTTTTTGGACTAAACATTAATGTTTATTAAAAAGGCGAAAGAACAAAATAAAAGAGAGTAAGTTTAAATGAAGAGGAAACGTTTTCCATGTCGTATTCATTTGATCGAAAAGAGCAAAATTTGTCGAAGCAATGCAAACCTACTTCATTACGCGAATGAAATTAATGTTTTAGTAATTGGTTGAGAAAAAAATTGACATCGTGTTGATTTTTTAAAAATATAAGGTGACATACGAGCACACAGTTCACCTGATGGTACGTGATTTTTGTGGCCCATAGACATCTACATCTATGTTCGATTACGAATCAAAATGAAGATGCGTTGGCACCCGAAGGGCAAAGATGGAATGCCTAGTTTACAGTATAATGGGTCCCCGGTTCTCTACACTGACAATTTAGATGTCTATGGGCCACAGCATCTACTTACCATCGGAGGAAACATCTTAACTCTACGAATCTGCCAATGAAAAAGTTTTCTTCCCCTTCGGTGGTCTCTTATAATTTGCTTAATTTGTAAATGGTTCATATTACGTGTATTAAATTTTTAATCAAATTTGAAAAGCTCAGAACTTCTGCGCCTTAATTTGTCTTAAGCACATTTTAAATTGCTTATTACATAAAATGCTTATTCTTTAGCCCTCTTGCAAATGACAAGCAAAAGACAGATTTTTATACAGTTTCCTTTAAATCTCATTTTAAAGTCTTTATTTAATTTGGAAGAAATGGAATAATAATTTCATAGGATTCTACTTGATATTCCTCTACTGCACTTGTGTTAATTTTTTAAGGGAAAACTTAATTACTTATAGTCTCAGTTAAGCTGTTCATGGCAAAAAAAGGTTTTTTATACGAGTAGTTTCAAAGCGAAGTATTATGTTTATATATAAATATATCGATAATTGGACAAAAAAGGTTATTCTTTTATCCTACATGTTGTTAAATTTATTTGTATTGTATATCAAAACTTGTGTATTTTTGTACTTCATCATTTAAAATGAAAAAATATATATTAAAATAGTGTACTATTAACGTTATTAACAAAAATATCGAACACTGGTTTTTATATTGAAGTATGTATTAGGTAAGCGTACATAGCCATTTTATTCCCGTAAAGTGTGTAACATAATAAAATCAGTTTCTGTCTCTCACGTTATCTTTTACAGTATTTTTTTCAAAGTAAGTATAACTGTTATAAACTAATACAACTTTGTTTACGTGAAAGCCATCGTACTTTTTTAAGGTACAGCAATTTTACGACTATATTTTTGTATAAATTAAGTTAATTTTAATGCAGTAATACACTATTATTTTATGAAATATGATGATAGTATTTATATGCAAAAAAGGATGTAAAATGCAAAAAAGGATTCCTTTTTTTGCCTAGGAGTCGGTTTGGGTAGGGACTACCCTCTGATTTTTCTCTGCCACCAAATAACAGTGCTTACACTGCTGTGTTGAAGAATATACTGCCGTCCGCAAGCTATAATGCCGCTATCTACCAAAACCAAATTTCAAAGTTAAGGACAAAAAAGCGCGAAAAAATAAAAAATGGATGCTATATCAAAAGGTAGATCTAGTTTTACGCTTTCAAAAAGCCATACTTTTACTTGTTTAATAATGAAATTAAGAATGAAAAAAAAACCTTAACAAAAATAGGTTTTTGCGTTTCAGTTTAGTGTTTTTACAATTTACAGCTTATGCAACCACGACTATAACGCCACTAAGCTTACCTTAACGGTACTTTAGTGTTTGATTTTAATTTAATTTTATTGAAATTAAAAAGTCTTAAAAACATCTCTTCATTATTAAACTGTAATGCCACTAAATACTTTAACGTTGTTATAACTTAGTATTATCAAAATTTTCCTGCTCAGAGCCATGATGCTTTACCAAATTCAGATCACGTGCAAATCGATTTAACCTGCAACGAAGTGATGCCGTTAGAACAACTCTCATTTAATGTAACTGAACAAAATGATATAAGTTCATCAACGTACGCGTTGCAATGTGGTTTTGATTCCGACGACTCTTTGCGTGATAAATACTATCTCCCATCTGATTCAAGTAGTCATTCAAGTGACGATTTTGAATCAGTTAAATCGAGTAGCCAAAAGTCCCAAGTGTTACAAACAAACGGAAGTTCTAAAAAAAAGATTCACAATCCATATTTCCACCACTTGTGGTCACAGAAAGCTTAACTTCAGACGTTCTTGACACTATTCCTTTTATTCATGAAAGAAAAAAGTTGCAGAATAAAAGCAGAAGTTCAATTAATTTTCCTTGTGCTGATAAAGATATTGCCGCGTCGCTACTTCCTCGCAATCGTAAGAACACCATTGATGTTGGTGCGTATCAAATATTGTATCAAGTCAATGAATCTGTTGCAGTCACTTTAGAACCTGAAACATCACAACCAAAACAAAAACGTAAAAAATATGACACTCCCTTATTTCAGCGAAAATAGATGCCAAAAATAAAAAAAAGTTAGAACATAATGTTAAAACGGGGTGTAACGAAACCTGCCTAAAAAAATGTACTTAAAAATTTAGTCAAGACCAGCGAGAAGCAATCAATAAAATGTATTGGGACTTGTTCTGGCGAGAAATGCATTTATTCGTGAATGCACACACTTCAGTAGCAGTTCCAAAGAGAAAAACGACCAGTGACCCGAAGAGGAAACCAAAAAGGGCATTTACATTTAAACAACTAGACGGCACCAGAGTTCAGGTATGCAAAACCTTTTTTTTACTACTTTAGGTTATGTTAAAACAAATGACAGGATCTTGCATAGCTCTTTTATTGATCCCCAATTTACTGATAAAAGAAGAAAGCACCAGAAACACTTCTGATCTCTCTGATTCAGATCGTAATTTGTTGACTCAGCACGTTGAATCGTTTCACCCATCAGAACCCCACATATACAGACAGAACCCCACATATACAGAACGTTCATACAGGTGTGAACATGCTCCACTGCGACGATATTTGTCAAGTGATATTAGTGTAACTAACATGCATAGACATTTCTGTAAAAAATATCCAGATAAGATCGTTTCGTATGAACTGAATAGGCAACCCGTAAAAAATGAATATTTCTTTTACTCGTTTGGGTAATGAAAAGTGCGAAATGTGTGAAGCTTACACTTTGCATAAAAAAGAAACATCACATGATGTCGGTAACCAGATTGCTTAGACTGTACTGTATGTGTGGAGTGGGCCCAGCACCATCAAAAATATAAAAAAGCAAGGGAGCTTTACAATTAACACAAAAACTTACCAAAAAATGATTCCCAAATATATTACTTAGAAAATCCCAAATATATTATTTAGAAAAAGTAATTATGTTGCCCCGATTAGATACATTTAAAGCTGCAATTTAAATGCAATTTCTTATAAAAATAAATAGTTAAAATTTAAAGTAAAATAAGTATTTTATGTTACTCACCGTCTAACTCAGCATCAACTATAAATGACAATTGATATACGTTTTATAATAATTATGATGAAGGTTTTTTGTATTCAAATATTTGTAAGAAGATCTTATATGCAATAAGAAGTACCTAGGTACGTAAGTCATCACAAAGTGATTATATAAAAAAATATTTTAATTGACAGAGAGCAAGAAGATTCTAATTGTTCAAGTATTTTACTAAGTAAGAAAAATTAAATATAATTGTTAATTACTGACTGTTATTTATTTATAAGATTTTAAAATTTGCTTTTAAAAGATATATTTTATATTTTGGAATATTTTTAGTTGTTACATAAGATAACATTATATACAAGGTGAAGATTGTTTTTACATTTTTTTTTATTTATTTACTAAGATCTCATTTTCTATTATTGTAAGTCAGTCCTCACAAAGTGATATTGTTAAAATTAAAGAAGACTGTCATTAAATGATTGATTTATATTTTATATTAAGCTCTTATATTTCTATAGGTAACTACCACTTTATTTGATTTCCTCAACTATCGTGTTGCAGTTTCAAGACTAAAACGCCGTTACATTTTAATGTTTTGTATTTAGAGGCATTTAAGTTATCAACCTAAAAAATAAATGCAGGAAAAATATCCCTATAAGTCACCAGCCGAATGAATGTCTGCTGGCCGAATGAGGACGCTTAAGGTCGCTCAGCGAGCTATGGAGAGGGCTATGCTTGGAGTTTCTCTGCGTGATAGACTCAGAAATGAGGATATCCGCAGTAAAACCAGAGTGATCGACATAGCCCAAAGGATTAGTAAGCTGAAGTGGCAATGGGCCGGCCATATAGCTCGAAGAACCGATAACCGATGGGGAAGAAAGGTTCTCGAGTGGCAGCCTCGTACCGGTAGGCGTAGTGTAGGGCGACCCCCTACTAGATGGAGTGACGACCTGGTAAGACATGCAGGAAGTCGATGGATGCAGGTGGCTCAGGACCGTGCTTTGTGGCATTACTTGGGGTAGGCCTATGTTCAGCAGTGGACTTGTGAAGGGCTGTAATGATGATGATGATGATGAAGTCACCAGCCTTAAATGCGGCTACGTGGTTTTAGCTCCATTATGGTTATGCATAGTGTTTGTTCTCGGAGTGATAATACTAAGTTATAACAACGTTAAAGTATTTAGTGGCATTACAGTTTAATAATGAAGAGATGTTTTTAAGACTTTTTAATTTCAATAAAATTAAATGAAAATCAAACACTAAAGTGCCGTTAAGGTAAGCTTAGTGGCGTTATAGTCGTGGTTGCATAAGCTGTAAATTGTAAAAACACTAAACTGAAACGCAAAAACCTATTTTTGTTAAGGTTTTTTTTTTCATTCTTAATTTCATTATTAAATAAGTAAAAGTATGGCTTTTTGAAAGCGCAAAACTAGATCTACTTTTTGATATAGCATCCATTTTTTATTTTTTCGCGCTTTTTTGTCCTTAACTTTGAAATTTGGTTTTGTTAGATAGCGGCATTATAGCTTGCGGACGGCAGTATATTCTTCAACACAGCAGTGTAAGCACTGTTATTTGGTGGCAGAGAGAAATCAGAGGGTAGTCCTTACCCAAACCGACTCCTTGGCAAAAAAGGAATCCTTTTTTGCATTTTACATCCTTTTTTGCATATAAATACTATCATCATATTTCATAAAATAATAGTGTATTACTGCATTAAAATTAACTTAATTTATACAAAAATATAGTCATAAAATTGCTGTACCTTAAAAAAGTACGATGGCTTTCACGTAAACAAAGTTGTATTAGTTTATAACAGTTATACTTACTTTGAAAAAAATACTGTAAAAGATAACGTGAGAGACAGAAACTGATTTTATTATGTTACACACTTTACGGGAATAAAATGGCTATGTACGCTTACCTAATACATACTTCAATATAAAAACCAGTGTTCGATATTTTTATTAATAACTTTAATAGTACACTATTTTAATATATATTTTTTCATTTTAAATGATTAAGTACAAAAATACACAAGTTTTGATATACAATACAAATAAATTTAACAACTACTCCATGTAGGATAAAAGAATAACCTTTTTTGTCCAATTGTCGATATATTTATATATAAACATAATACTTCGCTTTGAAACTACTCGTATAAAAAACCTTTTTTGCCATGAACAGCTTAACTGAGACTATAAGTAATTAAGTTTTCCCTTAAAAAATTAACACAAGTGCAGTAGAGGAATATCAAGTAGAATCCTATGAAATTATTATTCCATTTCTTCCAAATTAAATAAAGACTTTAAAATGAGATTTAAAGGAAACTGTATAAAAATCTGTCTTTTGCTTGTCATTTGCAAGAAGGCTAAAGAATAAGCATTTTATGTAATAAGCAATTTAAAAAATGCTTAAGACAAATTAAGGCGCAGAAGTTCTGAGCTTTTCAAATTTGATTAAAAATTTAATACACGTAATATGAACCATTTACAAATTAAGCAAATTATAAGAGACCACCGAAGGGGAAGAAAACTTTTTCATTGGCAGATTCGTAGAGTTAAGATGTTTCCTCCGATGGTAAGTAGATGCTGTGGCCCATAAACACCTAAATTGTCAGTGTAGAGAACCGGGGACCCATTATACTGTAAACTAGGCATTCCATCTTTGCCCTTCGGGTGCCAACGCATCTTCATTTTGATTCGTAATCGAACATAGATGTAGATGTCTATGGGCCACAAAAATCACGTACCATCAGGTGAACTGTGTGCTCGTATGTCACCTTATATTTTTAAAAAAATCAACACGATGTCAATTTTTTTCAACCAATTACTAAAACATTAATTTTTTAGTAATTGGTTTTTACTACTTATTCATTCGCGTAATGAAGTAGGTTTCCATTGCTCCGACAAATTTTGCTCTTTTCGATCAAATGAATACGACATGGAAAACGTTTCCTCTTCATTTAAACTTACTCTCTTTTATTTTGTTCTTTCGCCTTTTTAATAAACATTAATGTTTAGTCCAAAAAGCTTTTTACGTTCTTATGTTCTGAATCCTAAAAAGTTCACTTTGCGTCTTTCTCTATAAATAATCAACGTTTCAATTTAATCGATATTAAACTTTCTTTTGAAGTATTGTAAATGAATAACGAACATCGCAAAAAACGAGACACCGTCATATCCTCAAAATAATAATGATGAGTTTTTTACAAACAAAAACAAAATAACATTCATGACAAAAATAAAAAAGAAAAAATGAAAGATATAATGTTGCTCGGTCTGGTGAAACAGAAAAGAAAATATTATGTTTATTTTACGTAAAACAAATCGCCGTCTTATTACAAAAATAGTGTTGCGCGCCTAAGTTGACGTCATGTAGTGTCAGGGACGAGAGCTGGGGGAGCTTTCCACAAAATGACATCACTAATTTTCAACCGACAGCGCCATCTGGTGTCCAAACGAAGAACTAAGCTTCTAGAAGCCGACACTCGAACTTTCGACGCCTTGTCGATTGGTGCGCGAATGTTCTGGATGTTTCGGTGCTAATGTGTATTTATAGGTGCTGCAAGGTGCGATCGAGGAAGTATTGAATTTGGCGAGACAAGCAAAGCTTCGAAGCGAAATAAAGTGAATCATTGTGATTAATTATTAGTGTTTTAAGTTTAATTAGTGTAAAGTGAATTAAATAGTTAATTTTGGTAATTCTATCGGCAATTTTTATTGTCACGAACCTCAAGCTCGTAACAATGGGTGTCACAAGTGGGATAAAATCATGCCGATTTTACCTAAGGAGGAATCGGAGGGTGTCCGTACTCGAAGTCAACGCCAGCCGGAAACGGACCAGAGAAGATTCGGTGGTGCAACGCCGCAGAGGTCAAAGGGCCAACTGCCAGCCACGGAGGCTGGCCCGTCAGTAGCTCCCACATCTGCAGCACCTGACTTATATGCTCTGATGGTGATGCTGCAGGAGCAGGCTCGCCGATAGGAGAAACAGGCTCGCCGACAGGAGGAACAGGTCCGTCGGTTGGAAAAGCAGCTGCGGGGTGGACAGGATGAACAGGTCCGCCGACAGGAGGAACAGGTCCGTCGGTTGAAAGAGCAACTGCGGGGCGGACAGGATGAACAGGCCCGCCGACAAGAGGAACAGGACCGTCGGTTGGAAGAGCAGATGCTCCTTATGAAGGACCTTCACGCTATCTTCGGGAAAGAGGTACGGGAGGTGAAGGATAAGGTTGCTCAACATGACAACCACCTGTCGAAATCTGAAACCCGAATCGACCAAGTAAACAATCGGGTTGAAACGTAATGGCTGACGTGAAGAAAACGCTGGACAACTTCAAACTTGGGGATGGAACAACAGCTCCCGTAGTAGCTACAACACCTTCGCTACGTGGATTGAAAGTGCCGCCTTTCGACGGGACTTATTCCTGGTCGGCCTACAAAATCCAGTTCTAAGCCGTCATGGAGCGAACGGCTGGAACAAACGCCAAACCATGACTGCACTCACCCTAAGCCTGCGTGACCAAGCCTTAACTGTGTTGGAAGCTCTCGGTAAGAAAGTGACCTACGAGTAGCTCCTTGAGGCGTTGGAGGCGAGATATGGCGACGCGTACCTGGAACACGTCTTTCGCGCGCAGCTTAAAGATCGCGTGCAACGCAGCAACGAAAACCTGCAGCAGTGGGCTCTTGAGGTGGAGAAGATGGTTCGAAAAGCATACCAGTCTGTACCTGCTCTCATTGAATAGAACTTGGTTCAGACATTCATCGACGGCATCTGCGAACTGGAAGTCAGAGCTGCTGTGCTTAAGGACGCTTAAGAACGCCTTGGCCCATGCACTGGAGGTGGAAGCCGTGCGGCAGGATCATTGTTCCCATCGTGTTAGGGAGGTTGCAGCAGCTACATTTCGCGACCGCAACAAAGGATTCAGCCCTAGGTGCTATGGCTGTGGGGAAAAGAGCCATCTTCGATCCAGCTGCCCTAAGCGAACGGTAGAAAGGGAAGTTGATCGATCTCGAGAGGGTAGTGCAGCTAACGGCACCGCCTGGCGGTGGCAGCATAATCGTTCCCCTAACGCTAGGGAGGTTGCAGCAGTTACGGTTCGCGACCACAATAAAAGATACAGCCCTAGGTGCTATGGCTGTGGGGAAAGGGGCCATCTTCGATACAGCTGCCCTAAGCGAACCCTAGAAAGGGAAGGTGAACGATCAACATCACCGCCCAGAAGCAGCCGGGATACGACTTGCTATCAGACATTGAGACAGCGGGAAATCTCATGGCAACGCAGATGCATTGTCAAGAAGACCTTGTCCTGAAGATTGGAAACATTTTACTAGGTAAGAGAGTAAGGAAGTGGTATCCGTGAGGATGCTCAGGACAGACCACCTCAGCAACGAATGGAAGGACAGCCTACGACATGCACAGCAGGAAGATCCGCCGTCAACATCAACATCAAGCCGATTCTGGAATGGATGAAGGCCCGTGCTACCGACAGCGCCATCTGGTGTCGAAACGAAGAACTAAGCTTCTAGAAGCCGACACTCGAACTTTCGACGCCTTGTCGATTGGTGCGCGAATGTTTTGGATGTTTCGGTGCTAATGTGTATTTATAGGCGCTGCAAGGTGCGATGGAGAAAGTATTGAATTTGGCGAGACAAGCGAAGCTTCGGAGCGAAATAAGGTAGACAGTGTGATTAATTACTAGTGTTTTAAGTTTAGTTGGTGTAAAATGAATTAAAGAGTTAATTTTGGTAATTCTATCGGCAATTTTTCTCGTAACAATAGTTAGCCATTAATATTCTTAGGTATTAATTAAGAAGAGTTTTTTGACAAAGGAAATCTCTAAGCAGCGGTGCCCCAAATACCTAGACTGGTGACGGGTATCAGCGAAAAAGGTGCGAAACGTTTTTGTGGTTTGTTGTGGTTTGAGGTGCGAAATTATTATAATGATAATAATCGTCAATTCGCCTTCGAATTGCGACGATTATGGCCTATCTACCCTAAAAAAGGAGAGGCCCACATATTCTACAGTGGATATTTACGCACTTGACGAGACATTTAGAAGTTAAAAAATATAATAATTATTTATTATATTAATTACACAAAATATTAAACAAATTACACGTGGTATAGTAGTATTAGTAGTATAGTTGTAGCACGAATGGGTCGGCTCGACCGGGAAAGGACTACGCTCTCACAGAATATCAGCGTCAAATAGTAGCTTAATGCTGCTGTGTTTCGTATGATGAGTGTAGAGAACCGGAGACCCTTTTTACTGGGAACCAGGCATTCCACCTAAGTCCTCACGGATGACAACGCATCTGCATTTTGATTCGTAATCAAGGATAGATGTAGATGTCTATAGGCCACAGCAACCACTCACCATCAGATGTACTGTGTGCTCGTTTGTCATCCTATCCTAAAAAATATGATATATAACAAAATATATATTAATTACAAATACTTCTCATTCAGTCTCTATTAGAGACATAGCTATTTCCTGAGAAGAACAAGCAGTAACCCCAGAGGGACTTTTAAAGAAGTAAAATCATACAATAAAACAGATATTATACAAATTATTTACAAAATTTATTTAATAAGCAGCTTAAAAACGATCACCACTTTCCCAGGGGTTATTATTAACCATGTATATGATAATTAAAGATTGAAGATATTTTTTTTAATTTGAAACAGGAGCAGGTCAATATTGTGGCAAAATATCCGGAAATATAACAAATAATTTTAATGATTCTATAATAAAAATAAACAATAAATAATAAGAGTAAGGTTACTACAGCTTTTATATGTTCCATAACTGAGCACAGGCCTCTCCTTTCATTTTTGAGAATGTTGTGGACCAATTAGTTTTGCCGTGCTTCTACAGTGCGTGTAGAAAAACTTCACATTTCTTCGAAATAGTATAAGGGTAACAAACGAGCACATAGTCCACCTGATGGTAAGTGGATGCTGCGGTCCATATACATCTACATTTATCCTCAATTAGGAATCAAAATGCAGATGCGTTGTCACCCGAGATACAATGTCTCGTTTCTAATAAAAAGGGTCTCCGGTATTCTACACTCACTATATGAGCAGACACAGCAGCATTAAGCTGCTATTTTACGTTATTTTACGTTGCGGTATTCTGTGAGAGCGGGCTCCTACCCCGGTCGAGCCGATCCATTCATACTACGGCCATAATATTGCTGTAGCGTGGATCTACCACAAACCATTTTAACGTGTTGCAGAATTTAAAATCATACTAAGTATCTTATAGAATATATTTTTACGCTATTAAAACTCTTCATCATCAAAATAAAAAAATAAGTAAACAAAAACAGCGGTACATGGTGTGGTAAATATCAAAAATTAGAAATGCATTTCTGAACAGGTTAATCTGTACAGGTATTCCTCATACGATAAAGCTATTCTATTTGCTATTTAATATGGATATTTGTGAACTGAATTAGGGGAGCCAAAAGAACAAGTTTATGTCTCTGGCTATAAAATTAAGAATGTAGAGGGCAAGAGGGCAAGTGTCAGAGGCACCTGACGCACTAAATTTGTCATTCCGTTCGCACGGCCAGCAGTTGCTGTCATAGATGTCTCTTTTTATTTTACATTATTTCCCTCCCTTCATTTGACATAGCTGTCGAATTCTGTACTATACATTTTAGTTCGCATATTTTCCACGGGACTTCTTTATTGAATCAGATTTTAGTACAAACCAAAAACGTAAGTAGTTAAAAAAAGTAAGTAAAATTAACAGAAATTACTTACTTTTGTAATAAGACGGTCGGAGATTTAAGATTTTAAAGAAATGAAAATACAATTTTTTATTGATTAATAGATTGTGAGGTTAGAAATCATATATCATAATATCCTCACCATGCAAAATCTTGATTAACAAATTTAGATTTATGGGCACGTGATGATGTTCACAATTATACCATTAGACAAAGTTACATTAAATATATATATATATATATATATATATATATATATATATAGTATATCTGTATAGTATATATGTATTAAGTATATCTAAATTTGTTAATCAGGATTTTGTATGATGAGGATATGATATTAGATTTCCAACCTCACAATCTATTAATCAATAAAAAAATGTGTTTTCGTTTCTTTAACACGCTAAAATTTAATTTACTATGGAGTTAGAGGCAAACAATTCCTTAGCTTTCCTAAATGTGTTAGTCATCCGAAATCCAAACAACACCATAAGTCACAATGTGTATAGAAAAAAGACCCATATAAACCGATATTTAAACGGTGAATCTCACCACCATCCTTCACAGTGAGGTACCGTGGGGAAATCTTTATTACAGAGAGCACGAGGAATCTGTACAACAAAAAACTAGCCACCGAGCTTCAGCACGTCAAGCAAGTTCTGCATGACACCAAGCGGGTGACATGCATACGTCACAGTGACCGACTGAAACCGGCCACTATTAAGCGTGTGCCTGCTGCATCTTGAAGCGAGCTTCTAATAGAACATTCTACAAGCCGCGGAAGAAGATTAGTCAGTTCGTACCATCTGTCAATTGTCATATTCCTCTACAAGATACAGGAGTGTACTAACTTGATAGTGATTGTGGTTTCTCATATATAGGGCAAACAAAAAAGGCCAATTAGTACCTGCGTAAAATAACATATAGCTGACGCGAAGCATCAACGCTCCGGGAAGTCTGCGATTTGTGATCTTATCCTAGGCGGCCCTAATCATTACATCAGATTTGATATACCACAAATCCACGCGAAAAAAACATCGATTCCTACCAAGGATGATACGTGAGGTCATTGAAATTAAAAAACAAATCTAATTTCAATAGAGAAGGAGGCTGGGTACCACCTGCTTGGGAGCCTGTAATTAATAAAATTAGAACTAAACCCAAACGCTCCACTGCAAGACTTCAAGGTACAGTATGTTCATTCTACGTAGATCAGACCATATATGATAATTAAGAAGCTGAAGGTACTCCGGGTTAAAATCGACATCAGGATTTCGATCAGTCCCCCGTAACCATGGGTGTTGGTAAGCATTCGAAAGGTCGGGAACTAAATATAAGTTAAAATAAATAAATTGAACGCGACTTAATCCGTAGTGTTTGCATAAATTTAAGAAATCATTATATTAACTAGTATGGACTGGTAAATAAAATAATAATAGCAAATAAAATACGCCGATTAGAAGATCTTAAAACCAAGCGCGCAAGATATATAACATATTCAATCATTCTTATAAATTAAACGCGATAAAATCCATAAAATTAGTTTTAATCAATAAAATTCTATTTAACATTGCCTACGTTAGAGCGTGACGTTGACGAAACATTTCGTGGGAGGGAGGAAGATATTTTATCTAAACGTAAATTTCTTGATGAATTTCAGGTTAGAAATATAGACATGATATGTTTACACATACAACATTATTGTTTAAATCTGAATAAACTATTATATATAGGTATAATAATAAAATCTAATACTTAAAACATTTACCCTTACAAAAAACAATTTGAAAATCAACAGGCTCAAACCGTAATGGTAACTAAGAACATGATGCTAGGTGCTTAATTTGTGTGTGTCCAGTAGTTGACTTTACGAACTGTTAAATAAAGGAAGAAGAAAGATGTGTTTGAATGTTTGCCAAAAAGTTGAGCCGCAGCTTGAAATGCTTGCTTAGCTTGAAATTACGCGGCATTCTATCTGTCTTTGGTAGCCATAGACAGTGATTATCGATTAGAGAAAATCTAATGCTACAAATAAAAAAAAATTATTCAAAGTATACATGATATGTACATAAAATTGGATCTAGTCAGCTCGTACGAAACCCATGAGATTTATTGATGGTCATTATGTAGGGGTTATGTGTTACATGTTACATTAACAGAAATGTGAACGAACAAGTTGTATTGTACAATTTGTTATTTTTTATGTGAAGAAATTCATCGTGAAAAACTTACATAAATCTAAATTTTTTTAACACATGTTAAAGAATGTTAAAAATATGTACGCGATGTGAGAATAATAATATAATAATTATAATAATAATTCTTTATTTCAGATGTCAAAGATCCATAATTTGTTAGTAGATTAGTAATTGAAAACATTAAATAAAATCAAATTATATCAAAACTAAAATAAATATAAACAACACAACGACACAACAAAATAAAATCAAACTAAAAATAATAATCAAAACAAACCTAACGCAAACTAGTGTTGGGTTTATTTAAGTTTTAAAATACAAATTATTTTTTAATATTTTTAAGAGAAATGGAACTATAAAATTATTTTGCTCTAGTATTTTAACTAACATAATATTATTGTTATACGTTGGCTTATAAAATCAATATACACATCATGGTTAAAAAAGAGAAATTGTAGTACAAAATCAAGTCGATTTTTTATCTTACGTAAGCGACAAGAGGACTTACGATCTACCTAAAATTAAAAGTTACCTAATCGAATTTCAAGGTAGAAAAAGGGTCTTTACAACAAAAAACAATAACCAGGTATCATTTTTTATTATTTCGTTGTAGTATTCTTATTTTAAACGATACTTAAGTCGCGTGAATAGGGAAGTTAAAAAAGTTACATACTTGTTTCGATTAAGCTCTTTCCGATTTCCTGCCACAATTTATATTGAATATTACTGTTTTTGTGCGTTTGGGTGAGTGTGTGTAAATGTGTGTGTGTATGTGTGTGTGTGTATGTGTGTGTGTGTGTGTGTGTGTGTGTGTGTGTGTGTGTGTGTGTGTGTGTGTGTGTGTGTGTGTGTGTGTGTGTGTGTTTGCGTGCGTTCGTGTTACCACGTGAACGTTTTCTGAAACAAAAGCAACATAATGCTGCCCTGTCGTATTGTGAGTGGTGAAAACCGGTGAGTGTAAGAGTGGTGAGTTTTGCTGATAAAGATGCATCTTAGTTCTCAAGGTGAAAACGCATCTTCATTTCGATTCATAATCGACGATAGAGGCTTTGAGCCACATCACTTACTTACCGTTATGTGAACTGTGTTCTTGTTTATCGCTCTTACTTCTATATTTAAAAAATACTTAAATACTTAACTTAATATTTTAGTGTCTTTAATTTTAAGAGAGTTAGAGTATATTTAAAAATTTAAAAATTTTCAGTTAACACTTGTCAATTAAAATCATGCTTTGAGCTGCCCTAAATTAACTAAAGAACATCAATTATTCCGGAATAGATTAATGGATTTGTCGAAAACTTCGGACGGAATCGACACAGGCTTTATAAACAAAGGGAAAAAATTATGTCAAACTAAAAATATTTATATTCAAAATTAATTGTCTTTCACAAAGCACTTCTTGAAAGTTAAATGGTTCGTCATTACGTCAACCTACTGCGAAGTTTCCTTAGTCCAGTAGAGGTCGTTGAAGTGAATAATTTAGAGTAAAAAGACATCCACAAATACAATTATCTTTGTAACTTTATTAACTATGTCTATATTGGGATTAGTTGTGATAACTTTTTGTTGTTCATTGACACAACACACACAACAGTAACCTAGTGTGATGAAAGAAAATTTTTAACTATCTTTTTTTTAACTAGGTAAGATACGAACAAAATAATAAGTTTAACTTGCAAAAAATATTATTTATTACTATGAAAACTATTAAAATACATATTGTATAAAGGTTTATTTTTAAAGGTAAAGGTTTAATAGGTGGCGAAAATACCTGTTTTCATTGGTGTGTAAGCTCTAACAGTCTCTAAATTTTGTGATATTTTTCTATTAAGTAAGAGTGACAAACAAGCACACAGTTCACCTGATGGTAAGTGGTTGCTTACCATCAGATGACATCGACATCTATCCTCAATTAAATATCAAATAGGTTGTTACCACTGAGAACTAAGACAGAATGCCTCCTTTCCAGTAAAAAGGTCTCCGGCTGTCTACCCTCACCACACGGCACACCGCAGCATTGAGCAGCTATTTGTACGCTGGTATTCTATGAGATTGTGTTCCTTCTCCGTAAAGTTGACCCATTCGTGCTACATCCATAATATAGCTGTAGCATGGCTATAACATGTAAAATTATTTTAAATTAATACAAAAGATCTCAAAACCCAAAAATTTTATTTAATAAAAATATGGTATTAATTTGTTTTCCTTATCTCTTATTGAGGCGATTCTAGTTAAATCTTCAAGTTTTATCATACATAAATACATTATTCTTACAGACAAAACTGGGACGAAATGTCTTTATTTGCAGCGTAATTTATAATTATCCAAAAAAAAAACGCCGGCACGTCAAAATATCGTGAAAAGTGACGAAAAGCCTGACTGAAGGAAAAGCGAGAAGATAGTCGTCCTTTGAGTGGTTGAACGTAGCTTATAGCTCTGGGGAATGAGTACAGTTTCAGATTTCAGTGCCCTGCCAACGGCCGTCGACGATAAACGCGCCGTGCATTTCATTGTGTTAGTGCGGCGAGTGTAACAATATTACGATGATCAGTGGCATGGTTAGATTTGTGCGTTTATTTTGAATTCAGTACCTTAAGTTTGGCAATTAGGACTTCGGCCATTAATTCTGCTATTTGTTGCTGGTAAGTCTCCAATGCTGTAAGTTGTCCCTTTTGACGATAGAAAATTGCTCTAAATATCTTTAAACTTTGTTTCTGTTCTTTTCGGATAACTAAAAGCGTTACACGCCTAATTTTGTGCAGTAATGCAGGTTTTGTTTGAACACAAATCTAATTTTAACTTACAAACAAAAACAAGACGTAAAATTAGCGCAGTTTCTTTTACACACAAGGTAAGATTCTGCAGATGTGCAGATAAAATAAATGATTAAATATTTTTAAATTTACATCATATTGAATTAGTTAAATTTTAAATTATAAGCGCTCAGTGAAAGTTATTACTCAGATTTTTATTTCAGTTGTAAAAGTTAAAACAGAAGATGCATTTCAGGTTATTGTTGAAGCTTGATGTTTCGATAACTTACTTTAGCTGCTAAACTATTTTATAGGAACACATTATTATTTTAAATTTATATATAGAGATAGGAGTACCTACTTTTAAATTTTAAACTATATTTGGTAAAAAATTAGAGAAAGGATAAAATAATCTCTAAAGGTTTCTTATATGACATTGAAACCTAAAAATTACTATTGGAAATAAACCTTTTCGAAAAAATGATACCTGAAAAGCTGGAGGTCGTTATAGGCTATGAAGAGATTACAAATATAAATTTTTTTGATAACTCGCAAACAAAATGAATACAACATACATTTTATCAGCTCTTTTGTTTTAATGGGTTCAATTTTCGGAAGTCTAAATTCAAAACAATACGTTTTGCAGGTCTCGAAGGGAATTTTTTCCTTTAAAGGAATGCCTGTGTATGTTGGTGATAATGAAAGGTCTCCGACTCACGCATATTTTTTGTCCTACATATCTCGACAACAAGGCATTGACCACAAAGGGACTTTGAACCCTAGGTCACGCATTTTTCCGGATATGGATGTTAGTTCTTGAGCAATTTAAGTATGTAAATTGCCTCCACCACACATGAGAAATTCCTAGTATTAAAAAAAGAAAATAATTTAATCAAACAAAGAAAAAAACTTTAAATAATAGACATATAAATATATCAATAAATAATGTCCTCCAGACCGAATTTCGGCCACGGCGGCCTGCCTCAACGGAGGTTAGCCATCGGCGCAGGACAGAATTATAGTGACCAAGTGTAAGCGCAAGCACAGGTGCACTCTCTATTCCCTCACTCTCATAATTCGATGGGACGGTTAACCGACACGACCGGAGAGAGATCAGGCACAGGACCAACGGCTTTACGTGCTTTCCGAGGCACGGCACGGGGGGGTGATACAACGCCTACTTCCTTACTCCGGGCAGCTACTGAGAATTTCTTGACAGAAAAACTAAATAATTGATTTTTTGCCGACCCGGGACTCGAACCCAAGACCTCATGAACAGAACTCGCACTACTACAACCACTAGACCAACGAGGCAGTCAAAATATTAATATATATGCAAGTATTGGAATTCTACACATCTACATGCTGCGCACTAGAAGTAAAGTGGCGGACTAATTGCTTCAAACCCTATATGAAATGAGAGGAGGCTTTACCCAGTTGTGAAACGTATATATAAAAGCTCGTAACCCTACTGAACATTTAAATGCAAGTTAATCGTTAGGTATACTCGTATTATTCTACAGTTGAATTAAAAATAACGTTTAACAACAAGTAAAAGACGACGCTAAAGAACTAAAAGAATAAAATTCTTTCACATTCTTAAGTCGGTGGTAAGCCACAGAATAAATAAGAATTAAAGAAAACTATTTGGCTCAAAAATTTTGTTAAAACTTAATTTTTAACCTTTTGAAAGGACTAAAAATAAAATCTTCATCCCCTATTTTATTTCTAGGAATGGTAAAATAGTACAAAAGTAGGTATGGAATGTTTTCTGCAAATTTGTATAGGTACAACTTATTTAATAGAAGAAAAATAATTAAATTGAGGCTCATTTGACAAAGATGTCGCGTACGCGTACGTATCGTACGTACGTATGTACGCATACATACACAATCCTACTCTTTCGAAGTTTACTAAAAATAAACAGATTATATATATTTTGTTTACTTTTGTAATTAATAAGTTAATTTTAGTTTTTTATCATATTTCCAACTGACTCCAGAAAAGAAGAGGTTCTCAATTTGTCGGAATATTTTAATCTATGTTTAGCAATAATCATTTACCACGTAGTATAATATAATTTTTCTTTAGATAGGGTCATACCCCATGCCTAGTTCCTATTTATTCGTTGAAGTGGATTGTTGTTTTACTATATTTAAATTTATTTCAAAATTAATTAATTAAGTATTGAAGTAGAATTTCACTGCAATATTATTTCACGCGTAAATATGAAAAATATTTATGTAATTTACAGGATATTTTTTGTGTAAAGGGCGTCACAAGTAAGATAACAACTTATTATATGGAACCTTGAAGCTGCAATGTAACAAACAATAATGAAATGTCGGTAAATAGCAGTTTCCTACTTGGCATACGTACAAAGCATGTTTTGCTCTAGTGCTAAAATATTACTACTACAAAGTTGTCTATTATCTAAGGTTATTAAACGTGTAATATATGATTATGCAGTACACGTGTGTAAATCGACGTTTTCTCTTTGGAGTAGAAAACATAAAATAGCAACGAAGTTATTAAAATTACGTTCACTTTTTACGACCAAGCATATTTATCTACTTCACGATACCAGAATATCGTGTAAATCTACAAAAACTGCTATGCTGAGCTGATGCTATACACCCTTACCCTAATAAGCATAACCTTTTCAAAAAGTCTCATCATTTAATAATTCGTAAATTTTATTATAATTATAAGTATTGATATTTAATAAATTGAATTTGAA
The DNA here is from genome assembly GCA_907164705.1 of Parnassius apollo. Taxonomy (NCBI): domain Eukaryota; kingdom Metazoa; phylum Arthropoda; class Insecta; order Lepidoptera; family Papilionidae; genus Parnassius; species Parnassius apollo. Next base: position 11,170,697 of record CAJQZP010000288.1, on the reverse strand, counting down.
AGGACATTATCCAGCTTAACGCGCATATAATTTTTGGAGGGTTGTTTTTAGCCGCATTTATTGAACTATAAACTTAATTAGTGCGGTTTTTGTAGGTATTTTTATATACTATAATAAACTATATACTTTTCGGAGCGTACTCCTTAACTTATTGAGTCGATCATGATATTTTTATCTAGGACTATGTCATCGCCATATTGACATCTACATGACGTCATATAGCCAATAAACTGCAGAAGAGAGAATCTAAGAGAAACGATGAACTTACGTACATATATACATTGCCTGCTAAAACCAAAACGCTACCTTTGGCTTTGCCATAGTTCCAAATAAATTGAGCGTCGATGAGATTTTATGTATCAATTAAATCAACGTTTGTTTATAATTGAGCGCAATGATTCATAATTAATTGGTGGTTTCACCGTATTTAATCGCTGACACACGTAATCGTACCGTCATTTTTTCTCATGATATTGTCTGTGGTGAAGTTGCATTATAGGCATACCGGTGCGGTTTCAAAGATTATATCGCCTGCCCATATAATGCATTTTTCTAGAGGCTGTATAACTTTACCGGTTGCGCATTTTTATTTTTTTTTTTAATTTTAGTGTAAGATTTTATTTTTTATGTTACTTTCCTTTCATGCGATTTTTCTATAATTGGATTAAAATATAATGTCTCAACTTGATGACGATAATAGTGAAAGGATTATATGTTTTTGGAAATTTTATTAAATTATTGCAAAATGGTTTCGTTCGTTACCTCTTTATTACTGATATATCTAATAACGTAATGTAAACTGCACACTTTCTCATTCCTGAGAGGAACTTAAGGGATGTTTTCTGGAACATGAATATTTTTGTTTCTTTGCGATATTATTCTTTTCCGTAAAAAGTTGTTAAGTATGACAATAATTCGCCACCTAAATAATAAAAAAAAAATCTGTCACAAATACAAAGCACACCGTATCATCAAACCTTGAAATTTGGATCTAATTTTATTAATAACAAGAACCTCACCAGCCTCACGCAACATAAGCAGCCTTACAAATCATCCTTGGCAGGAACCGGTTCTTTTACGAGGATTTCAATTATATCAGCAATGTCACTACAGCCTAGCAAAGTCCACTGCTAAACTTGGGCCTTTCCCAATGAATGCTACAGAAGACGGTTCTGAGCCATCTGCAAAAAGATATTAATATTTAATTTGCAACAATCTGTCTTTTAAATAAAATGATGTGTCTTTTAAATAAAATGATTGCGTGCACTAATCCTAACCGCTAACCGCTAAGCTTACATAGCGGTTAGCCGCCGTAGAGTCTACATCACCTGAGGATGCCTCGTGTAGAGGCGAAACACGTGTCGTATTATCGTCGATGTTGTGGCTTTCTTTGAATAGTAGTGTTGGGAGTAGTGGTGCTGGGATTAGTGGTAACGGGATTAGTGCACGCAATTGAGGGAGGGCGGGAGGTGCTCCTCAATCTAGTTAAGACACATCATTATATTTAAAAGACAGATTGTTGCAAATTAAATATTAATATCTTTTTGCAGATGGCTCAGAACCGTCTTCTGTAGCATTCATTGGGAAAGGCCCAAGTTTAGCAGTGAACTTTTGCTAGGCTGTAGTGTTGCAAATATCTTTGTTAAAATATTTACTAAAAACCATACATACAAATCAACATATTATAGCTGACGTGAAAAACAAAACTTTTGGAAAGTTTGTAGTCTCTACTATATTCTAGACGGCCCTTGCCGTTGGACTATGTCAATAACTCTGGTTGTAACGTCGACTCTCTCATTACAAAGTCGCACGCAGAGAAACAAGTTTTATCCATAGTTCGGTCTCCTTTCTCCTCCCCCTCTTTGGCATTCACGTACCGGTAAGCGAAATGCAGGGTGAATCCCATTAGCCAAACTATCGCATTTCTTTATCATTAAAGATCTGCGTAGATCGGAACAAAAAATAGTAACCACGGTTAACTATGACATCTGGACGTTGAACATCTCAGTGCTGCTGCAGTTGAAACGTCGGGTATTTAAAAAAGTTAAATATACGCGATAAAATCCGTAAAAACTATTATTATTTAAATGTGCATATCCTTAATATAAAATAAATGGCAGACAGAAAAGCAAACACAATATTTACTTAACTTTCTGTAGAAGAATTGATCTTACCTTCCTCTCAAAATTAGTTATATAGTGATATTTATTCCAGATTATAACAACCCTGATTTATACTACGTGGATTAAATTATATCTTTCTTTTTTTGGTACACACATTCATACCAAACAACAGCGTGATGGCTGATATTATACTCACCATACAAATTACCACTAAAATAAAATAAAAAACTTCTAAATAGAATCACAAATTTATGCCTTAATGTGCCTATAGCCATATTCATTCATAGAACCTAAATATGGACAATGAATAATAAACCTAATTTAATCGGGTCCTTAAGTGACAAAAATTTAGAGAAATGGACGTTGTCCGTTACCTGCTTGTTCTAATATTAAATTAAAAATTGATAAATTTATAAATATTTGGTAATATTTGAAATATACTTTTCTTTTACGGCAAATATCTTCAGTGGACAAAATTTGTAGTTAAGTCCAATGGAAACCATATTTATGTAGAAAAAGGGAAAAAGGCTGCTATTAAAAGCATCCACTCTTTATAGGTACACATACACAATTATTGATACCTATTAATCAAATAGAACACAAATTCTGCCATGAGAAAAGTTTTTATTTCCAAAATACGATATCTTTTTCAATATACAATGCAAATTCGAAATATGTGCTTTTGGTCATCATTAACGCCGCTTACAGAATCCTCAAGCACAAACAATCCTTAATTCCAGTTCATGTACGTTATATTCGTATTTACGTAATATCATTCATCAACATCGAAGGGCGTATGTTACACTTCACATTAAATGTCATTTCTATATATTAGATTTAAGTAAATTAGATTAAGGTATTAGCTAATTCCGTACTTTACGTCAAACACTATGTAATTACAAATTATTACGTGATAACATGTAAGCTTAACACTATTATACAACAAAAATACATTGTATTAGTACTTGAATAGGCAAGTAGATAATTGAAGAACATATTTACTTTGAATTGTAGAAGTTGTGAATTGTACCACAGTTTTAATATTAAGAGTAACTTCTGCCTTATGAGGCTATATTTCTTATACATTACACAAAAGTGTCTCTTATAAAAAAAAGTAAATGATATCCATTCGCTTCGCTATGTATTTATATTTTTTAAGGTACCGTCGTAATATCCATTATTAATGAGCGTGTTCTTATATTGCGAAATAAGTAACTATACTAAATTTCAAGTCAATCTGGTGTATAGTTTTAGAGATGGCGTGACGAGAGAGATGAGTGTTTTGAGAAAGATTTAATGTTACATTAATACTTGTAATTCTGGCAGAGTTGGCCGTACGGTAGAGATGTCCAATCAAAATAACTCGCAATCACACTGTCTAGATTGCACTGCTCTCTCGTTATTAAACTTCGCGCAGTGCGTAGATTCGACCACCGACGTAAAAATAGCGTGAACGTAAAAAAGTGGGTAAAATGTACTTATATTGATTTGTAAGGAGCTTAAAGTTTTCAAAAGATTTAAATAACAGAGATTGATGACATGAAATTAAAAAAAAGTTCTTTTTTGAGTTAAGTGTTCAGTTTATGATCCAAACTTTAATATATTTGCAAATTGGCGCATGGATGGTTTATATTTTTTTTAAAATAATGTGTGGTTATCTATCCCCTGATGATTAGGAGAGATGGCCATACATAATTAATGTGTAATATTGAAAGTTATAATATTATTATCATTACTTGCAATTGGTAATTTTGTACTCATAATGTTTTAGTAATAATAAGTAACAATATTTCATCTTTATATTCCAAATGAATACTAAATAAAAGCAGTCAGCTCACGAAATAACTGGACTTGGGAGTCATTTAAGGTGACTATGGATGTTGTTTGAAGGTGAAAGAACTATACACACTACTTTTAACGAGTTTGGGAAAACGATACTTGTAAAATAACGACAAAAATGATCCATCGGAACCATATTCTCTATGATAAAAAGAAAATGAGAAAAATCTCGCTACGCCCATTAAACTATGCAAAAAATCAGTATCAAACTTATCTGAGAGTAGTGGTAAAAATAAAGAATCAATATTATGCGATTCGTCTGATAAAGAAGGTGGAAAAAGAGAAGTGTACAACTTTGTGGCAGTAAAGAAAATTATTATGAAACGCAACTCATCGAAGACTGGCTTCAATGCGTTTTATGCTAATTTTAGATACATGAAAATTGCATCCAGTTTAATAATGAGTGTTCATTATGTGGATAGAAAAGAATAATGAGCTATTGCTCAAAAATTTAAAAAAGAGTGATAAAAATGCAGATCACCAACTGAAATCTCTCCCATGCTACAATGGCCATCTTTACCGGGCACTACGATAGAGATGACCAATCGTAATTTGGAAAAAAGGTAAATTATGAGATTGACTACGTTAAAATTCAATAATTTTATGGGATATTCTAAAATTTTAATCTCAAAAATTTAAACAAAAGTTATTTTTCGGTAATTATTTTTATAGTTTTATTTTAACTGGCTTTACGCTTGTGCGCCTCGCTTAATTAATTTCATTATATGGAATTTCTCGTGCATTTATTTTCAATAACAATCATTATAAATTTCAAAATAATACTTATTTCTGTTTATTTATTATGTTATATTATTTGTTTTAGTGGTTTAACTGCATTACAAAAATATTTTATTGTATTTTGATAACAAAAAAAGTTCATACCAAGCGGATGTTGGCAACGTATAAATCATAATTATTTCTATATATTATTCGAAATTTACTTACTTAAAAAGATAAATTATATTCACACACTAAACGCTAATAAAACACTAGAAAAATCCAAAAGTCAACACAATAACGTCCACACGAAAATGGCGTACGTATTGAACGTAGATTATAAATGAATATCCAAAGAGTAAGTGACTTTTTATTGCACTTGAGGATAGGAAATTTCATATTGAGCCTATAACGCCAAAGTTACAAAAGTAGTCTCTAACCATAAGTATTTATGGGTTAAAGTACTGTAGGTGGGTGCGATCGAATTCGGTCACTTGGTATTTAACGGAAGATCGCCGCGACCGAATTCAGCCGCATGGGAGTTGAGAGAAAACTATGGCCAACTCCGCTGGACTCATCCTAATAATCTTAGAGGTATATTAATGTTTTTTTTTTAATTATTATACGTAACCGTCAAAGTTTTATAAAAATTGAAATGTACATAAGTTTAAATTTTGGATGAGTATTGTTTGTCGTATTTTTTCCCGGATGTCAGCAATTACGAGAGTTAAAAATGCCGTGTACACCTAATAAACCGTTCAGTGTAAAAATAACTTGTATTTCCGATTTATTTACGAATGTTTAATATGTTTACGGTATTTCTGTTACTGTATCCCAAAAGTACGATTATTCGTAGTCCATGAAAATAGTAGCTGACTTGTCCACCAACCGATAGTGCGGCGACGCGTTGCCACAAACAGACACAATCAATTCCTTTACTTTGTCAGTACGATACGCGACGAAAATTTATTAGTCGCTACTACAAAAGAGAAAGCTGCAGTGACCACAAGGATATTTTCTTTTCGACAATCGAATTACTTATATAGGATTTTATTAAATTTTAACTAAGTACATTTTCTTTTTTTTTTCTTTTTTTATGGGATAGGATGACAAACGATCACACAGGCCCATAAACATTAACATCTATCCTCGATTACGAATCAAAATGCAGATCCGTTGTCATCCGTGAGGACTTAGATGGAATGCCTCGTTTCCAGTAAAAAGGGTCTCCGGTTCTCGACACTCACCATACCAAACACAGCAGCATTAAGCTACTATTTGATTCAAGCTATTAGATATTTAATTTTGATTTAAGCTACTATTGTATTCTGTAAGAGCGTGGTCCTTCCCCGGTTGACTCAAAAACACACAACATACAACTCGAGAAACGATTTCAAAGAAGCAACAAGCTCGCTACTATGTATTCCGATTTCATTCGTGAATACATTGACCTGGGACATATGAAACCATCGTTGATGTCATCGTCACTGGAAAAAGAATGTCACCTATCTCACCAGGAAGTACTGCGGGAACAATCAACTACGACTAAACTGCGGGTTGTTTTTAACGCCTCACAATGAACTACAAGCGGCTACAGTCTCAACCAATTGCAAGAAAATGGTCCCAATCTACAAAAGGACATACAAGCCCTCATATTAAAATGTAGATCCTACCGGTATGCCTACACTGCGGACATTGAAAAAATGTGCCGCTGTATATGGGTTGCTGAAGATCAGGAAAAAATTACAAAAAATAATTTGGCGACACTCTCTAGCTGAGGAACTACAAACCTTCCAAATATGCACAATTACCTATCGGATGAAGTGCGCTCCATGGCTAGCGATGCGCACACTCAAACAACTCGCATTTGACGACGGCCACAAGCATCCCGAAAAGGCACATATACTTCAAAATCAGTTCTACGTTGATGACCTTGTAAGCGATCATAAAACAATTACGCTAAATAACTTCAAACATCACTTATAAACATGCGCGGAGGCGGTATAAACTTACGCAAGTGGTCTGCGAGTCATCCTGCGTTACTAGAAAACTTATCCGAGGATCAATTCTCTATGGAATATAATTTTGACTTCAATCATAAAGAGCCAATGAAAACGCTCGGCCTTGGATAATGAATGTTATTGTGTTAAGGTTTTGTGTGAATATAATTTATCTTTTAAACTAAATAATTTCGCGTAATATAAATAAAGAAATAATTGTGATGTTCACGCTGCCGTCATCCGCTTGGTATGTAATTTTTTGTTATCAAAATACAATAAAATCTTTTTGTGATGAAGTAAAACCTGAATAAAACTATTATTTACGGATTTTATCGCGTTTAATTACTTTAATTTATTTTTATTATTATCCTAGTGCTTTACAGCACCTATGGTCACGTGGGGGGACTGAGATGTTTGACGTCCCAATGTCATAGTTAGTCCGGCTAGCTTCAGTTTTTTTTAATATTAATTTTTGGTCCGATTTACGCAAAACGAGCTTATATTATCATGAAGTCTTGCAGTGGTATGCTTGGGTTTGGGTTTAATTTTGTTAATTATAGGATCCCAAGCAGATGGTAGCACCCAACCATCTTCTCTAATGAAATTTGGATGTTTTTTAATTTCAATAGCCTCGCGTATTATCCTTGGTAGGAATCGGTGTTCTTTTGTGTGAATTTGTGGTTTATCAAATCTAATATAATGGTGGGGACGATCTTGAACATGTTCGCAGACTGCAGACTTCCCGGAGCGTCGGTGCTTCACATCAGCTATATGTTCCTTCACGCGGGTTTTTATAGATCTCTTTGTTTGACCTATGTAAGAGAGACCACATTCACAATCTAAGCTTGTTACATCTTGTAGAGGAATATTACATTTGATGGATGGTAAAAATTGACTAATCTTCTTCAGCGGCTTGTAGTATGTCTTAATGGACGCTCGCTTCAAGATGTAGCCAATATTTCTTGAGAAAATGTTTACGAGTGCCGGGACATACTTTTCTCTGAAGTCGAGCCTTTGCTGAACAGAGTCTCGGATTGGGGGCGACTAAATCTAGTCCAGTTTGACCCCCAGAAGACACAAGTTTGCGCGTTAACCGCTAAAAAGAACCCCTTTGTCGTATCTACCCAGTTTCAAGGCACATATCGAGTGACGTGCAGTTTCGTGGTCACTTGGAAGAGAAGGCCAAATTGGCCTCTAAAAAGCTAGGCGTGCTCAGCAGAGTGGGACAGTATTTCATGGCGGCACATCGCCTGCAACTTTACAAGGCGCAGGTTCGGCCGCACATAGAATACTGTCCCATCTCTGGGCTGGGGCTCCCCAGTACCAGCTCCTTCCACTTGACCGCATCCAGCGCAGAGCGGCTCGAATCAACGACGACCGAGTGTTTTCCGATCGGCTCGATTCACTGGCACTGCGAAGAGATGTTGCATCTCTTTGCATTTTCTTTCGCATATACCATGGAGAGTGCTCTGAGGAATTGTTCAGATTATTCCCAGCCGCCAAATTTCGTGAACGCTCTACGCGGCAAACGTCGCGATACCATCCACATCATCTGAATGCTTGGCGGTCCACCACTGTAAGTTTCAAGAGGAGTTTTCTTCCGCGTACAACCTCTCTGTGGAATAGTTTACCAGCAGCGATTTTTCCGGACCGATACGACCTGGGAACCTTCAAGAAAAGAGCGTACTCATTTCTAAAGGGCCGGCAACGCACCTGCAATTCCCCTGGTGTTGCCGTTGATCATGGGCGGCGTAGTCACTTAACATCAGGTGAGCCGCATGCTCGTTTGCCCCCTCTTCTATAAAAAAAAATAGCCAATCTTGTCCGTGATTCCTCTGACATAAGGTAGTAGAGCAGGCGCGCGCTCGACTGTTGCCGGCTTCACTCGTTCACTGTGACGTAGGCGCGGGACCCGAAGCTTGTTGTCTTGCAATACTTGCTTGACGTGCTGAAGCTCCGCGGCCAGATGTCTTCTGTCACAGATCCCTCGTGCTCTCTGAAACAAAGATTTACCCACGGTAGCTAACTGTGAAGGATGATGGTGAGATTCACCATTTAGATATCGGTTGGTATGGGTCTTTTTCCTATACACAGTGTGACCAATAGTGTTATCAGGATTTCGGATGACTAAAACATCTAGGAAGGCTAAAGAATTATTTGTCTCTAACTCCATTGTGAATTGTATTTTAGAGTTTATGGAGTTAAGGTGGTCTAAAAATGCAGTTACTTTATCAGATGGTAAAATTGTGAAAGTGTTGTCTACGTACCGCTTGTAGAACCTTGGATTTACAGGAGCAGTAAGAAGGGCTTTCTCCTCAAAGTCCTCCATGAATATGTCGGCGACTTTGGGAGACACAGGTGAGCCCATCGCCACACCATCTACTTGCTTGTAGAACTTCTCCTTCCACAATAGATAGCCAGATGTGAGACAATGTTCAAGTAGTATTGCATATTCTTGAGGCATGTTATTTTCTTCTAGCTTCCTAGTTACAATTGAGATGCAGTCCACAATAGGTAGGCATGTAAATAGTGACTGAACATCAAAACTGACCATAGTTTCATTGTTAGCGAGATGTAGGTCTTTTATCTCACTCACAAAATAGTACGAATCTTTTGTGTGTGCTCTGGTATGTCCTCTCAGTGGTGATAGTATTTTTGCTAAGTATTGTGCCAGCTTATAAGTTGGTGAATCGATCTGGCTCACTATGGGACGTAGTGGAGCCTTTTGTTTTTTGTATTCGGGAACCCATACAACCTCGGCGGTTTGGCACATGATGGTATTAGCGAATTCACGTCGAGATTTAATTTTTCGGAGTATTTCTTTATTAAATCGCTAGTTGTTTTAAGCGTGTTAGTTGTAGGGTCTGTTTTGACCTTTTTATATGTACTTTCGTCCGATAAAAGTTGTTGTATTTTAAATTATATTCCGACGCGTCCATTACTACCGCAGCATTTCCTTTATCCGCGCGGAGAATCGTGAGTTCTGGTCTGTTCCGTAAGTTATTTAGCGCTGTAAATTCGTCTTTGGGAAGGTTTGGTTTCGGCACTGAACTACGACGTAACAAGGACGAAATATCTTGACGTATGGCCTCCAAATCTTCCTTACCGATATTATTCTTAAACAGACAATCCTCAACACTGCAGATAATTTCTTCGTACGGGATTTTTCGCGGAGTTAATGCGAAGTTAATTCCCTTCGCTAATACTTTCATTGTCGGTTCGTCCAGTGTATGTTTTGACAAATTATAGACAGTGCGTTGTTTATAGTTTGTGTCTATGGTCAAGAGTTGTTATTGTTTGTTAATTTTTGGTATTTTTCTATGTTTTTATTTTTGCATTCATTGTATTTCGATGTTTCTCGCTTGTTTAAAGTTTCGATGCAATTATTAAAATCTAATGTCGTTAAAATTGTCTTTAGTTCACTGGACAAATTGTCTATGGTGTTGTTTATAAAATGTAAATCGAACCGTTTCTGCTGAATCACCGTCCGTAACAACTTTTTACTGGCCTGATTTAAGATCTTAGCGCTTCCTCGAATGTCATTTTTTGTTGATATTTTGACACACGTAGGAATGAGATTATGGTCTCTTCATCTCTTCAAGAAATTTAAATATATCTTACGTGCTTGGTTTTAAGATCTTCTAATTGGCGAATGTTATTTGCTATTACCAGTCCGTACTGGTTCACATAATGATTTCTTAAATTTACGCGAACACTACACATTGAATTAAACTATTATTTACGGATTTTATCGCGTTTAATTACTTTAAGTTATTTTTATAATTATCCCGATGTATCCTCTACAAGATGCAGGTGTATACAAGCTAGATTGTGAATGTGGTCTCTCTTACATTGGTCAAACAAAGAGATCTATAAAAACCCGCGTGAAGAAACTTATAGCTGATGTAAAGCACCGACGCTCCGGGAAGTCTGCAGTCTGCGAACATGTTCAAGATCGTCCCCACAATTACATTAGATTTGATAAACCACAAATTCTTGCAAAAGAACACCGATTATACCAAGGATGATATGCGAGGCTATTGAAATTCAAAAACATCCAAATTTCAATAGAGAAGATGGTTGGGTGCTACCATCTGCTTGGGATCCTATAATTAACAAAATTAAACCCAATCATAAGCATACCACTGCAAGACTTCATGATACTATAAGCTCGTTTTGCGTAAATCGGACCAAAAATTAATATTAAAAAAAACTGAAGGTAGCCGGACTAACTATGTAATTGGGATGTCAAACATCTCAGTCCTCCCCCGTGACCATGGGTGCTGTAAAGCACCCGAAACGTCGGGATAATAATAAAAATAATTTAAAGTAATTAAACGCGATAAAATCCGTAAATAATAGTTTTATTTAATGTGTAGTTTTCGCGTAAATTTAAGAAATCATGAAGTAAAACCTGACTTTTGTTTAAATCACAGGATAGAGAATTTTGTATAGATTTGACAATACTAAACTTCTTCACAGAAAAGTAGTCTCTAAATATAAGTTTTAATGGTTTAAAAAGCTGTGGGTGGGTGCGGTCGCATACTACCGTTCAGGATTTGCCGGACGCATGCGACTGCATGGGATTTTTATGGGGATTGAATGGTTAAGAGGAACAATGCCAGATAAAGGGAGTACAGTAGCTTAACGTCAATAATTTGCATTAAAAACGATAATAAAACGAAATATATTATTTACAACGTGCGGGTTCGGTCTCACTGGATCACTGTTGCCATTTTTGGGCCGGGGCTACCCAGTGCCAGCTCCTTTTATTTGATCACATTCAGCGCAGAGCGCTTCGAATCGTTGAGAACCCAACAGTTTTTGATTGACATGACTCCGTAGCGTAGTGACGAGATGTTGCATTTATTTGCGTATTCCATAGTATTTACGGTGAGTGCTCAGAGGAATTGTTTGGACTAATTCCAGTCGGTTGATTTCACCATCGTACATCGCGTCAGAACTCGAGAATTTTTACCACCTGAATGATTCGTGGTCCACTGCTATGTGATTTACAAGAAGTTTTCTTACTCGCACAACTTCCTTGTGGAATAGACTACCACCAGCGATATTTCCGGACCAATACGACTTAGGCATCTTCAAGAAAAGAGCCTACTCGTTTTTGAAAAGCCGGCTACGCAACTTTGATTCACCTGGTGTTGCAGTTGTTGGTTAGTAGTCAGTTAGTAGTGGCGGTATCACTTATTTCTGTGAGCTGCATGCTCGTTTGCCCCCCTCTCATATAAAAATAAAATAAAATTATTACGATTTTCAATGTGAAAGAGCTGTCCTCATATATCTAAATTTTAGCTAGTTTAGATAAATTTAGTTAAGGAAAACTTAGCACTTCAGCATATCCTGTAAAAAAGATTAGATGCCTTACGTGTATTAAAATAGCTAGATTAGTTTATTTTAGTTATTTTCATAGCAACATGTCATATAAAATCCTGAGATGAGGTCATGCGACTGATATTGAAACTATGTTAGTTTTGAAGATGGGAGCCATTAGAGCAATGTCTAACCTAAGTCCAGTCCTAAGTAAGGAATCCCTTAGAGAAATTTTTTAAGAAATAAATATATAAACTTTGACCTCTCAATATATTAACACAAATTGAATGTACACAAAAACCAATATAGTTTTATTAAAAATGGTGATTTATGGTAAGTAAATACTAGGAACAAGAAACAGTTACTTGACTCCAAAGTTTCAGTAATTCCTTCCTGGGGCAATGTAAAATGCTTTTATGACAAAGTCCCACAAAATATGCAGATCTTATCTATCAAAAGTTTTTAAGCATTGCTAAACAAACTATTTAGTAATTGTTATTACACTACTAAAGGTTACATGACTGATAATGATAATGACTGATTACATGGATCCGACGCACGGTTGCATCGCTGGCCGATTGTAAATAGTTGGGGGCCCAATTAATGAGCCAGCCACTCGTGAAAGGCTGCTCCGCTCTTATTAAATATCCTGGGATGGCTCCACCATGCCAGTTGGCAACCGGAGGAGAGGGACTGGTGGTGATTTCCAGGGGGGTTCGGGCATCCCCGCGACCTCCAGACTTGGTGCCATCGACACTGTGACTCTGTTTGCGTCTCTAGGTTATATGTGTGACGCTTCGTCCAACTGCAATTCTCTCACCCTATTCACTCAAGCAATGATGAGAAAACCAAAAAAGAAGAGTAAGTTTGTACAGCGGTTGCACTCCCTCTCCATCAAAGTGCACCTCACAAACATCCTACGCCCACACCGTAATCTCATGCAGTCCATTACCACCTTGAGACTGACAAGCCGCAGTTGCTCTTCTTGACTGATGTCCTCTAGATGCGGCGTACCTTGGCTACCCTGGGTACACATTAGAGCATAATCTCCCCCAGCGTTCCGAAATCTGTGCTTATGTTTGTAACAACATCTGCTGTAAGCATCTTCGTCACCTGTAAGACCCCACTTTCTCTACGATCTAGGTATTCATAGACACAAGAATTGATAAAATTATTTATTGTGTGTCTATCGATCGCACAGCGGTAACCAGGAGACAACTTGGCTATTTGAACACCTCAGTAAAGCCTTTGATGTGGCTCTCAATCAGTACCCTAATGCACAGTTGGTTTTCCTGGGGGAATTTAATGCCTGTCATCAGGACTGACTGTTCAAACACCAGAAGACCAACCACGCTGGGAGAGCGGAGTGGAACTTTACCTTGTCGCTGGGACTCTCCCAACTGGTATAACAAGCAACCTGATGTGGATGGTCACATAGCCAACTGCCTCAATCTTCTACTTACGACCGATTCAGATAGGTACAATGTACAGGTTACCTCACTCTTGGGAACATCTCCCACTGTCTGGTGAAATCTGTGTCATTATATTCCCCACCCAACTACGATTTTCACGGTGTGCGGCGAGTGTGGCGATACAAGTCAGCAGATTGAGATGAGATGCGGCATTTCTTTGCATCTTATCCTTGGGGGTAGGTCTAATTCTCGTCTGGAGTTTCGTCGAGCTGCGCGGATACCATGACCGATGTGATACGTCAAGCGATGGAGTATTTGATCCCCTTTACTGACGTGCCCATTGGAGGTAAGCTCGCCCATGGTTCAACGACGAGTGTGCTCATGCTAAAAAGCACATGCATATGGCGTACTTATCCTGGGTTGATGCTCGAGACCGCAAAGCTCCGGATGTTAGCCTTAAGACTTTAACCAAGCCGCCAAGTCTTGCAAAAGGCAGTTTCGACCGCATTAAATGCATCAGTACAATGCTTTCTGTCATACTATCTGGCAATAGAGCTTTTTGGTCTCTCGCCAAAGCAGTAGAGACAAACTTCTGTCGGTCTAAACTGCCTCCGCTGGTAAAACCAGATGGCTCATTGGCAAAAGGGGATTTATTTGCTTCTCTTTTTGCTTGCAATTCGCGTCTGGATAGTAGCAACAGTGTACCACCTCAATCACCTCACTGGTGATTGGTTTGGAGGTTCTTAAAACCTTGCGAAATCTAGAAGTGAACAAAGCTAGTAGACCTGATGGTATATCGGCTATGGTTCTAAAGATCTGTGCCCCTGAGTTGTCTCCTGTGTTGACGCACTTGTTCCGCCTTTTATTCAAGAATGGAATAGTGCCCAAATCTTGAAAGCTGTCCAATTTCCAGCCTGTGCGCAAAAATGGTAGCCGTGCCGACCCTGCTACCTGACCTCCTTAGTGACCGGTAATACGAGTTTCGACAAAATCGGTCAGCTGGGGACCTTCTAGCGTATGCCACACACGTGTGAGACGAGACATTCGAGAACAGTGGGGTAGCACTTGTTGTTTCCCTTGATATCTCCAAGACCTTTGATAAAGTTTGGCACGCTATCCTTTTGGGTAAGCTTCCTGATTACAGCTTATCTCCTCGTTCGATTGAATGGATAAAGGATTTCCTGAGTGAACCGTCTTTCCGGGTCATCATCGATGACTGTTCATCCCATCCTGCGAAGACAGATGACGTTGTTCCTCATGGGTCCGTTCTCTCCGCAAATGCTTATGCCCGGTATCTATGGGTATGCAGACGATAGCACAGTTTTGGAGAGATACCAACTAAGTGCTCGGGCCAGTCAGGATTAAATCCAGTCCGAAAGACAGACTATGATTGAACGTGTGAATCTTACACTACAGACAGTCTCCGAATGGAGCGATGCCAATCTCGTGAGATTCAAGGCCTACAAAATACAAGCGGGTCTTTTCACCGCTAAAAGGAGCCTGCTCATTCTGGCTCCTACTTTCTTAAAATGTATCCTTGGAGTACACTCATCGCCTTCAATTGTTAGGGGTTGAATTTTCTCTGAACCTCAACTATGGGCGGTTCTTTGAGTCCAGAACCAAAGCAACCGCAAGGAAACTTGGTATTCTTGCAAGGGTACGGCGGTACTTCACGCCGGGACAGCTCCTTACCTTAAATAAAGCGCAAGTCCGCTCGTGCATAGAGTGCTGCTATCACATATTGGCTGGTGCTGCAAAATGCCATTTGGCAGCGTTGGATTCAGTGCAGAGACGTGTCAAGAGGCTCATTGGTAACCCTGATTTGGTTGATGTTGTGGAATCAACATTGTCAGCCTTAAATACAGGCGATGCGAAGCCAGCCTCTCGGTATTTTATAGGATGCATTTCGGAGAGTGTGCGCAGGAATTGCACGCTTTAATTCCTCCCTCTCCTTTCCACCATCGGACGACCAGGTAGTTGGCGGGTCTTCACTCCTTTGTTTTCGATATTCCATGCAATATAAATAAACGGTTTACATCGACATTTTTAATACGTGCAGCAAAGGAGTGGAATAATTTGCTGGCATCTATCTTTCCGTCCGAATACAATCTGGGCGTCTTCAAGACAAGAGTGAATAGGTATTTGTTACGCTAAAACAGTGCGATTTCCATGTATGGCTGAATCACCACTGACCACCAAATGGGTTTGTGGTCAAGCACTGGCTTATAAAAAGTAAAAAAAAAATAACCGGGAATGAGGGGATCGCTACCATACTGTTTCTAGATGTTATCATACTAATTATGCAAAGTATTTATTATAAATTACGGTTAAAAAAGTGTAGTTGGGTTTATTGCTGTTGTCTTCCACGAAAGAGGTTTTTTCCAAACCAGTGGTGAATCGAATGACTTTCAAGAAGTATTATTTTCTCTAATCAGAATTCTCTAAAACACCTTTACAGTTGATGATACATGTGGTTATGGGAAAATATTCAGTATTTTTTTTTGATAATGCCAACACCTCTTTTCCCAATCAAACCTTTCCACACAAATTTACTGCCGAATATAGCCCCTTTAAAAACTGCTCAAGCACGATCACATTGCCACTTCAGCTTACTAATCCGTTAGTCTGTGTCAGTTACTGTGGTTCTGCTGCGGATATCCTCATTACGAAGTCCATTAAGCAGAGAAACTTCATGCACAGCTTTCTCCATAGCTCGCTGAGTGACCTTGAGTTTCATCTTACGGTTAATAATAAAAGACGACGTCTTTGTATATGACTTCCAAAAAGAAGTACCTGGCTAGCCTTGCGCTAGACATAGGTTCAACGTTCACCGCAAACAAAGTTTTTGTAACGATGCCAAAAAGTAGCCCACCAAGGCAGAAGATTTTTTTAATATTTATTATGTTTTAGCTATGCAAGTATCTTCATGATGTTTCCCTGCACCCCCAAGCACGTCGTAAAACAGCAGTTTAAAAGTGCAGTTGGCAATTACGTTTGTGCCTGAGGGAAATAAACTAAATTTGTTCACGCAGTGTTTATTAAAGGTGACCTTATTCCCTGAACTGCTATTTCTCTTAAAATGTATTTGTATGTACTGAAATGTGGTCATAATTAAGAAATCATTATGAAACTCCAGTTATGCTGAGCTATAACAATTTTTATAGGAATAACAGGGTGGTTGCATTTTGGAGATCAGGCTGTTAAGATCCCAATAGGGTTTATGTAACTTAATGAAGCATGTTTCTGTTCACTTCTACACTGTAAAGTAAGCTCTTAATAGTTTCCGTATTATGTAGATTATTATCAGTGGAGCAATTAGGAAGAGGAAAAGCACTTAATATATAACCATTAGGATTAAACAAATTAATCCTTTGTTATAGTAAAATTGTGCTATTAAATAATAATAGATTTAGTTTTATATATTGCACATTTGTGGTTTTATTAATATGTATTTTTGTTAGGTTTTTGTATGTTTAAATTAAGTTATTTCTATTAATATAAATTACCAGCGTTGATCGGTAGTAAATCTAGCCATGCTCTCTTTTTTGCTTCGTCTTCCATTCGTATCTCATTTTCCCATGATTACGTATAAACATTATCCCACAAATCTATATTAACATTATCCCACACAGTCTCCAAGTCTAAATCTCTACAGTTCATCCAACCATCAATATTTTCTAGCTGCCTACATTTATGCCTGTCTTTCATAATTTTATCTTGGAACCTTTTATTCAACATAGATTACAAATAATACTTATTTAAAGTCACTCTATTGTTTACTTACCACCGATTCGGAAAAAACCTCCGCCCTGAGGAGAACCAGCATGAAACCTAGGTACTTTTTTTAAAATCTAAGCTTATAACCATGTTACAGAGCTTATAGTATGTTACAGAGTTTACGTCACAAAACAAATTTCCTTAATATTATCATCATGATCATTATCATCTTATGATGATAATGATCATGATGATAATATTGTTACGAGCTTAGGGTTCGTGACAGTAAAAACTGCCAATTGAATTACCAAAATTAACACTTTAATTACCACTTACAAGCAATTGACAGCAATTAAGACTTAAAACACACAAATGTTCACTTTATTTCGCCTTAAGTCGCATTAAGTCTTCGCTTGTGTCGCCAATTCAATACTTTTTCACATTTTCCATCAAGTACCGATCCCGACCGACTAGGTGTAGAAAATTCGAGTGTGGAGCTTTCCAGAAAGCTTAGTTCTTCTATTCGATACTAGATGCTGCTAATGGGAGAGTTATAGAAAGATCTTGACGCTCTTATTAATGCTTCTTGATACCAGATGATGCTAATAATAATCCGCTGTCTACCGGGCACTAATTGTGGCGCGCAACAATATTAAGACTGTAATCAGCTCTTCACAAGGCCACTGCTGAACATAAACTTCCACAAAGAAAATCCAAATAGCCCGGTCTGCTATATTATAATAACCATTTTTTAAAAACTTATATAAATAAAGTTTTTTAACTGTGAGCAAGTCAATTGTGTATATTTTATGATATTTTCAACGTCTGACTAGCTAATAATTCTACCTAAACAGAAGTAATTATCCGTACCTGTATTAGACTCCCGGTAAACCCTTGTATTTAAAACACTCCGCTTCTCATTCTTCCAACCACAAATATAAATTTTATAATGTTTCTATACTTAATATAAGTAGTAACGCGCCTTATATTTGGCAAAAAATGAATGCAATTTATTTTATTGCCATTCAAAACCAATAAAACTACAAAGAACTAAAAAAATGACTACACAATATATTAAAAATAATAAGTTAAAGCACTATTTATGTTTATGCTTGCTATTTACTACTATTACTATATATATATTTATATTTGCTATTTACTTAGCTATTTATGTTGTAATTATTTAGTACTGAATGTGTTGACAAAAATAAAATAAGTAAATAAATAATTAAATTTTAAAAGAAATGAAAATTACACACACATAGCAATTTAGTAGTAAGAAATAGTGATGTATTTTTCGAATTTTGTATAAAAAATATTCACATTTTTTCCTTCATAGTCGTCCGATTTTGATCTATGTTCGAAATTTCATGTGTCTAGTTCACCGGGAAGTGCTCGAAATTTCAGTTGCAAGATCCCACCCGAAACGACAGACAGACAGAAAAACGAGAAAGTGACTAAATAAAAACTTAAAACTTGAGGTAATCTAAAGAAATTTGTGTTTAAATTTTGAAAGTTTCACTCCAGTAATTGACAAACCTATTTGCCCGCAAGAAATACGTGCTGGTGGTAAGGAAGTCTTGCAAAACTGACATTAAAATAATCAAATCATACTATTGTAAGAATTGTCTAAAAAAATCAGTACTTTATTTGATTTATAAAAAAATATTTCTTAACATTGCTACAGCGAACATGTATTCATTTCTGTGATAAAATTTTTAATAGTGTTACGCGCTCAAATCGACAATACACTAGCGCCATCTAGTGTCAGGAACGAGAGCGAGGGGAGCATTGAGAAAATGACATCACAAATTACTCAACCGACAGCGCCTAGTCGAAACTCGAACGCTCGGTACCTTGCGCGTGTTTACTTGAACATTCTGGATATTTCTTTGCTAATTTAAATATATAGGCGCTGCAAGATGCGATCGAGGCAGTGTTGATTTGGCGAGAAAAGCGAAGCTTCGGAGCGGAATAAAGTGAATTAGTTTGTCTAATTATTAGTGTTTTTAACTTTAATTTGTGTAAAGTAAATTAAAGTGTTAATTCAGGTCATTTTATCGGCAATTTTTATTGTCACGAACCTCAAGCTCGTAACAATAGGTTCATTTTTTTACTACGTATTAAAACGTATAATACAAATGTTCATTGTGTGTAAACAGATATATAAGGATTAAGGGTGATAGAGCGAGCACGTAGTTCAACATTCATTCTCGATTAATAGTCAAATGTTGACGTGCAAACCTGAGACTAAGATAGAATGCCTCTTTTTCAGTTATAATGTTTTCTGATTTTATGCCCACTGCGCGAAACATATTGGGGTTATGATGCTATTTTATGCTGGTGTGCAGTAAAAGTGTGGCCCTTCTTCAGTCAAGTCTATTCATTCGTTTGTTTCACGCATAAAACATAATATATTATATGACACATACATAACATAGTAGCTGTGGAAGCTACTTTAAAAGAACAAAACTTCCCGTATCCTATCGTTAGAGGTGACTATGGGAATAAAAAACTATGGGAAATAAAGATCTCTTTGTCGCCAAAAGATGACACACCCATTTTTTAGTTTAGAAAAATTAGGATCATAATAAAACATTTTAATGATTTATCGTATTTAAAAATATCATTTCATTAATGAAAATCTTACTTTTTTATTGATGACTTTTATATTTTTATTTTCTGGATGAGGACTTTGCGCTCTTATCTCAGGAGTTTAACTGGCGCAAAAGTTTTTGCTTAGGGAGCAAAGTTCACCAATGTGTTTTTTTATTATATATTATTATTGTGACACGCTTTCGTTAGAGCTTAGGTGCAAAGTTTATATATGGAGGAAAGTTATATACTTTCATGTTGTGAATTAATTTTTTAAAATATTTACGGTAGAAAGTTTATGACCGTAAATCTTTTACTGCTTCTTTTTAGCTGAAAAAAACTGTTTGGCGGCTAATCGTAAAATCTATTTAGTTTTTACCTTATATTAACAACGTTACCTCAAGTTTTGGCAACTTCGAAAACAATCGGAATTAGCAAATGCGCAGATGAAATAATATAGCTACAGCGTTCACTCGTCATTTCTTAACCAAGACATATTTAATTCCAAGGCATGAGTGGAGGGTCTTACAAGTCTACTGCTAAGTATAGTATACACGAAAGTAAAGTTACAGAACATAGCCATTGCCACATGCATCCATCGGCATGCTACATCTTCCTGATAACAACTTAACTATAAGAAACTGGGTTTATTTAGGTTCTCGCTTGCAAAGTGTGACTTGAAAACTACTCTCTTTTTTGCTCACTTACACCGAAATTAAACAGAGGTCTTATCTACTTCACTGGCACGGCTTTTATTTTGAAATAATACCTAATAACCTTATTCTCCTTATACAATTTAAGAAATATTTTACATTTCTATCTCACTCTTTCACCCTTTTTAAACGACATTAGGAAAATACAGGTGTAAATAAAATATATATTTGAGTTAAATTGTTATTTTTAAAACAGAGAGAAGTAAAAAAGTTAATGTGTTCAAATACTTACTTAATTTAATATCAAATCCACATAATAAAATTTTCTTGTAATTAAGAACATAATGGGAGTTCTAGCGCGTTTATTCTGACGCTGAGGCCGCAAATTAAAAAAGCTGTTATGGCATTTCTAATTAATTGCTTACTTAGCTTTCATAGCCTTGTACATCAATATTATCTATGCTTTCACTTATTGCTGCTTTATAAGTCATGACAGTGGCCCGTAATTTAACGAAATTCTTTCATTGTAAGAGCTAGTTAGTGATAGTAGTATTCTAAATAACAACAGCAACAACAGAGAACACTATTATTTTTCATAAAAATGAAGTTACTTACGATCTTACTGTCCACTTGACGATAAGTAGCTACTGCAGCGCAAGAACAGCTGCAGCCAAATTCAAAAAAATTATGATTCAGATACGATGAAATGAATGGAACATGGAATGTCTTACATCGGATCGGAACAACCACAACTTTTTGTCGGCAAAAATACCTACCTGGACGGACACCTAGACAGAATAGCAATCCCATCACCCAGTAATAAAATTATACCCTTACCATTATACTTTTAATTTAAATTACTAAATAAAACTCGTAAAATAATGTATCTTCTTAATCAAGTCGTATGTGTACATAGTGTAAGTATACATGTATATAGTCTGCCTCTTTGTTTTAGTGGTTGTAAACCTGACTACTGATTATAAGGTACCCGGATGCAATTCTCGAATCGGGCCAAAAATCTATTATTAAATATTTACCTTTAAGAAATCACAGTAGCTGCACGGAGTTAGGAAATTGACGGTGCCTCACCCCTGTACCTCAAAAAGCACGATATATATATATATATATATATATAAGAGTATATATATATATATATATCCCCTTAGACCCCAAGCGTTTGAATCCCACCGCGGCGCTATTCCGCCAAATTCAAGCGGTCGAGTTCGATCGCGCACAACCACAGCACTTTAAACCATTAAAACTTATATTTATACACTAGTTTTCTATGAAGAAGTTTTACATTATATAATCAATATTAAATTTTCTATCCTCTAGTGCAATAAAAAGTCAAGTAATCCCATTTATATTTATTTATAATCAACGTTCATTTCGTACGCAATTTTAGCATAAATGTTATTTTGTTGATTTTTTGACTTCTCTAATGTTTTATTATAAAATTGTAATGACAGTTTTTGTGTGGATATAATTTATCTTTTTACGTAAATAACTTCGAGTAATATATATTGAAATAAATGTGATTTTCACGCTGTCGACATTCGTTTGGTATGTTTTGTTTTTGTTATCAAAATGCAATAGTCTTTTTGTAATGAAGTAAAACCTGACTTTTATATAGAGAATTTTGTATACATTTTATAATGCCAAATTTCGTCAAAGAAAAGAAGTCTCTAAATATAAGTATTAATGGCTCTAAGTGCTGCAAGTGAGTGCGTCCGGTTTCCCCACGATGTTTCTCTTCACCACCGAGCACATCACCACCGTGAATAGCGCTTCGATATGACAACGAAAACGGTTGTATATGCTTATCCCAATCCCTTTGTTAATTTTCCAAACTTTTTCTAGATGCTACCATTCCATCAGATTGCTGGTGATAAGAAGTTGTTCTTGTTTTATGAGTAACCAGAACTCAGCAAGTTTGCTGGAATACTTGAGACTCAAAATTCCTTCCTTGATTCCTGTGAATCTCCAAAGGTACTCCAAAATAACAGAAAAGTTCATGAACTAGCAATAGTAGTAGTAGTTCTGCAACTGTTGAAGCTTGTTGATTCGGAATGGCGAAGACTTCTGGCCACTTAGTCAAGTAACCACTTGTTACCACTTTCACTTGGCGGCCTCGCAACATCAATGGCTATTCTCTCCCATAGTGGACCAACATTGTACAGCTTCGGTGCGACTCTACTACGAGTCTGCGGTCCCTTTACAGCCGCACAACTTGTAAATCTGCAACACCAGTCCTCGACACCGTCTCGATAGTGGACCCAAAAAAACCGTTCTCGTATCTTCAGTAGAGTTCGATTAACTCTCAGATGGCCACCTGAACAATGATTATGATACAGCTGTAGAACATCCGGTACCTTAGCTTTAGGGACAACCATTTGCAAATGACAGTTCTCTCCTCGAATATTTTCCAATTTACGGCACAGAATCCCATCCTGAAGCGGCAACCTATCCCAATGGGCCTAATATCTTTTCGTGGTCGAACTCATCCCTGAGATGTCGCATCACTTGGGCTTACGAGCACTAACCTTAATCCATTCCAGAATCGGCTTGATGTCCGTATCTTACTGCTGTGCGTTTTGTAAGCTGTTATTCCACTCGTTCCTGAGGTGATCTGTCCTGAGCATTTTTACAGATACCACTTCCTTACCCTTGCCTAGTACAGTGCTTGCAATCTTCAGGGCAAGGTCTTCTTGACATTTTGACTTGACTTGCATCTGCGTTGCCATGAGATTTCCTGCTGCGGTATTCGATCACAAAATCGTATTTCTGCAGCTACTGGACGGTGTTCACTTAGGATAGTACGATTGAAGATGGCCTCTTTTCCCCACAGCCGTAGTTCCTGGGGCTATATTATTTATATCATTCGCGAACTGTAGCTGCTTAAACCTATCTATCACGATGAGAGCCATGATTTTGCCACTGCTGGGCAGTGCTAGCAGTTAGCTATACTACCCTCTCAAGTTTGATCACCTTCCCTTTCTACAGTTCGCTTAGGGCAGCTGGAGGTATGACGGCCCCTTTCCCCACAGTCAAAGTACTTAGGGCTGTATCCTTTATTTTGGTTATGAACTGTAGCTGCTACAACCTTCCTGACGCGATGGGAACGATGATCCTGCGGCACGGCTTCGACCTCCAGTGCATGGGCCAAGGTGTCCTTAAACGTTTCGTGGTTCCCGAGCCTAACAGCTGCTCTGACTTCAATGTCGCGGATGCTGTCGATGAATTTCTGCACCAGGTTCCCTTCAATGAGCGAAGGTACAGACCGATGTGCTTTCGGAACCAGATTCTCCACCTCAAGGACCCACTGGGTCTTTAATCTATGTACAAAAGACAAGTTCCAGGTAAGCATTACCATATCTATCCTCCAATGCTTCAAAGAGCCGCTCGTAAGTCACTTCCTTACCCAGAGCTTCCAGAAAGTTTAAGGCTTGGTCACAAAGGCCTAGTGTAAGAGCAGTTATAGCATGATTTTTATTTCTGCCGTTTGCCTCCAAGACAGCTTCGAACTAGATTTTATAGGCCGACCATGAAGAAGTCCCGTCGAACGGCGGCACTTTGAATCCTCGTAGCAAAGTTGTTGTAGCTACTACCGTAGCTGTAATTTCATAACCCAAGTATGAGTTAAAAATGAATAATGAAAATGATTAAAACATTATATTTCTTATAGAGAATATATGTTGGTGTCTATGGGCCATAGCCTCCACTTACAATAAGGTGAAATTTGTACTCGTTTGTCACAGTTCATTATACATCACACATCATTATACCCCTTCACAAGTCCACTGTTGAATATTCAACAGGCCTTTATAGGCCTCTCCCAAGAAATTCCATAAAGCACGGTCCTGAGCCACCTGCATCCATCGATTTCCTGCATTGTATATGGTCATCTTATGAAGGACTACATCTCAGATGCACAGGTTATTTATTTTATTTTATTTATTTATTTAAAAACTTACATGTAATACCTTAAGCTAAAGGGTACATAGGGCGGGCTTAATGCCATGTGGCATTCTCTGCCAGTCAACCCTGGGTGTAAAGGACAATTGTTGGCAAGTGCGACCATTATAGATAAATAAGTGAACATACTTACACATACATTAAAATATACATATATACAAAGTACATACATACACAATACATTTACAGACAAGAATTAAGGAAAAATAATGTCAATTAGTAGTTGCCTTCAGGTAATGTTCTCGGAGAAGAACATTGAATTTTTTTTTATTTGTGGCATTCCTAATATCATTGGGGAGGGTGTTCCAAAGTTGTATAGCTTGTATCGTAAAAGACGACCTAAAAAAATTAGACTTATGCTGTGGAAACCTTAACATCAGACGGTTTGACTGTCTGGATGTTCCGTCCATCGTCCGACCGTCGATCGAATGAAAAAAATGAAAATTATCCGTAAGATAAGAAGGCGACCTTCACTGGCAACAAAACTTTATATCATTCGAACAAATTTGGTAGTTAGGGTTGTAAACTCAATTTTTTTTAATCTCTATACATAAAAGAACATAAACACTCACGCCTGTCACTCAGAGGGGTAGGCAGAGACTACAGACTTCCACTTAGCACGATCCTGGCATACCTTTCTCGCCTCTTCCACATCCATATACCTACGCATACATGCTCATCGGTTAAGGTTACTCTTAAATTGGCCCATTTTTAGTATATCGCCAATTTGGTCGACAAACTTCCGCCTAGGACGTCCCTTTCCGACTCTTTCATTCACTTCTGCAACATATATTTGCTTTGTCAGTCTTTCCGCATTCATTCTTTCTACATGACCAAATCACCGAAGCATTCCTTTCTTAATCCTGGTCACCGCATCATCTTGCAAACCACACTCTTCTTTTATCACACATCTCTTTCTCTATGCTTAACTTAAAATATAATATGAATAATGATATACCATTATTACAGCTTTTAAAAACATGAGTACATAAAGCTTCTAATTTTCTTTGAAATTTTCCCAAATCGAATGTGATTTGAGAGCAATAAGGTTTATGCCTACCGATCGACCCTTACATATATAAGCGTGTGCAGTAAAATCGGTAAAAATAATGCAATTCTACGCATTTTGAATTTAAAAGATAAATAAAAACAGAATGTTTGAGATTTTTTTTCTTCACCATTTGCCCATATTACTCTATCTATCTATCCTAAACCTTTTCTACAAGTTTGCCCGGTTATTGCAAAATAACCCTGTATAACAGTTATTTTCTGACCTCGCTTCGACTAATGATTTTCACTGAGTCTTATTTTAAGATGCATAATATGTAGACTCGTACTGTGATTCATATATTTCACTACGTTTATTAATTTAGAAGTAAAGTTCATCAACATATTTAAATAAACATACTAATTAAACTGTTCTATTTGATGTGTATTCCACAAGAGATGAAATTTAAATAAATACTTTATAAAATATTACTATATTTTTTGTTTGTGATGGTGCTTATCTCCTAATAAATATTACCTTACCGATATTAATCAATTAGCATAAACGAAGCGACAGTAGCTTAATGGTAGTATTCGGAACACAAAACTTAGAAAGTCGTGGGTTCTAATCCACCATTTGACTACTGTGGTGAACCATTTCTAACACAAGCACTATAAGCTTAGTTAGAGTGGTTAACGGGAGTATTTGTAGTATTATTAGCTTTACTAGTATTTAATGACTTCTTATATTTACGCGAACACTACACATTGAATTTTGAATGATTTTTAATTCCCGAAGTTTAGGGTGCTTTCCAGGAACCATGGTCCCGGGGGACAGAGGTGACTGAGGTCCCAATATCAACTTTAACCCGGAGTACCCTAGAATATGAACATAGGCGGCCTCAACAAACCACAAGATACTCCTCGCAAAATAACATTGATTCGTACCAAGGATGATACGTGAGGCTATTGAAATTAAAAATCATCCTAATTTCAATAGAGAAGCAGACTAGGTACTACCACCTGCTAGGTATCCTGTAATTAATAAAATTAAAACTAAAGCTAAGCATACCACTGCAAAACTTTAAGACACAATAAGTTAGTTCTGCGTAGATTGGACCATAAATCATAATTAAAAAGCTGAAGGTACTCCGGGTTAACATTTACATCGGGATGTCAGTCACCTTAGTCCTCTGTGACCATGACCATGGGGTGCTGGAAAGCATCCTACACCTCGCACAACGCACAAAATAAACCGACAACAATTTTTTTAACAAAGAATTTATTTCTTTGAACTAATAGATTTACTCTTGTAAACTATTTAATGAAATTTTTATCGCGTTCTGTGAATTTTGTGATTCATTATAACGCAAAAGTAAAACACTACTATGACAGCACTACCAATGAGCTACAAAATTTACAAGCACGCAAATCCAATTATTTGATGTTTCAACCCGCTCAGCTTTTAAAATGGAACAGATGTGGACACTTTCAATACGTGCATTCGCAAAAGAATATTTTGCGTATATCGAACTTTAATCTCGGTGTAGTAAGTTTGCAAATAAAATTTTAAAATAACATCTATTTATAGTTATTTTTTGTCTAATATAAATTGATATGATGAGAGAGCTGTCCCGACTGACAATGTTCTTCAGACCGAATTTCGGTCACGGCAGCTAGTGTCAACGGAGACTAAGCATCAGTGTATGACAAGATAATATTGCACGAGTATGTACGCATATGCAATCACTATTCTCTTACACTCATAGACAGTTGAGTCAGCAATCCGAATGACTCAAAGAGATCATTCGGTGTCAGATCGGTCGTGTGTTAACGTGCTTTACGAGGTACGTGGGTTAAGGAAATTAAATTTTGAAATAATACTAGTTTTTAAGGAATTTATCGCTTATATTTAACTTTTTAAATACCCGAAGTTTCGAGAGCTTTACAGCATCCATGATCACGGGAAGGACTAAGATGTTTAACGTCCAGATGTCATAGTTAACCGCGGTTACCATAGATTAAAATTTAACTTTTGTTCCGATCTACACAGTATGAACTTATGGTATCATGAAGTCTTGCAGTTGTATGCTTGGGTTGGGGTTTAATTTTATTTATTATAGGATCCCAAGCAGATGGTAGCACCCAGCCATCTTCTCTATTGAAATTAGGATGTTTTTTGATTTCAATAGCCTCGCGAATCATCCTTGGAAGGAATCGGTGTACTTTATCGAGGATTTGTGGTCTATCAAATCTGATGTAGTGACGGGGGCGATCCTGTACATGTTCACAGACTGCAGACTTCCCGGAACGTCGATTCTTCACATCAGCTATATGTTCAATATATGTGATAAATTCCGTAAAAACTAGTATTGTTTCAATGTGTAGTGTTCGCGTAAATATAAGAAAACATTAAATTAATTTTTTTTGACTTAGAGTTATATTTCATATTTAAATAATAAAACTCAAAAATTCGTTATCACTAGTGAAGGTTCCTCTGGATTATTAGTATCAATGGGCGTTTCTTTAGGGCTCTATTCTTAGTCCATTCCTGTTATAAGTCTATATTAATGATTTACTTTATCTTGCAGGGGACAATCACGATATAGTATTATTTGCTGATTATACCTCTTTTTCCAACTCCAACGACCGTCAAATTATTTTGGCAATGTAAATAATGCTTTATGAAAATTATTACATTGGTTTAACTACAATAATTTGCTCTTAAACGGAAATAAGACAAAATGTATTAAATTTAGAACACCTAATGTTAAATATTCAAATACCAATGTGCTCATAAATGGGGAAGAGCTTAGTTTTGTGGATACCCACTGTTTTTCCTGGTATTACTATTGACGCAAAGCTTCAATAGGGCTCCCATATGTCTAAAGTAATAGGCAGACATGGTTCCGCAGCATTTGCTGTATAATATATTGGACGTCCCACCAATATTGAGACAACTAGCTTAGTTTATTTTAGTTACTTTCATAGCGTAATGTCTTATAGAATATTGCTATGGGGTAATGCTACTGACATTGTAGTCATATTTATTTTTTAAAAGAGCCGTACGGCCATTTATAACTTAAATTGTAAAGAATCTCTTAAACCTCAAGTACTGAGGTCAAAATAAGTCTCACTTTCACACATGTTGGTCCCAGGGACATTATATTATTTAACCATAAAACGACTAATAATATATTTTATATTTGATAGTTAAAAAAATAATATAACAGCAAAACGATAATACTAATTAAATTAAATAAAAAAAAACCAGGGCTCCAAAGTCTTTGCCAGAGATCTGTCTGCCAGAAAGAGCCAACTGTCAAAGCTGAAGACTGAGTGTGGCAACATCGTTTCCGGGACACCTGAGATTCTGAGTGAGATTGAGAGGTTCTATGGGCAGCTGTACACATCATCGTTGGAGCCACACTCAAGTGTGAGTAACGATCCAAGAGCAAGTCTTATCCGACACTATTCCGATGATATCCCGGACGTCAGTCTGAGCGAGATTAGAATGGCTCTCCAACACCTTAAAAACGGCAAGGCCCCGGGCGAGGATGGAATTACAGCGGAGCTTCTGAAAGCGGGTGGAACACCGGTACTTGAAGTCCTTCAGAAGCTCTTCAATTCTGTCCTCCATGGTGGCACTACTCCAGAGGCGTGGAGCAGAAGTGCGGTGGTCTTGTTCTTTAAGAAAGGCGACAACGCTCTCTTGAAGAACTACAGACCGATTTCCCTTCTGAGCCGCGTCTACGTGCTGTTTTCGAGAGTCATTACGAATCGTCTCGCAAGCAGACTCGACGACTTCCAGCCTCCCGAACAAGCCGGTTTCCGAAAAGGCTTCAGTACCATAGACCACATACATACCCTGCGGCAGATTGTACAGAAGACTGAAGAGTACAATTTGCCACTTTGCCTGGCGTATGTGGACTATGAGAAAGCCTTTGATTCCGTCGAAATTTGGGCGGTGCTGCAGTCCCTTCAGCGGTGCCAAGTTGACTGTCGGTATATCGAAGTGCTGAAGTGTTTGTACAGTAGGGCTACGATGGCTATCCGAGTACAGAACCAGAGCTCGAAACCTATCCAACTGCAGAGAGGTGTAAGACAGGGTGACGTTATATCCCCCGAAACTCTTCACCGCTGCTTTGGAAGACGTTTTCAAGCTACTGGACTGGAAAGGATACGGTATTAACATCAATGGCGAGTACATCACTCACCTTCGATTTGCCGACGATATAATCCTTATGGCAGAATCGCTGGAGGACCTTAGCACTATGCTCAATGACCTCAATGGTGTCTCCCAACGGATAGGTCTTAAGATGAACATGGACAAAACAAAGATTATGTTCAATGTCCATGTCACACCTATGCCGGTAGTTGTGGGGAGCACTATGCTCGAAGTTGTTGACGAGTACGTTTACCTGGGACAAATAGTCCGACTAGGTAAGTCCAACTTCGACCGAGAGGTCA
The DNA here is from genome assembly GCA_907164705.1 of Parnassius apollo. NCBI lineage: Eukaryota > Metazoa > Arthropoda > Insecta > Lepidoptera > Papilionidae > Parnassius > Parnassius apollo. The sequence continues at coordinate 11,140,881 of CAJQZP010000288.1, read as the reverse complement.
ATCGACGGATTCAACTCGGCTGGGCAGCGTTCGGGAAATTACGACACATCTTCTCGTCAGGTATACCTCAATCTCTGAAAACTAAAGTGTACAACCAGTGCGTGTTGCCAGTGATGACTTACGGATCAGAGACGTGGTCCTTCACTGCTGGCCGTATGAGGACGCTCAAGGTCGCTCAGCGAGCTATGGAGAGGGCTATGCTCGGAGTTTCTCTGCGTGATAGACTCAGAAATGAGGATATCCGCAGTAGAACCAGAGTGACCGACATAGCCCAACGGATTAGTAAGCTGAAGTGGCAATGGGCCGGCCATATAGCTCGAAGAACCGATAACCGATGGGGAAGAAAGGTTCTCGAGTGGCAGCCTCGTACCGGTAGGCGTAGTGTAGGGCGACCCCCCACTAGATGGAGTGACGACCTGGTAAGATATGCAGGAAGTCGATGGATGCAGGTGGCTCAGGACCGTGCTTTGTGGCATTACTTGGAGGAGGCCTATGTTCAGCAGTGGACTTGTGAAGGGCTGTAATGATGATGATGATGATAAAAGAAGAAACTATAATATAGAAAATCTAAAACTAAAAATTTAAATCGTCAAAAAGACCTGCTCCCCGTGGTATAGTGCCAAGAACGCTGGCTGCGTTTCCTCGCTGAATAGCTATACTTAGCCTTTGAGCGAGGAAAGAACCAGCCCTCTTATCAGCAGCAGCGACGACCAGTCGTGGATACAGTTCCTTTAGAAACTTCATTGCACGTGGACCCCACGGACCGATAGTCTCTACAGCAAATGGCACAAATATGTAGTCATTTCTCAAAGACTCATATTTGCGCCATTTACTAAATTCGGCTGCCTCTGATGCCGACCCGGCTCTAAGGTACCCTTGAGATGAGAGGCTGCCAAAGTGTCAATGGCCCAAAGTAGCATCTCACACTAGGGCTTTACCTCTCTCCCAAGGGACCAAAGTCATACCGTCGGGTCTCTTGCCATTGTCTCTAAATATCCCGCAAGGCTCTAAAACCAAGTGGATATTTATAGAAACAAGAGCCCTTCGGATAATTCGTTCAAAGAACCGTGACGGGAAAACCTACCTGCACTTTTCTTGCATGAAAGTCCGTGGAGCCCAAACTCATCGACGCTGTTACCACAGGGGCACTGGTGAGGTTGACAAATAGCCACTCCTAGCCGGATTCCTACGGCGATGCGTAAGTTTTCCCCATCAAGCAATGTGCCGAGATTACTTGATGGTAGAGCATGTAACCAGTGGCTAGATTCCTTAGTCGAAACAGCTAGAAGGCGAGCCTGATCTTGATGAATATGGAAATTTTGAAATAAATTTTTCTGGACAATCCGTACCAACGGAATATCCCACCTTTTTTGTTGGTTAACTTCCAGTGGGACATTTTCGCCGGGACAAAGCGTTAGCCATGTTTGCTTTGCCTCCGCAGCAAAGCACATGTCTACTTTATTATTTAAAATTGTGTTACATAGGTCATTGACACTATGCACGAAAGCAAGAAAAGCAGGCAATGCGACGCTAGAAATATTTCTTACACCAATTCCACCAAATTTGATAGGTAAAGTGGCTTGATTCCAGGCTATTGTATTTAATCTCAAATTTAGAATGTTTTTAAAGCAATTTTAAGATTACTATGAATATCTTTTAAAATATCCGAACATTTCCAGACTGGACTTGAGCGTAACAAGTATGTAAATTTAGGTACAAGGAGACAATATTTTAAAATGGTAAGGGCAATATGGGGGTTCAAAATATATAATTTATCAACGTGATTTAAAAATTGATCAAATTTTGTTTTTAAAACAGGTTTAATACTATCGAAAAACAACGTAGCACCAAGCAGGTAAAGCGATTCCGAAGTGACAGTTTTTATTCCTGGTTGTCCTGATTGAAATTTTTAATTAAGGTGTCTCTGTTAGAATTAGATAAATTATTAGAAATAAATATTTCACATTTATTTGTATTTGGTTCAAGACCAATATTTTTAAAATTTTGAAAAATATGAGTCAGTTTTAAGTTGTCTTGTAATGTCACTGACAATTCATGAAAACTTTTGATTGAAATTCTAAAGTAATTAAAAATGTTTCTTCATCTTCGCGCAATAATGAATGTAAAGTAGTAAATTCCCCCTGAAGTGCTCTTTGGGCGACGATTAAGTGAACGATTAAGTGATCATTGAGGACGTCATCTGCTTTACCTCCCAGTGTACCGTCGTCCAGATACCAGACATTCAGCTTGGATTTTAAATTTGAAATAATAGGTTGAATTCCCTAACTAAAAAGAGCTGAACGTAATGGATCACCCTGCTGAACACCGACAGCAGACTCAATAATATGGTTTTGATAAAACAAGTTTGAATTTTGACTGTAATATTGCCAAACGTAATGATATATTTCGGGGTATTGTTAGCCACTTCTTTCAGCAGGGTTATCCTATCAATAGAGTTAAAAGCATTTCTAAGATCAACCTTCAGAAGAACATCTGCATTGGAATTAGTTAAGAAAGTACGCACCGAATGTACCGCCGCCTCACAGCCACCTTTGATGCCAAAGCCTAGTTGAGTAGGTTGAAATTTTGTCTTAAGCTTCGAGATTATGTGCCTGCAAGCTAATTTTGAAGTTAAGCATCGAAATCTAGAACCAACAGCAATAGGACGGATACCGTTATCCTTTTTTTGAAGGCACACAATCTTGCCCCATATAAGTAGGGAATGAAGTTGGGATTGACGTTACCAGAAAGCATAAAATTACATAATTTTGTTATGTCATTAAGAAGTACCCTACCGGCGTCACCGGTAGATACGCTTACAAGGTCTTTGAGATGCTGAGGCGTAATCCCGTCAATGCCGCCGGCAGAGCCATTCGAAAATGACAATATTGCGTCTAAAGTGTCTTTTTCGGAAACTTGTAATGGTTGCATAGAAGTATTGTGAGGCAGCGGTAAATTCTGGGAAGGATTGACCGAAGGATGTTTCTGACGAAGGCCTTCAAGAGTTTCGACATTACGAGGAGCGAGGATGTCATATGAGAATAAAATACGGGATGCATTTTTTAAGTCGCCGTCCATTACTTTTGATTCAACTACTTTTTTAAATCAAATTTAGGATAAGGTCGAGAGAAATGAGTATTATAATGATAATATAATAATAATTTTATTTCAGACCGTGGTCCATATATTGTTAGTAACAATATTGGCTTAAAACTATGTTAGTATTGTAAGTAATTACACATTATTTTAATCCTATGACTACGCCCACCCAGTGATTCTGTATGGGACAGTCATATCTTACAGATATCGCTCTCAGGATGCTGTTATTACTGTTTCGTAAGCGTTGCAAGAGTGAGGCTGTTTTCTTTTGAATGATCGCTGAAAAAGTGTCAGTACGCGCTTGTGCAAACATACCTGATGCACTGCAATGCCACGGCAGCCGCAACAACATCCTGAAAGCGTTATTATACTGTACGCGCAGAGCATTGAAAGCTCGACGCGTATATGTCACCCACAGGGCACTAGAGTAAAATGATTGACAAAACGCTTTGAACAGCGTTATTTTAACTGTATCTGTACATCTAGTGAACCTGCGAGCAAGCATATTGGCTCTCACTGTCAACGCCCTGCGCTCCCTTTCTATGTCCTCGTCATCCCGGAGGTCTGCTGTCACAATGTGATCCAAATATTTAAAACTATCCACCAGGTTTAGAGGCAACCCATCGAGGGCTACTGGAGGCACACGGGAGGGCTGGTGTTTGCCTGCTTTGAACACAAGAAGTTGGCTTTTGTTAGCGTTATATTTAAGCCCGTGTGCTTCCGCATATGTCTCGCATATTGACAATAAAGTCCTCAGTGCATTGATTGAGGGACTAAGCAGCACCATGTCGTCATCATAGCTTATATTATTGAAGCAGACATCGTCAATATGACAGCCGACATGAGTACTACTGAGTCGCTCAATAAGCTGATTGACATACAAATTAAACAACAGAGGCGAGCTTAACCCCCCCCTGTCTTATATCACATTGCAATCTATATTCATTCGAAAGCGTACCGGCCCATCTCACTTGATTTTTCTGGTTTGAATACCAGAATTTTAGGAGGGAAATGCACTCCATCGGCACACCCGCACACCCCAACTTCTCCCATAAGCGGTTATAAATTACGCGATCAAAGGCTTTTGACATGTCGAGGAAGCAAGCGAATACTGGAGTCCTTCTCTTCGTATAATAGTTTACTGTATGTTTCAGGCTCAGAATAGCACTCTCGGTAGATAATCCGGCTCTAAACCCGAACTGGGCATCATTCACCTTCACATGTTTTTCGAGATTGCTATTCAACCGACTGTCAAGCAACTTAGCTGTTGTTGTAGCAAGTGAGATAGGCCGATAATTATTTTTGTCAGAAGTGTCACCAATCTTATTTTTAAGGATCGGTATCACAATACTGCGCATTAAAGCCTCAGGTAAGTAAGAGTGACATAGACATAAATTAAAGAACATCGCGAGTACGCGCGGTAGGTGCACCCCAGCATACTTAAAATGTTCAATGCTGAGACCATCGTGACCGGGCGATTTGCCCCTCTTCATGTTTTTTATAACTGTCGATACATGCTTTGCTGAGAAGAACACCAAGGACGGAACGTATTCTGTCACAATGGTCGCAGCATCATTTACATTACAAGAAACTGGATCCGAGGACGACTGAATACTAAAATGCTCGATGAATAAATTGGCAATCATCTTATGATCATGAACGCCGCCGACACTCACAGGAAGCGTAGGTTTTACATTCAATTTATTGGTGTTCTTCCAGAAATTTTTAAAATTTTTAGCCGAATGATTTGAAGCAAGTAAATCCATTTGTAGTTGCTCTTGCCTGTCTTGGCACCATTTTAACTTTGATTTAAATTTTTTTACGCGTTTCTAACATTTCATTATAAATATTGCCGATTTTTGGTTTACCTGCCAATAACCACATCTGAAATTTAAGTCTAGCCTCCCTGTGCGCGCCAGCAACGTATTTATTCCACCCAGTGACATAACCTTTATTTCTTGTACATTTTCTTTTAATATAGGTCTGCGAAGTTGATTCTGACGGAATACTTACAATCTCCCTATAAAATTTGTCTAATATTAAGTAATGACTTGTATTACTACATGAGTAATCACAGCATTGGTCTAACTCTAGCGGAAATTCGATATTCTTTAGTTTAGAATGACACAATTCATGATATTTATTTATCTGTTCCAACTGCCTATCTCCCCATATTATACATTTTTTTGGACTCGCCAATTGGAACATCAATTTCAACTTTCTGATTTAATTTGTATAGGTCACATTCAATTATGAGCGGAGAGTGGTCCGACCAATATACGTCATGTTTCACCGACGCTTTATTAATCGTCGCCCGTGCAGATTGAGTGACTATACAGTGGTCTAACCATCTCTCACACCCATGTGCATCACTACAAAATGTATAAGTGTTCCCTAACATATCAACATATCAACATCCGCGCAGTACCATGTGTAATCATTAGAGAAATTAATTAATTCATTATAAAATATTTCCTTTGGATGCGCATTAAAGTCTCCAAGTAAATAAAATGCCTCCAAACCACAATTCTCTTCCACTTCAATAATAGATTTTATTAAACTAAGGCATTCTCTAAATATACACAAGTTTTCATGGCAGTTTGTCGGCATGTAGACGCTAAAAATTACTACGGATCTATTACTTACAGTTATTTTAATCGCCGCTGTCCGAACATTCTCACAATTTATCACAGATACCGTTTGAAACACACTTTTCCTCCATAACAATGCAACACCACCGTACGGTCTACCAGTAAGAAGGCCAGCAGAGGTGTTGATTGCCGACGTTCCCGTAGCACCAAAATCACTGTCAATTGTTCTCAGTAAAGGCAACTCGTGTGGCAGAAGCCAGGTCTCCTGTAAGGCTATTACGTCGGCAGAGCGACATAGTTCCCTAACGCCTTCGAAAGACCTCTTGATTGATTTGCAGTTAAAACTTATTAATCGAGAATAATTTTTATTATCGCTATCCATTATATTGTATATATACCTTAAAATTGTATTTATATGTGTAATGTCTATCTATCTATTTATTTATATTTTTACTAGCCAGAAAATCCGATTCCTCTATTTTTTCTCTTCTTCCTCTAAAGTTAATAAATCGCCTAAAGCCGATTCCATGGGGCCATAATCTATCGTCTAAAAACACGTCTATTTTGTATTTAGGAACAAAGACTTTGTATGCATTGTAATTTCTTTGTATTTTCATATCTATCTTTACTAAAGAAACGTTTTCTCCTGTCTTTTTATGAATATAGTCAATAATATCCTGTTCAGACACCTCTTTATGCACGTTTGAGATAAATAGGGGGATTTTGGCCTCTGCCGCTTTAAATTTTTCACTACCATTTTTTATTTTTTTATTTTTTTCTCTTTATTTTACTTTGGAATTTTTTTTTTTTTTTTTTTTTTTTTTAACTCTGGAACAGCATTCCCACTTTTTGTTATAAACCTGTTTCTTAACCTTCTTTTCTGTACTAAAATCCACTCTTCATCTTTGTTTGTTTCTTTCCACTTATTGCCAGCTTTAGTCGTTTCCGCAAAAGATAGTTTTTGCGCCAAGATATTATCAGAGTTCATATATTTATTTTCCATAGTACTTATAAGTTCCACACTACTACGTGACTCATTAAACATGATCTGAGCCGGCCGAGTGCTACTGGTAAATACATTTACGTCAGTTGGCTCTTTTGCACACGCTTCAGAATCGCACACCTGCTTTGCTTGCGGCAATATCTCCTCCTCTTTTAAAATTTGAGTATTTTGTTTATGTTTACAAATAGATGCACGCATATCGGGTTCATTATCAATTTTGTGTGAGGGAGATGAGCTTACATTGTTGTCCTCTTTTGTAGGCGATTCATTACCATACAATGAAAGTGCCATCGGTCCACTATCTAGTAGCGATTTATTTGTTAAATACCTTCCGCAAATTAAGTTTTCGTTTCGCTTGTTATTAAAAGGAGATGACTGAAGACATTCTGATACACAATCCTTTAATTCTTGTTTTGTCACAACGTTTTGTTGAATATTTGTAATTGTATCTTGTAACAGTACGATTTTTATTAAGCAACGCGGTAACATCCACATGATCAAATGTGACCGGTGGTAGTTTCTCCAAATTTTTCGCCACAAAAATTGGTATTTTTTCGGGGTCACTCGCTTTAAACAAAGTTATAATATCATCCAGATTGCGCTGAGTTTTACCCTTACGTTTTCTGGTTTTAATGGTTTTCTGTAGCCATTCAAAAAGTAGCGATTTTGCTATTTCAATATCTTCGACACTAAAGGCACTTTCACATATGCGGATGAGGCTCTCTTTATCCATAACGTTCAATTTATTTTGGATAAATGCTAACACTTCACAGATGACTATATTACAGCTTGCACACTTTACTCTTTTTGAAGACGACATATTCGTAGTGTAAGGCACTGCCCACACATACGCTCGTGACCGCGATCAAGCGCTGACTTATGATTAAACGGGTAATCCAAATTTTGAAAAGAATTTTCTTTTAGTTGAGCCGTAATTGATTTATTTATTGTTTTACTAAAATGAAAGTGGGAATACGCGAATGTAAATAATTTTTGCCAACTTTTTTCTCAATTCGTTAGAAAATTTTGAATAGTTAATGATAATGTATTAGCAAGTTGCATCCTCGCGCCTCTGGGAATTCTTTTAACCACTGGTACGTTACTATACAAATTGTATAATTGTTTCGAAAAAAAGTGAAGAATTTGTGTCATTAGGTATATTATCAGAAGAGTCATGAATTTCTACCGTAGGCTGTGAAGCCGAAATATTTTTACTATGGCATTGTTCAATGTGTATATTTAATCCCTTTTTACCGTTAAGTAGGCTACCGTCGGTACAATTTTGACACCGTAGGAAATCCGGCTGTGAATGTATTGGAGCGATAATATTCATAGAAAATGTAAAAAATTAAAAATGTAAAAATATATCTACAGCACTCAAAAGTCTATAATTTAGTATAAATCAAAATCTTGAAAATTAAAAGAAAAACCTAGTTCTCGAGCTTTGTTCATCCCCTTAAAGCAATCTAATATTAATATTGTGTACGATGAATCACCAGGCGTTGCGTCTTGAAGTGACCTACAACTATAACCGCTTATAGTTGATGGTTTTAAAGCTTCTTTTGGTGACAATCTCAATAAAACGCTCAAGCATCTCAATAAAAACGCGGCATTCTTTGTTTTCTTGGGATCAGTAGAAGTGTAGTGAGCATTGATTTTGTTATTTTGACGTTGTTCTATTTTCTCATTTAATATTTCTTTAAAGTTCTCCCTGGCCATCGTTATTTCGTGTCATCACTTCAGGAAAACGAACTTGTAAATATATTATCACATATTCATTAATATTGAAATATATTATTTACATAAAATATTATTTTTCGGAATTTCAGGAATAAAATATAAATATATTTTAATTAAAATATTTGGTTAAAATATACGACAGTAGTCACCTGTCACTTTCTTTTCCATAAAATAAATAAACCAAGCGTTGACTTCATTAGACGAGACCTCTCCAACTTAACGCTTAGGTTCTACCATTCGGTGATCGCTGCAAGTTTTCACCCTTGAGATCACTGAGACATCACTGAACAGTTGGCGTCTTGTCATCATATTGAAGTCAATCTCATTTTTTGCCGAACCGTCGGGGCTCGACCAGGTCCACTCCCTGTGGGTCCGCTTCTGGAAGAAAGAGTTCATCATAAAGAGTCCCTCTTTCTCCATGAAGTCGTCCAGCTGCTGGCCCCTACGGTTCCGTTGCTCTACTCCAAATTTCCTTAACTTCAGCTCACCGCTTTCTCTTGTGCTTAGTTTTGCGTTGAAGTTTCCCATCAAAACCGTGTAGGGGGTTTTGGAGGAATGCATGGCTCTAGAAATATCCTCATACATTTCCTCCACCTCCTCATCGGGATGTGCCGAGGTTGGTGCGTAAACCTGTATGACCTTCAGCGAATATCTTTTGGTCATTCTGAGTATCAGGTACGCAACCCTCGTCGACACACTCCCAATCTTTACAACGTTGTTGATGAGAGACTTGTGGACGATAAATCCGACACCTCCTTGGGACAGATGTTCGGCCTCCCGGTGATAGAACAAGTTGCCGGACTCGAGGATTACCGTGTCCTCTCCCTCTCTTCGAACCTCGGATAACACAATAATATACCAGCGCAACTTATCTACCTCTTCTTCCAACTCCAGTATCTTCTCGTCAGTCCTCATGGTGCGTGCGTTATATGTTGCCAGGTCGAGTCGTCCTGTGTGGCAACCGAACCTCCACCGGAGATTTTTAGCACCCCCTGCCCCGCCGTTACCATGGTCGCCACCGTAGCCAGGAATAGCGAGGCCGCCGGGGACTGGGGGCCGTTTGTTTGCGTCGTTACTCATAGGGGGATATTTGCCATAGTTGCCACGCTTGGTGAGCGGATTGGCAACCGCAGTTTTTTATTATATCATTGCTGTTATCAGGAAGATGTTGCTGCCCATCTCCTGCCTGTCTCCCTCTGTCGCCTCTTACGACACCCACGGGAAGATATGGGGTAGTGGACATTCTCAACTGCCACTACACGTCACAGAAGAGATACACTTAGCGATTAGCAACTAAATGAATCTAAAATAGTCTTACTTTTCGTAATAAAAGGAAATTAGCAGAAGAAAACGAAGACACAACAGCGATAAAAAAGGAAGTATGTGAATTAACTAACAAAATATCACAGATCATGTCGATGCTTACTACAATTTGCACAAAGCAAAAGGAGTTCGTAGAAAAAATATCTTCAGATGTAGCAGACTTGAAAGAACAGACTACTGAGATGAAATCGACAATAAACCATGTAAACAAAGAAAACAAAATAATAAAATCGGATACCTCAAACTTATTATAGAAGAACAAATCTAATGCAAAGAAGATCTGCCATCTTGAATCCGAAATTAAATACCTTAAAACAAATACAGGAACATCTTTCCTATCTTACGGAACCGAAAAAAATCATGGCAGAAATAAATGAGCGTGAATATAGAAGAAAAATATCGTTATAATTGGAATCTCTGAAAGTACAGCACTGGACAAAGTACATAGAATGGAATTTGACAAAGGAGAAGTAATGAAAATATTAAAAATAGTTGATGGAACCTGTCCCTTACTGAAAAAAATTTTACGAATTGATAAGTATATATCTGGTAAACATCGTCCAATCAAAATTTTCTTTGAATCTCAAGATATCGCTAAATATATATTGAAGAACAAGAAAAAGTTAAATGACGATAAAATTAGGATATATCCAGACCAAACACCACTACAAAAATTATACCTTAAGGAGCTTACTCAAGAGTTAAATGATAGAATAACAAAGGGAGGGGAAAATATTTCAATAAAATATTCAAAAAGTGTGCCAAAAATAGTAAAAAGTTTCACAAAAAACTCAAAACAATAGAAAATTATACTAATCATAAAGAAGAGGATAACAAAGTAAACACTTACCAACTAGTTGACGACTACAAACACATTATCTCATATAAGAAAACATTAAAATATACTATACTAACATACGCAGCATTGTCGCACCAGAGAAGTTTTATGAGTTACAATGCATACTAAAAATGTTTGAAATACTGTCAACATCATTATATTAACTGAAACTTGGATAAAATCTAAAAAGGAAGCAAAACGTTTTGTGATCCCAAACTACAGCCACTACTATAATTTTAGAAACCGAGGAAGACGTGATGGTGTATCGATTTTCGTTCATAATGATTTGAAGCACTCCCACGTGTGTTACTTATTTGGATGGTAACCATTTGCTTTGGATTTATCTCGAAATATATTCTATGGAAATTGGAACCGTATATAGGAAACCAGATTCAGATATAAAATAGTTTTTGGATGAATATTCTGTTCAAAAATATAAACGTAAAAGAGTATTTATTATTAGTGATTTTAATTTCAATCTACTTTCCAATGATCATGGAACCCTTGCTTATAAAGAAACTTTGCAAGAAAATGGTTACAAAATTATAAATAAGATGGACACAAAGTTTTGCACAAGGGAAACTGAAACAACTAAAACCATTATTGACCATCTATGTACTAATCTTAATGAAAAATATTTTCACTTTGCTATTCTAGAGTCACCCATTTCAGATCACAAGCAAATATATATTGAGGTTAAAAAATATGAGCCAGCACCTCTCAGTAAATTACAATATGAAGCTGTAAACTACGCGAAATTGCATATAATTATGTTAAATGATAAACAAACGAATGAATCTGAATCGTATAATAAACTGGAAAAAAGGGTGTTAGACAGTATAAGAATGAGTGTCATTACTAAAGAAAATATTCTAAACCCACCGCGTCAAGACAGGATAAATAAAGAAATATTTGAAGAAATAAATACTAGAAATATCCTAAGGAAACGATATAAACAGAAACCCAAAAATCTTATTATAAAAAATAAATTTATAGAGAAAAGACATAAAGTTACAGAAAATATAAAGAAAACTAAAGCCAAATACTACTTTAAAACATTTAGAAATTGTAATAATAAAGCAGCAAAAATGTGGAGTTTGATTAATAATCTATCAAATAATAAATTGAAAGAAGCAACATTTCCAAGTAAGTTGAAGGACCAAATTGAACTGATACTAACTAATACAGATGAAATCTGCGAATTTTTTAATGAATTCTTCGCCAGTATTGGCTCGAATTTAGCAAATCAAATAAAAAAACCTTACTTAAGCTACAATAATGAAAATGAGGGTAGTTCTGGATTTGAATCGCAAAAACTTAGCCACTTAGCACCAACAGCAGTAGGTGAAATTTCTACAATCATTGAAAACCTAAACACTAACACTAGCTCAGGCTTAGACGGTATTAGTCCTAAAGCAATCAAATGCGTCAAAAGTCTTATAATAGAAGAATTAACCGAATCCATTAATAAATGTCTAGAGATTGGAGTGTTCCCTGACAGTCTTAAAATTGCCAAAATAACCCCAATCTACAAATCTGGATCAAAATTAGACCCTGAGAATTACCGTCCCATATCATTATTACCGGTAATCTCAAAATCTTTGAAAGAATTATTTACAATCGGCTTGAAATATTCTTAACGCCAATTAATTTCCTGAGTAAGAAAAAATATGGTTTTAGATCAAAATAAAATACATTATCCGCTATAGTAGACCTAATAACGAAAATAAAGTTGAATTTAGACAAGAAAAAAATTGCACTTGGTGTATTTATATATCTGAAAAAAGCCTTTGCCACAGTGATCCACGAGTTTCTATTACATAAACTTGCCAAGATCGGTTTAAAAAACAGTGCGTTAGTTATTTTTAAATCTTATTTATGTAATAGCCAACAAGTAGTAAAAATAGATAAAACACAAAGTTCTTTTAGTACAGTAGCTTTTGGTGTACCTCAGGGCTCTATCTTGGGGCCCCTACTATTTCTTATATATATGAATAATATTAATAAGATAGGCTTAAGTGGAGATATAACCTAGTACGCTGATGATATGTGTCTTTTTTATTATAATCACTCAATCGCATCTATTTTACCAGAAGCACAAAATGATTTGGATTCGCTTAACGAATGGTTACAGAGCAATCTTTTAACGATCAATACAACCAAAACGAGTTATATGATTTTTGCTACAAAAAAACAAAAAGATTGATGACTGTAGTCCGTTGATGATTAATGGCATAAAAATTAATAAGGCAGAACAAGAAAAGTATCCAGGTCTTATTTTAGAAAGTAAATTAACTTGGGTCCCGCACATTCTAAAAATCAAATCCAAGCTGACATCTCTAATGGGTACGATAAAGGGTATTGCGCGCTGTCTTCTAGTTTCCGTACAGTACACGATTTATAATACCATTATTAAACCACAAATCGATTATTTATTAGAAATATGGGGTAATGCAGCCAAAAATAATATAGCAATATTACAAACAGCCCAAAATTAATTATTAAAAGTATTGATTTCTTATATTTACGCGTACATTGCACATGATTAAAACTACTTTTACGGATTTTATCGCGTTTATTTTTACTTTTTATTTTTAATTCCCGACGTTTCGGGCGCTTTCCAGCACCCATGGCCACGGGGGACTGAGATGACTGACGTCCCGATGTCATTGTTAAACCCGGAGTACCTTCAGCTTTTTTAATTATTGTTTATGGTCTGATCTATGCAAAATGAACTGACTATGTCCTGAGGTCTTGCAGTGGTATGCTTGGGTTTAGTTTTAATTTTATTGATTATAGGATCCCAAGCAGGTGGTAGTACCCAGCCTCCTTCTCTATTGAAATTAGGATGTTTTTTTAATTTCAATAGCCTCACGTATCATCCTTTGTAGGAATCGGTGTTCTTTCGCGAGGATTTGTGGTCGATCAAATCTGATGTAATGGTTGGGGCCGTCTAGGATATGATCACAAACTGCAGACTTCCCGGAACGTTGATGCTTCACATCAACTATATGTTCTTTTACGCGGGTCCTAATTGATATTTTGGTTTGTCCTATATAAGAGAGACCACATTCACAATCAAGCTTGTACACTCCTGCATCTTGTAGAGGAATATGACACTTGACGGATGGTAGGAACTGACTAACCTTCTTCGGCGGCTTGTAGAATGTTCTAATAGAAGCTCGCTTCAAGATATAGCCAATCTTGTCTGTGACACCTCTGACATATGGTAGTACAGCAGGCACACGCTCGACTGTGGCCGGCTTCACTCGGTCACTGTGACGTAAGCGCGGGACCCGAAGCTTGTTGTCGTGCAGAACTTGCTTGACGTGCTGAAGCTCGGCGGCCAGGTGTTTGCTGTCACAGATCCCTCGTGCTCTCTGTAACAAAGATTTGCCCACGGTAGCTAACTGTGAAGGATGGTGGTGAGATTCACCGTTTAAATATCGGTTTGTATGGGTCTTTTTTCTATACACAGTGTGACCAATGGTGTTATTAGGATATCGGATGACTAACACATCTAGGAAAGGTAAGGAATTATTTGCCTCTAACTCCATAGTAAATTGAACTTTAGCGTTTATGGAATTAAGATGTTCTAAAAATGCAGTTACTTTGTCTGATGGTAAAATTGTGAAAGTATCGTCTACGTACCGCTTGTAGATCCTTGGTGTAACAGGTGCAGTAAGGAGGGCTTTCTCCTCAAAGTCTTCCATTAATATATCGGCTACAATGGGAGATACAGGTGAGCCCATCGCCACACCATCTACTTGCTTGTAAAAATCTTCCTTCCACAATAGATAGCCAGATGTAAGGCAATGTCTTATTAATACTGCATATTCTGCGGGCATGTTATTTTCCTCTAGTTTCCTATTTATAATTGAGATGCAGTCTTCAACAGGTAGGCATGTAAATAGAGACTGAAACCAAACTTAGAGCCCTCCTTACTGCACCTGTTACACCAAGGATCTACAAGCGGTACGTAGACGATACTTTCACAATTTTACAATAAAATCAGACAAAGTAACTGCATTTTTAGAACATCTTAATTCCATAAACGCTAAAATTCAATTTACTATGGAGTTAGAGACAAATAATTCCTTACCTTTCCTAGATGTGTTAGTCATCCGAAATCCTAATAACACCATTGGTCACACTGTGTATGGAAAAAAGACCCATACAAACCGATATTTAAACGGTGAATCTCACTACCATCCTTCACAGTTAGCTACCGTGGGCAAATCTTTGTTACAGAGAGCACGAGGGATCTGTGACAGCAAACACCTGGCCGCCGAGCTTCAGCACGTCAAGCAAGTTCTGCACGACAACAAGCTTCGGGTCCCGCGCCTACGTCACAGTGACCGAGTGAAGCCGGCCACAGTCGAGCGTGTGCCTGCTGTACTACCATATGTCAGAGGTGTCACAGACAAGATTGGCTATATCTTGAAGCGAGCTTCTATTAGAACATTCTACAAGCCGCCGAAGAAGATTAGTCAGTTCCTACCATCCGTCAAGTGTCATATTGCTCTACAAGATGCAGGAGTGTACAAGCTTGATTGTGAATGTGGTCTCTCTTATATAGGACAAACCAAAAGATCAATTAGGACCCGCGTAAAAGAACATATAGCTGATGTGAAGCATCAACGTTCCGGGAAGTCTGCAGTTTGTGATCATATCCTAGACGGCCCCAACCATTACATCAGATTTGATAGACCACAAATCCTCGCGAAAGAACACCGATTCCTACCAAGGATGATACGTGAGGCTATTGAAATTAAAAAACATCCTAATTTCAATAGAGAAGGAGGCTGGGTACTACCACCTGCTTGGGATCCTATAATCAATAAAATTAAAACTAAACCCAAGCATATCACTGCAAGACCTCAGGACATAGTCAGTTCATTTTGCATAGATCGGACCATAAACAATAATTAAAAAAGCTGAAGGTACTCCGGGTTAAACAATGACATCGGTACGTCAGTCATCTCAGTCCCCCGTGACCATGGGTGCTGGAAAGCGCCCGAAACGTCGGGAATTAAAAATAAAAAGTAAAAATAAACGCGATAAAATCCGTAAAAGTAGTTTTAATCATATTAAAAGTATTATTTCATTTCGATTATCTTACACCGACAGATAAACTTTATAAACAAATTAATGTAATGAACATATCACAAACATACGTGTACCAAAATTGTATACTAATTCGGAAAATTTTAAATAAAGACATACACACGAATACAACATTACCAAAAAGAATACAACTACACAAAATGAAACTTAGGCGAAACAACGATATTGAATTAATAACACCGCGAACAAATTTCGGTAAAAAATGTATAATGTATGAAGGTTCCTAAATATATAACAAATTACCTAAGGATATAAGAGACTCAAAATCAATGCACACATATACATATATAAATAATATAATATGTATGTATATATATATATATATATATATATATATATATATATATATATATATATATACATATATATCATCTTCATCATCATTATAGCCCGTCACAAGTCCACTTCTGAACATCGGCCTGCCCCGAAGTAGCCACTAAACACGGTCCTCAGCCACCTGCATTCATCGACTTCCAGCGTGTCTTACCATCTAGTGGGGGGTCGCCCTACACTACGCCTACCGGTACGAGGCTGCCACTCGAGAACCTTTTTTCCGCAACGGTTGTCGGCTATATATATATATATATATATATATATATATATATATATATATATATATATATATATATATATATATACAACACGTAACAGAATTAACGCACTTTGAGAAAGTAGTTTGTTCAGAATCGTTTACTGAATCAATTCCTATCATTTTAATATAGGTAACTTTGTATCCCAAAAATAATCAAAACTACGAAAATTACACACTAAATCTGTACAGTCAAAACAAACTGAAATGGACCGTAACTTGTTTAGTTTTATTTGTATTATTCCTAATTCTGTCATTCAATAAAAATAAAGAAAAATGAACTTTATTTCAAGTACGTTAAAGTCTTTGCGTTCGTGGATTGTACTGTGACCACAACATTCTTCCGGAATTAGTACTATAACTAATTCGATAAATGATTAGTGCATAAAAATGTTTAACTAAAAATTCAGCGTATTTATTATGATTATTACATTATATACTAATTGTGGTGTCTGAGGGTGTGCGTTAATTACGTTACATATTGTATATATTGTTGCGCGCCTAGGTTGGCGTCATGTACCCGGCACTAGCGCCATCTAGTGTCAAGGACGAGAGCAAGGGTAGCTTTCCAGAAAATGACATCACTAATCTTTCAACCGACAGCGCCATCTAGTATCGAAACGAAAAACTTAGCTTCTAGAAGCCGACACTCGAACTTTCGATGCCTCGTCGATTGTTGCGCGTATTTACTTGAATATTCTGGATGTTTCGGTAATAATGTGTTTTTATAGGTGCTGCAAGATGCGATCGGGGAAGTATTGAATTTGGCGAGATAAGCGAAGCTACGGAGCGAAATAAAGTGAATCAGTGAGATTAATTATCAGTATTCTAAGTTATAATTAGTGTAAAGTGAATTAAAGAGTTAATTTTGGTAATTATATCGGCAGTTTTTGTTGTCACGAACCCTAAGCTCGTAACAATTGGTGTCAGAAATGGGATAAAATTATGCCTATTTTAACTAAGGAGGAAACGGAGGGTGTCCGTACCCGAAGTCAATGCCAGCAGGAGACGGACCAAAGAAGATTTGGTGGTGCAACGCCACAGACTTCGGAGGGTCAGCCGCCGGCTGCAGGCCAGTCAGTAGCTCCTACAACTGCAGCGCCTGACTTAGATACTCTGATAGTGATGCTGCAAGAGCAGGCTCGCCGACAGGAGGAGCAGGCCCACCGACAGGAGAAACAGGACCGTTGGTTTAAAGAGCAGCAGAAAGAACAGGCTCACCGACAGGATGAACAGGCTCGCCGGCAGGAGGAACAGGCCCGCCAGCAGGCGGAACAGGCACGCCGATTGGAAGAGCAGCTGCGGGGTGGAAAAGAGGAACAGGCCCGTCGGTTGGAAGAGCAGATGCTCTTTATGAAGGACCTTCACGCTACCTTCGGAAAGGAGATGAAGGTGGTGAAGGATGGGTTGCTCAACATGACAACCGCCTGTCAGAAGCTGAAACCCGAATTGAGAAATCTGAAACCCGAATCGACCAATTGAACAATCGGGTTGACAACGTGATGGCTGACGTAAAGAAAACGCTGGACGAACTCAAACTTGGGGATGGAACAACAGCTCCCGTAGTAGCTACATCACCTTCGCTACGTGGAATCAAAGTGCCGCCGTTCGACGGGACTTCTTCTATGGTGAATACACAGGCATAGCCCTAGGTGCTATGGCTGTGGGGAAAGGGCTATCTTCGATCCAGCTGCCCTAAGCGAACTGTAGAAAGGGAAGTTGATCGATCTCGAGAGGGTAGTGCAGCTAACGGCACCGCCTGGCGGCGGCAGGATCATCGTTCCCCTCACGCTAGGGAGGTAGCAGTAGTTACGGTTCGCGACCACAATAAAGGATAGAGCCCTAGGTAGTATGGCTGTGGGGAAAGGGGCCATCTTCGATCCAGCTGCCCTAAGCGAACTCAGGAAAGGGAAGGTGAACGATTCCAGAAGGGAAGTGCGGCCAACATCACCACCCAGCAGCAGCCGGGATACGACTTTACTATCGAACATCGCATCGGGAAATCTCATGGCAACGCAGATGCATTGTCAAGAAGACCTTGTCCTGAAGATTGGAAATATTGTACTAGGCAAGAGAATATTACTTAAATAATAATAAATTTTTTAAATGTTTAATAAATGTTGTCCATCTCTTGCTTAAGTTTCCCTTTGTCTTCTGCTATAGCCCCCACGGGATAATAATTATTGAGTAGTAGATTTTCTTACAACTTTGCATGGCAAAGGTGTATCATATGAGATGTAGTACTCGTATCTAAAAGAAATCATCATTAACTTTAGAACTTTACTAAAGTGTGGTATTTCCCTTACGCAAACTTAAAAAGCTTAAAATTATTGTACCGACAAACACCGTTAAAGTAAACAACTTATCAACTGGAACTGGACTGTATCCTCAATCGCATCCGTAACTTGAATCGCCCAGTTAAACGTTGACCCAAAGCTATCATTGGAACGGATGTTGTTAGTTCAGTGGGGACACACTTTTATTTGTAAAGTTCGAAAGTTACGCTGGTAATGTAAATTGAAGAAATTGCATAGATACTGATCGACGAATAAAGTTTATTTATTAGATTATATTTATTAATTTTTTATCTTTTTATCAGATACTATCATTAATCATTTACGAAAATACTAAGATCTCCAATGTCAATTCAACCTTTAATATCGAGATGAATTGATGATCGCAGTACCAGACTTCTCGTTTTTTTGAAGCTACTGCCAATCGCCGGTCTGGGGTTTTTATATACTTATTGAATATAGGTGTTATTAACTATAAAAACTTAATAACTATGTTAATACTGTTGCGCGCTTAAGTTCACGTCATGTACCCGGCACTAGCGCCATCTAGTGTCGGGGACGAGAGCGAGGGGAGTTTTACAGAAAATGACATCACTAATCTTTCAACCGACAGCGCCATCTAGTATCGAAACGAAGAACTAAGCTTCTAGAAGCCCGACACTCGAACTTTCGATGCCTTGTCGATTGGCGCGCGTATTTACTTGAATATTCTGGATGTTTCGGTGATAATGTGTATTTAAAGGCGCTGCATGATGCGATCGGGGAAGTATTGAATTCGGCGAGACAAGCGAAGCTTCGGAGCGAAATAAAGTGAATCAGTGTGATTAATTATTAGTGTTCTAAGTTTTAACTAGTGTAAAGTGAATTAAAAAGTTAATTTTGGTAATTCTATCGGCAGTTTTTATTGTCACGAACCCTAAGCTCGTAACAATATATATATACACAACAATATATATACATACAACTAATTTTAGGCAAAATGTCCTTTACGACATTTGAAATTTCCGGTATCGATTTCATTTGAGATGTGACGGTAAAAGCTTTAATGACCAAATTGCTTGATCGTATTTTGATATTTTGTTTTAATTTCGTATACACAAATACGTACATCATACATTCTGCTATTCGTCATGTATGTATAGAATGATAAAATACTTAAAGAGCACAAATGCTTACTATACATACGTGTGTGGTCTGAAAAGTTTTGATCTAACAGAGATATGATACCTTTCCTATTTTTGTTTTCTATATAGACTTCCTTTTACTCTAAACATTTCTCTCAGCAAGGCTTCCGTCTCTTTAACCCGTTCTTATAGTACTCGGCGGTTTTCTCTGCAAAATATTTGTTTACAAAGGTGATTGTCTCTTCATTTGATGAAAATCTCCGTTCTTCCAGAGTTATTTTTGGATGAAGAAACAAAAAAGTCGTTTTGTACTAGATCTGGTAAGTAACGTGGGTGTTCAAGCAGATCAAACGGTAATTCAGGGATTTTCGTCATAGCAATCGTTGAATACGGCACGTCGTCATGATGAAACAGAATTTCATTTTTCTGCAAATGTGGTCGTTTTCCCGCAATTGTTTCCTTCGGTTTGTAAATTAATAATGCGTAGTTTACTCTTCTAAACATTTTTTTTTCTTTTTGAAGATAATAAATTAAGATAAATCCGTGACAATCTCAAAAAACAGTAACCATCACTTTTCCAGCCGAAAAAAACAGTTTTTGCTTTTTTTGGAGCCTGTTCCCCTTTGCAGTCCACTGTTTTGATTATATTTTTATTTCGGGCGTAAAATGCTGTATTCCAGTTTTATCTGTAGTAATTAATTTGCGCCAAAACTTGTATTTATTTCGTCTAAACTGCGCCAAATTGGAAATGTTCATTTGAAAGGATTGGAAATGTTCATTTGAACACGTTTTTGGTCTAACGTGCGTAAACGCGGCACCCAACGCGCTGAAAGATTTCTCATGCCTAAATATTAATTTAGTATATGATAATCCCGTTCTTTGGACATATTCATAGCCTTACTATCATCTAGCAATAGTTGTTGAACTTTAGTGATGTTATCATCAGTATTTGCAGGTTTTGGACGTCCCGAACCTTCTTCGTGTCCCAAGATCTCAAAGCCACGTTTAAACTCCTTAAAACCTAAAATTTCACTGTGGTAAATTATGGTGCAGTCCCCATATACGGAGTCTAACTCATCTTTGCTTTGTAGGTCTTTAAACTCAGAAATGAGCTGTTGTTGTGCTCGATCTAGGTTAAATGGTTTAAATTTCTATCTCTTATATTAGCTTTACTAAGTAATTCTAAAGTAGATATATGTCAATTCGAAAATTATTTTAATTAGTAGAAAACATCCACAATAAAACTCCACGATTATAAAGGCGATCGCGTAAAGGAAATCGATAGACTTACACAAAATTCATGACATTTTACCCCCCGATCTAATAATTCCAGCACATATTTCATCAAGCGGATTTTTATCTTGCTTGCTGTTGCATTTTTGAAAAATCTTTCCGAAATAGAACTTACAAAGATTTTTGTGGCGAAATTGTTTTGACTTTGTCACCTAATGGCTACAATTCGACATTGTGACTGAACTCTACTAGCTTATGTTCATGGGTCGCAACATCCATGTATCATGACGTGGTCTCTTTCGTTACCCTTCGTCTTTGAAAAATATTTTTTACATTATTTTAAGAACGATGACACAAATTCTGACAATTGAAAATTGGTCCTCGTTATACGTGTTTATTTTGAATTTTATGCATGATAACTAGCTACAGACTCAACGTGTGGCTTTTGGTGATAAGACTCATTAGGTGAAATTTTCACCCGATCCTACAAATTTCTTTACCGTTGACAAAATTTTTAACTTACGTTACTTACTTATGTACATTTTCTAAAATTTAAAATGTTTTACTAAAAACAAGATTTATTTTGTCGCTGTACAGTGGCGGCGTAAAAGAATCAACTACTCCATATTATCCTTGGTGTGAGGTATTAAACCGTTAAAACTATGCTGTTTTTTAAAGGATTCTTTGAAGTGCATAAGTTGTGAGTTCATAAGATTTACTGCTATTTTCACAGTTATATTATTCAGGAAATTTAGTCTGCAACGATGTTTGGACCAAAAATTATTCGTTCACGATCACTTCTACATAAAAATTTTAAAACACATTGCGAATTGTGTCAAAAAAAAAAACAGTATAACTAATGTCTACAAAAATCTGTTTTTGTAGCTATTTTAACTGTCCCGATTTAAAAACTAAATTCTCGATTTTATATGTCTATATACACTATCGGAAACGATGAAGGCGTATCTATAGAATAAATAATAGATCGCGCAACATAACGCAAGAAATTATTGATATTATTTAAATTAATTATTAATAATTTTTCAAGTTTATTTAATAGTTAGAAATTTATAATTAAAATATTATCCCTATAAAACATATATTTTATTTAAAACATATATTTTAGTTCAAATCTAAGGGCAGCGGCTTTGATTCCCGCACGGAAAAAATTGTAAACCTACACATAATTGTTCTCATGTTAACTGCCTCCACAATATACTTAGGAAATATTCTTAGTGTGGAGGTAACGTTATTATAAAAATTGAAACAAAAAATATATGAGCCATGTTAGCTCAAGGGCGAAGTGCTCGCCGTAAACGCGAGCAACCTGGGTTAAATCCCTGCCGATACCAATTAAATTGGTATTTAGATAAATTATCTTTACATTGTGAAATAGAATAAATGTAAAAAGAACGAAATCTATTTTATATAACACATATTTTTCAATTCGAACATATATTACATAACCCTTTCTAGTTGTTAACTTGGCGTTGTTACATTCTTTAGTCTACTAATAGAGTAAAAAATAAAAACAGACTTCAATTTACTAAAAGAATAAAATAATTTATACATATTCGCTTCCGATGACAGGACTAGATCGGATATTAATTCTTATAGCACTTTGTCTTAGCTCTGACCTCATAAGCAAATTATTTTATTCTTTTAGTTACAGTAGCATCAAGATAATTGTGCTGGATACAAAAATCTTTTGAATATAACTCACCTCGAGCAGTTGTGCACACAGAGAACATTTTAGTGAGCTTCTATATTATGCCCTATCAGAGCGATTTTGACTTGCGCAAATTAGAAATATACGCTCTTAATATTCTAATTCTGTTGACGGAAAAACAATTGAATATTTTATATAATTTGTAATTTTTTATAATCTTCTTTTATGGAAGTAGGAATGACAAAAGAGAACTGTGTCCATTTGATCGCAATTGGATGTTGTGGACCATAGTCGGCTACATTTTTTTTTACAGAAGAGGCAACAAACGAGCCGTGCCTTCAGTAAAGACTAACAAAGCAGGTGAGCTGCATCACCTGATTGTAAGTGTTCACTGTAGCCAATGAATAACTGCAACACCAGCGGAATATACAAACGTGTTGCCGGCTTTTAAAAAAGGTTTAAACTAGTTTCTTGAAAGTCTTCGTATTTATCCTATATTGTTGTTGCATATTATAAAATGTAGTGGGTAGCCGGTAAGCGCGCATTGTATTGCCGTCGGCAGTTCAAATAAATGCCTGTACTCAACGCACGCATTTTATTTATCATTGGCGACGAGGATAAAACTTGGTTCGGTGTGGAATCATTTTGTTGATCGTGTCGTAGACAATAGTAGAAACAATGTCTGTAGGCAAAATCAAGGACTTTGATGTAAAAACCGGCAACTGGTCAGCATATGTGGATCGGTTAGCAATGTATTTTGTGGTTAAAAAAATAACGGACGATAAGTTACCAACTTTAATCGCGCTCATCGGTGAAGAACCATACGAATTGTTGTCTACGTTGGCGAGTCCTAAGAAGCCGTCAAGCCTATTGCATGCGATCGCGGTGGATCTACTGCGTGCACATCTGCAACCGACACCATCAATCCTGGCAGAACGGTACAGATTTCGTTAAAGACGGCAAGTAGCAGGCGAATCGATAGCGAACTACGTGGCAGACTTGAAAAAGATAGCTAGATATTGCGAGTTTAAAACTAACTTAGAGGAAAACCTACGAGATCAGTTTATTTGCAGTCTGCGGAGTGATTTTATTCGACAGAGGTTATTTGCAGAAAATGATCTTGATTATAAAAAAGCGCTACAGTTAGCTAATACCCTAGAGGCAGCCGAGCGTATTGCGGGAGCTGTGGAGGGCTCGCGGGAACAAGATCAGGACCGGGAACTTTGCGAGAAGATACATAAGTTAGGAAACAGAAATTGTTCAGCATATGGTGGCGACGAACATAGCTCACAAAACTGCAGGTATAAAAATTTTGAATGCAGTTACTGTGGGAAAAAAGGCCATTTGCGAAGAGTATGCATGAAGAAGGAATTCGATCGTCATATGACATCGGATAATTCAAATTCAAATGGTGCGCGAGGAAGGTCACGCAGAGGTCGCGCGAGGAAGGCGGACAGCGGAATACGGCTGTGCGCGGATTATAAGGTGACACTGAACAAAGCCTTGTTGGTCGATAGGTACCCGGTTCCAAAAGTAGAAGATTTGATTAGTGGTTTGAGTGGTAATCGTTACTTCACCAAGCTAGATCTTTCACAAGCATATAATCAGTTAATTTTAAATGAAACGTCTAGAAACTACACTGTTATTAATACGCATAGAGGACTGTTCAAATACAACCGCCTAGTGTATATATAAAAAAGAAAAATGTGAGTTTATGGCTCCCCAAGTAAAATATTTAGGATTCATAATAGATAACAAGGGTGTTCGAGTCAACCCGGAAAAGGTAAAGCCTATTTTAGGTATGTTTCATTCAACTAATATATCGGAATTAAAATCGTTTTTAGGCATGGATAATTTCTATGGGAAATTTATAAAAAATTTAAGTACTCATATTAACCCTCTTTATGACTTATTAAAAAAGGGTAAACATTGGAGATGGACAATGTCACATACAAAGTATTTTAATAAAATTAAAAAGCTTTTGTGTAGTGGTGCGGAAGTGTTGACACATTTTGATATATCGTTGGAGCTCATAGTAACATGCGATGCCAGCTCGCGTGGGCTCGGCGCGGTGCTGGCGCAGCGTGTGCCCGCCGGCTGTGGCGAGCGGGTGATGGCGTATGCGTCGCGCGCGCTCACCTCTGCTGAACAACACTATAGTCAGATTCATAAAGAAGCCCTCGCGATAGTATTTGCAATGGACAAATTCCATCAATATTTATTTGGTAGAAAGTTCACTTTACGTACGGATCATAAACCGTTAGTCACAATCTTTGGACCGCAGGCGGGTATTCCCAACACGGCGGCTAGTCGACTACAACGCTGGGCTATTAAGTTATCCGCTTATGATTTTAATATAGAATACATTCGCACGGACAAAAATACAGCAGATGTTTTATGTAGGTTGATTAATGAGCATAAGGAAGGGGTTTCTAAGGAATAATTAGACACCCCAGAACAAACATATTTACATTTTGCTTCAGAAGCGTTACTATTGGAATCACATAAATTAAAAAAAGAAACGGCGTCGGATATTATATTAAGCAGAGTAGTCAGATATATTAATGACGGTTGGCCGAACGACGTCGAAATGAGAGAATTAAAACCATATATTAACAGAAAAAATGAGTTGTACATGGTACTGGGACATAGGGTCGTTATTCCAGACTCTTGCAGGGATAAAGTTATTACGGAGCTTCGTGAGGGGCATATGGGGTTAGTAAAAACGAAGGCGCTGGCTCGGAGCTATGTGTGGTGGTCGGGCAAAGACGAGGCTGTAGAAGCAGCGTGCCGTGCCTGCACCGTGTGCGCAGCGGTAGCTAACGCCCCTCGGGCGCACGCACTGCGCTCATGGCCATGGCCAGACCGCCCATGGACATAGACATAGATTACATACACATAGATACACGTAGATTTTTGGGGTCGATAGCGGGACAAACTTTCCTTATTGTAGTTGATGCTCATTCAAAGTGGATAGAGGCAATTAAAAAGCACTATAGCGAAAGCTGTTACAAAGGAGTTGCGAGAAATGTGGGCGAGATTCGGTTTACCGAAACAAGTGGTTAGTGATAATGGTCCTCCATTTTTCAGTAACGAGTTCAGACAATTTTTTTAAGTTCTAATGGAATTGAATAAATTTTTTCAGCCCTATATCACCCGGCTTCGAATGGGGCAGCGGAAAATGCCGTTAAAATTTGTAAACGTAATATTAAAAAAGCAATCAAGTGTAGAACAGACATACACACGTCTTTATGTAGATTCACACTACACAACCAGTGAAAGTTCTGCAAAAATGTGCATAGGGCGTAATTTACGCATGCGTTTAGATTGTTTGAAACCTTATCAGAAAGAATTAGTAAAAGCTCGGCAGAAGCGAGCAGAAACATCAGCTGAGGGAGCGATTAGAATATTTGCGGCAGGTGAGAAGGTCTGGTTTAGAGACTATAGCGGCGTTGATAAGTGGACGGCAGGGACAATAATTGAGAGGACAGGTAGTACGGATTATAAAGTCAGATCTATCACTGGAACCGAGGAACACAGACATATCGACCAACTAAAGCGAAGAGTGTCAAACGATGTAACCAAAATAGAAAACTTAACTCGTAATAATAATAAGAATCGTCACAGTCACACAATACGCGAATCACCCGTAAAACGATTCCGCCTGTAATAGTGGAGACGAACTGTCCACTATTAACAGACTCCGAGTGGTTTTCTTCAAGGTGGAGAAATGAAACTACTGTTTATGTTTATGAATGTACTGTCGAATGGGATTCGGAATGGAATGGAATATATTTTGCATCAACCTTGCCTATATTTATATGGCTGGCTCACTATTGATTTGCCAATGGTAACAATTAATATTTCGCCTAGCCAATTATATTGCTTATTTTATGACCAATGAAAACTATTTAAAATATACAATTATCTACGTTTCGTTTCCCGGCGTGAGACTTGTTTGTTGTTCACGAAGCTACGTCGCTGGACCGGGCTATATAAGACATGCAGATCGGTGCGCACGCGTAGTCGGCGGGCGGCGGCGGTGTGGAATACAGCTCCGGAACAGCAAGAGGAATCGAACTGCGGCGTTGAAGAAACGGCTCACCATTGGTCGACGGATACGTGACGATAGCGGCGTGTGAAGTCGGTGTGGCGCTGAATGATATTTGCGGCTGCTTCTTGTTTCTTTATAAGAACGTCAAATTATCTATATACAGTCCGCAGTATCTCAGTAGCCAAGAATAATTAGGAAATAAAATGTTTTTTTTTATTTATTCTCGCCTTCCGCGTTATGGTAGCAGCGGAGTATATCCTATTTATTCCCGTTTAGGTTTGATTAATCTGGCTGCTACATCACTCTCCCCCCAGCGAAAGCGTACCGGAGGCTTGACGACTCGCCCGTATTTCGTAGTTTTTAAAATAGGTTTCAACTGGGTTGATGTAGATGATGAAGTTTCAAGCTTCCTCGCTGGTGGTTTTGATGATGATGATGAATCCTCTGCAGTATCCTCGTTAATAATATAGGCAGGCTTTAGTCGGTCGATCGATATAATCGTAGATTTCCTTCCGGGTATTTGTAGTTTAAAAGTCTTGCTATTTCTCTCTAATACTTTATACGGTCCATCGTAGGTAGGTTGAAATTGTTTTTTCATTGCGTCGTTTCTTACAAAAACTTGTTTGCATGTTTTCAAATCTTGGTGAATGAATACTGATTTATTATTTCTGTGTGATTGCATTTCGGTGCATTTCAACGATAAGGCTTTGTTAATTGATTCTCGAAGTTTAGTTACGAAATCGTAATCCATTTCTTGTTTGTTTGACGCTGCTGAACTGAAGAAGTCACACGGCAGCCTTATGCTGCAGCCGTAGGTTAGCTGAGCGGCGCTAAGACTAGTGTCTGCACGCGGTGTTGCTCGTAGTCCGAGTAGCACTGTAGGTAGCTCATCAATCCACTTTGTATGTTGAGATAAACGAGTTTTGAGTGCAGTCTTTAATGTACGATGCCATCGTTCGATTATTCCGTTTGACTGAGGATGGTATGCTGTTGTACGCGTCTTCTGTATTCCCATAGTTTGAAGAAGTTTGAGGAATAGGTTGCTTTCGAAATTCCTTCCTTGATCCGTTGTGATGGTTTTAGGTGATCCGAAACGAGTAATCCAATTTTCATAAATTATCTTCGCGACGGATTCGGCTGAAGTATCATCGGTAGGTATTGCTTCTGGCCATCTTGTTGTTCTGTCGATCATTGTTACGAGATAACGATGTCCTTGCGGTGAAGTAGGTAATGGTCCAACGATGTCAACGTGCAAGTGTTCGAATCTCTCCGTGGGTGGAAATGTAGCTAGACTACTTGATGTATGCCTTTGAACTTTGCATTTTTGGCATTGAATGCTTTGCTTCGCCCAGTTGCCAACATCCGCTTGCATTGCAGGCCAAAAGAATTTTTCAGTGATGAGTTTTCTTGTTGTTCTAACACCTGGATGACTAATGTTGTGCAGTGCATTGAAGACTTCGCGACGACATTCTTCTGGTATGTATGGTCGCATGGTTGTCGTTGAGGCTTCACAGTATATTGGTAGATGCGTCATTGGCATTGTAACTTGCTTGATGGACAAGTTACCTTGCTTCGATAGATGTTTTATGTTGTCACTATCTCTGTCTTGTGCTGCGGCGATCTTATGATAGTCGATTGATGTAGGGCACGTTACACTGTCGATTGGTACGCGACTGAGTGCGTCGGCAACTATGTTGTCCTTTCCACTGATGTGACGTATGTCGGTCGTGAATTCACTTATGAAAATAAGTTGTCTTGCTCTTCGTGGTGTTTCCGATAGTGATGGTTTCTTTGGAAGTACATATGTTAATGGTTTGTGGTCGGTAAAAACGATCAGGTTTCGACCCTCGAACGTTTTTCTGAAGTGCTTGATAGCCATGTAAATAGCGAGTAGCTCTCGGTCGAATGTACTGTAGTTACGTTGAGTATCGGAGAACTTCTTCGAAAAATATCCAAGTGGTTGCCATTTCCCATTGCTGTATTGTTGGAGAACTGCTCCTGCTGAGAGATCGGATGCGTCGCTGAAGATAGCAAGGGTTGCTTCGTGTGATGGGTGAGCGAGTAAAGCTGCATTTTGGATCGCAATTTTACAAGCTTCAAATGCCTTCGTGGCTTCATCGTTCCATTCGATTGACGTTTTATCTTTTTTCTTCGTGTTGTGAAGGTAGGCGTGAAGTGGTGCTTGGATTTCAGCGGCTTTAGGTATGTGTTCTCTGTAAAAATTTATCATCCCAAGAAAACGCCTTAGCTCTTCGATAGTTTTAGGTTTTACATAATCGATGATTGCTCTGACTTTTTCGGCAGGCGGTTTTATTCCTTCCTTGCTGACGGTGAAACCAAGAAATTGAACTTCTTGCTGTCCAAATATGCATTTCGAAGGGTTGATTGTGATTCCGTTGTCTTCTAATCGCTGTAGCACGGTGCGTAGATGGGTTTCGTGCGTTTCTTTATCAGGGCTTGCAACAAGGAGATCATCAATAAATGCGAAAACGAAATCCAGTCCATGAAGTACTTCCTGTATGAATCTTTGGAAAGTTTGACCTCCGTTCTTTAATCCTGGGATCATTCTTGGGAATTCGAATAATCCCATTGGGGTAATTATTGCTGTCTTCTCTATGTCTTCATCGCGGACTCTTATTTGTTGGTAAGCTCGGTTGAGATCGATGGTGGAGAATATAGTCTTGTCTGATAGTTGATGAGTGAAATCCCTGACTCGCGGTATTGGGTAGCGGTCAGGAGTGGTAATAGAATTCAGTCTTCTGTAATCTCCACAAACTCGTAATTCTCCGTACTTCTTCGGTACAATGTGAAGTGGTGATGACCAAGGGCTTTTGCTTGGACGGCATATTCCTTGCTCAATCATGTTTTCGAATTCCTTTCGAACTTGCTCGTATAGGTGTGGTGCGATTGGACGTGCACGACAATGAAGTGGTGGTCCATTGGTGTCGATGAAATGCTCAACGTCGTTCTTCGGTGTTAATTTCATTGAAGTTATTCTTGTGATACCAGGGTATTCTTCGAGGATCTTGTGATACGGTTGTTGCACATCTATGCTTCTGATTGTGGGCAGATTGGTTGTTTGTACAAAAGACTGAGATGCAAGATTGGTTTTCCCGTCGATGATTCTTCTATTTTTGATGTCGACGACCAACTGGTGATATTGAAGAAAATCAGCACCGATGATTGGTTTGCTGACTTTAGCGACGATAAATCTCCATTTGAATGGTCGGCGTAGATTAAAATCAAGTTCCATTGTTTTTTCTCCATATGTAGGAATAACCGTATTGTTTGCTGCATAGAGTTGAAAATCTAGTGGCTTCAACTTCTGTCCTTGCTTCGGCGGTAACACTGAGATATTTGCTCCGGTGTCGATAAGGAAAGTAAGCTTGCTTTTTTTATCGGTGACGAAAAGACGGTAGGACTTTGCTGTTACGCTGGATCCCGTCGCATCGAGCGTACTAGTTAGTTTTCCGTATTCGTATTTTCATTTTTGAATGTACACGGTGCTGTGCATTTTCTTGCCTCGACCCCGAAACGTCGATGATAGTAGCAGTAAGGGGATCTTGATGTTGAGCTTATTCGACTTCTACTTGCAGAGCGGTTGCGACGAAAAGGTGATCTTCGGTGTTGCTGATTGCGCTGGTTGTACTGTTGCTGGTAAAAGGTATGATGCTGGGAAGCTTTGAGCGCAGCGACTTCGAATGATAGCTTCCGAATTTCTTCGAGAAGAAACTGGGTATCATTGGCCTTTGTTGAAGTGCCTTCGATGATCGATATGTGTGAGCTACTGCTGTTTTCGATCATCTTGTCCGCCAGGAGTGCCAGTTCGTCGAGCTTCGTCTGCGTGCTGAATGTTTCGCTGACTGCTATTACCGATCGAATATGTGGTGGTAGGTGGTTTACCCACATTAGCCGTAGTGTTGAATCCGGAACTTTATCTCGCGCCAAAGTACGCATTTTGCGTAGGAGTTGTGTGGGTTTCTGGTCTCCAAGTTCTATTTCTGATAGAAGTTTCTGTAGCTGTCGACTGTCGGATTCTTCATATGCGGAGATCAGACGATCCTTCAGTGAATTATACTGGTCGACTGCTGGTGGGTTGTACAACAGGTCCGCAATTTGTTCGATGTCTTGTTTCTCAAGTTGGGCTATCACCATCTGTGCTAATTGCGCTTGGCTATTCTTTAAACCATTCGTTGCGGCTTCAAAACTGACGAACCAAAGTCGTGGTTTGTATCTCCAAAACGGTGGTATTCTTAACGATAGAGATATACCGGCGATTTCTGGTTCCTTTACCGGGTTTGATGTATATGTGTTTGCCTCCTGCTCCATAATGACGGCTTGATTACACTGATTTTATATAAACTGAAGTCTTCCTTCTCGGTGTTCGTACGGGTTTCCTTCGCGGTGTTCGTGCAATAGTAGTGGTACGTCGCAGGGTGTTCCTTCTTGGTGTTCGTACCGGATCTTCCCCCTCGGTGTTCGTACGGGGTCACAACTGTAATAGTGGAGACGAACTGTCCACTATTAACAGACTCCGAGTGGTTTTCTTCAAGGTGGAGAAATGAAACTACTGTTTATGTTTATGAATGTACTGTCGAATGGGATTCGGAATGGAATGGAATATATTTTGCATCAACCTTGCCTATATTTATATGGCTGGCTCACTATTGATTTGCCAATGGTAACAATTAATATTTCGCCTAGCCAATTATATTGCTTATTTTATGACCAATGAAAACTATTTAAAATATACAATTATCTACGTTTCGTTTCCCGGCGTGAGACTTGTTTGTTGTTCACAAAGCTACGTCGCTGGACCGGGCTATATAAGACATGCAGATCGGTGCGCACGCGTAGTCGGCGGGCGGCGGCGGTGTGGAATACAGCTCCGGAACAGCAAGAGGAATCGAACTGCGGCGTTGAAGAAACGGCTCACCATTGGTCGACGGATACGTGACGATAGCGGCGTGTGAAGTCGGTGTGGCGCTGAATGATATTTGCGGCTGCTTCTTGTTTCTTTATAAGAACGTCAAATTATCTATATACAGTCCGCAGTATCTCAGTAGCCAAGAATAATTAGGAAATAAAATGTTTTTTTTTATTTATTCTCGCCTTCCGCGTTATGGTAGCAGCGGAGTATATCCTATTTATTCCCGTTTAGGTTTGATTAATCTGGCTGCTACACCGCCCTTCGCTAATGTTTCCAGTAAACAACGACAAACAGTCCGACGCGCCAGTTAACAGGCCAAGCGCGGCCGTACCAGAGGGCGCATCGCCAAACCCAACCGACAACAACAACGGCAACTTCGCGAACGTCTAACGTGCTCAATGTGCAGGAAATAGATAATCATGGCTCGAACAACAATGTACCTAATGAATCGCGTGGTGTTCGCCGTGTATGTAAACCAGTCAGACGATATGGTGGTATAGATGATTGTTACAAGTAATAATTAAAAAATTGAAAGAGAGAAATTATATGTAATATTTATTTGAGTAGTAGGTTCATTGATGTTATTTTCTTAGGTAGAATATTTGTAACAATATAAAATAATTATGTTTAAGTGTAACTTATGTTCTTGGTCATTATGTGTAATACAAAATAAGGGTGGAGGTGTTGCATATTATAAAATGTAGTGGGTAGTTTTAGCCGGTAAACGCGCATTGTATTTCCGTCGGCAGTTCAAATAAATGCCTGTACTCGACGCACGCCTTTTATTTATCAATTATGAATTAAAATTTAAATGCGTTGTCACCACTGAGGACTGAGATCGAATGACTTACCAGTAAAAAGCGACATCTTGTACTACGACCACCTGCCACGCGTGGCAAATCATTAACGGTAAACCTTCATGGGGATTATATTTCTAATGTACTGTTACGGGCGTAAAACATGGATGGAAAGTTGGTCGAGTAAACTAATAGATAACGAAGGCACCCATTAAAATTATATTCATTCTAATAGGCGCCTTAAATGTTTGATATCGTAGAATGGTTAAATTCCCATAAGTTTTGCAACACCTAACAAGCAAGTGACAGCTGTAAAAACAAAATGTACGGATCAATTAATTTTATTAACACCAGCGAAATCTCACGTAAGACCCTTCATGTATATTTTAGGCACTTGAAGTTTTAAATTTAATGTTCTTTAATTTTCTTCTGTTTTTTATTAATTATCGTCTGAGCTAAAGCGCTGTTAATATTGTGTAAATTTCTACAACATTTTCGTCGGCCCCTTTTTTTCTTGAGGCCCGTTATTTTATACAGGTCAAAGCGTAACAAAGGTGACTAATTAAGAAAGGTGTAAATTTTTAGTAAAATTAATTGAAAAAGTAGGTGATTACTTAGTTATAAAAATAATAATTTGGTAATTGTTCAATCAATCCATTTCACGTTAAATTATAAATCGATTAAAATTGGAATTATGAGCAAAGAGCTGCCGCGATGTGACAGACCTTCGAATCCTGCACGCACAAATATATTTTGTATAGCCTACAAATAGTTGTGCCGCGTCTGGATATGTAAACTGTCTCCACGATTCAGAAGGAAAGAAATGCTGATAAAATGGAGTGCAAACGATCGTATTAAAATCATAATTCATATATTAAATTGTAAATCAATAATAAAATGAAATAATTTTATTGTTAACACATTTAAAAAGAGTGTCAAATTATGTTTAATTATCTCGCGAGAATCCACAGCGAACCTCCTCGTGAAATGGATTGTTTCGGTTACGAATGTTTGAAGATGTCTGTCAAATTAATTAGAGCATAACACCCTTTTATTTTCGAGTTCACTGTCATTGGGATTTTAATTATACCTTTAGGAAAGACTACAATGACAAATGTGTAGGCAAGTGATTGCTCTTTTTACTTATTTATTGTTTTGTAGATTAAAACTTCCGCTTGAAATGACAAACCATAGGAAACTTATTGACGCGATATTACGCAAGGTCCTCTCTTTTAATCAATATTAATACAACAACAATATAATATTTGTATGTCAACATCATGACAAAACATGCTGGACTTAAATAATTTATCAACCTGTAATGTACCATGTTTTCTGCAAATAAATTATGATTATGATTATGAAAAACATGTACTTTAAAAAAGTTAAACTAACTTCATGAATGAAAAAAAATCCACATAATTGATATTCAATACCTTTTGAAGTCGGGATTTAATACTTTCATACATGTTGTATATTCGAATAATATTTTTTTAATTTAATACGGTATGTTTATGAGAGGCTTCAACGCAAAACTAGGCACAAGAGAGAACAGCGACATGAATGTAGGAAAAACAGAACCCAAGGGGCTAGCAGCTAGCAGCACCAAGGGGTTTCATTGAGATAGAGGGAATCTTTATGATGAACTCTTCCTTCAAGAAGCCTGCCCACAGAAAGTAGACGTGGTCAAACCCCGAAGGTTTAACAAAGATGAAATTGACTTCATTATGATGACCAGACGGCAACTGTTCAGTAATGTCTCAGTAATCGAAAAAAAACAACTCACTTGCAAACTTTACTTAAATTAGTTTTGAATGTATTAAGAGATGAGTTAAAAAGTTCGATATTAGTAAGTTGCTTATTATACTATGTCTGGTATTATAAGCAAATACAAAAATTGGCATTTCACGTGAGGGTCGCACTGGAAGACGAGCACTATTAATAAAAGATATCTTTAAGAAAAATAGAGAAGAGTCAATAAAATTATTCATAATTTTATATAGAAAGATTATATCAAACAATTTGCGTCTACTGCAAGGGTATAACAATTAATATCTAAGCAAAGATTCATCATATGATTCGTTAGTTATGTTAGTACGATAGACCAGTGACGGTCCATATACAGTTAATATAACTTTTCTGTTATTTTTGGGGATAGAAGGTATTAAAGGTTGTTTCCAATTACTAGAATAAACACCAGTTCCAATAGACGTTCGAAAACTTATAGTTACAGATTTTGCGATTTCTTTTGCACATTTGGAGATTAAAATGGGATGAATGTTATTAGACTCTTCGCCCTAATGAATGGCTAGGACTTTAGGAACTAGGAACTAGTCAATATTAACAGAGTTTATATCTTACGTTGAAAGAGGATAAGAGCTATTAGGATAGTTTTTAACAAGAAAATCGTTTTAAAATAAAAAACGGAATGAAATTATTGATTGAAAGCATCGAAAATCTCACTACCACAAGATAAAATATATAACATTCTATCCGGAATTTGTGGAATTTTTAGATTTTAAAAACCACCAAAAATATTTTGGATTCTCTTCAGCAAGTTCATTCAACCTTTTGTTACAATTTTTCTCCTTTTTCTTCAAACGATGTCTCAAAATAGAGAAGGTTTGATAATCGCACAGGTTTCCTTTATGTTTCCATTTTTTATGAAATTTATGTTTTTCATTTGATAGTTTAATCAGAGGTTTATTAAACCGCGGAGGTAATTTATTGTCGGTAGAAAGATAATGCGTAGGTATGTGTTTATCCACAAGCCCATCAAGCACATCATAAAAGTTGTAGTCGTCGATTCTACGTCGGAATTCATAGTGCTAAATGTTGCCTCCCAGTCAATCGAATTTAATGAAGTATTAATCGGGTCAAAAGCGGCTTAGTATAAAAGTTTTTTCTTAATATTAACAACGTCAAGCAAAGCCGAAGAAAATATTTAAAATCTAGTTTTAAAACTTTATGATGATTATTTTACGGCACTAATGGGTATACAATAGAAGAACCTGGACAGCTTTTATTACAAAAAATTAAATCTACAGTTTAATTGTAATAGCAACGATAAATACATAAAGTCGGCAGTGAGACAAGCTATTTACCATTGTTTTTTTTTAATATTCATGGTATAGTAGTTATTATAATTCTAGCAAGCATAAATCACATTAAAGTCGCCGATTATATTCATCAGAGTCCACAGGTGTTATTCGGAAAGTAGAATACCTGGCAACGGCATTGGTGGTATGAGCACTGAAAGACTTGCTAATATCAATACACAAGACATTGTGCTTAAAAAAAATTAGCACCTCTACTAGAGTTATAGCACGACGTACTGGAATCTGTACGCGTCAAAGTTCTACAACCGAGAGATTCCAACGCACAATTGTTTTTTGTCGACTAACGCTTGCAAAAATAGAACAAGATCCACAATTCTTCGCCAAAACTCGGAGGAGAGACGAATCCTCTCCTAAAAATGACAGATACTTTAACGTACATAAAATGCACAACTGACAACTTTCTAATCCGCATCTAATGCGAGAAAGAAGATCATGATACCAGTTCAAAATAACCGTCCTTCCCCGGTCGAGCCAACCCATTCGTGCTACAACTATATTACTAATACAACTGCAACATGGATGTACTGCGTATTGAAGTTATATGCAAGTGTGAGTAATGATCCAACAGTAATTCTTATCCGACACTTTTCCGAAGATATTAACGAAAGCCGATTACGTTTTGAGATTTTCTGTTTTGAGTTTTTGATATATTTATAAATTTAGCCGTCTTTGTCATAAAACCTCTTAAAACATCATTAGGTTTTGTTATTTTTAGACTTTTGGTAAATAATTTTTTTTATGTTTGTGTTAAATTAGGTATTATTTATATGTATTATTATATATGTATATTTTGTTTTTAACAATACTGCGATGATAAAGGCATATCTTTGAAATTAAATAATATATTATCTTCCCTTTTAGAAACCACTCTTATAAATAAGAGGGGGTGAGCACAGCAGTAGTAGCATTCTTGATTGTGTGTAAACACTAAACTTCCATTGTTTAATTATTTTCTTATGGTTTCAGTGGTACACGTGTTCTTCGTGTATTTAGGGCTAACAGGAAGGTAAACGCATCAAGCCTAATGTACAGATATCAAGTCTAATGCATGTACACAATCATAATGATTCATTTATGGTGATTACTTGACATTAATAAACTCTGCTAATGGCCAGTGTTAAATTGTTGAGAATAAATAAAAGTTTATGGTTTGTATCAAGAATACTAGAAGTGGATTGTAGTCGTCGATTCTACGTCGGAATTCATAGTGCTAAATGTTGCCTCCCAGTCAATCGAATTTAATGAAGTATTAATCGGGTCAAAGGCGGCTTAGTATAAAAGTTTTTTCTTAATATTAACAACGTCAAGCAAAGCCGAAGAAAATATTTAAAATCTAGTTTTAAAACTTTATGATGATTATTTTACGGCATTAATGGGTATACAATAGAAGAACCTGGACAGCTTTTATTACAAAAAATTAAATCTACAGTTGAATTGTAATAGCAACGATAAATACATAAAGTCGGCAGTGAGACAAACTATTTACCATTGTTTTTTTTTTAATATTCATGGTATTAGTAGTTATTATAATTCTAGCAAGCATAAATCACATTAAAGTCGCCGATTATATTCATCAGAGTCCACAGGTGTTATTCGGAAAGTAGAATACCTGGCAGCGGCATTGGTGGTATGGGCACTGAAAGACTTGCTAATATCAATACACAAGACATTGTGCTTAACAAAATTTAGCACCTCTACTAGAGTAATAGACGACGACGTACTGGAATCTCGAAGACGACAGTGCACCGTGTACTGTAAAAAAAGAAATTCATCTCCACCATATTAGACACGTCAAAGTTCTACAACCGAGAGATTCCAACACACAATTGTTTTTTTGTCGACTAATGCTTGTAAAAATAGAACAAGATCCACAATTCTTCGCAAAAACTCGGAGGAGAGACGAATCCTCTCTTAAAAATTACGGATACTTTAACGTGCATAATATGCACAGCTGACAACTTTCAAATCCGCATCTAATGCGAGAAGGAAGACCATAATACTAGTTCAAAATAATTTATTGGACTGGTATATTGAACGGAAAAATCGTTGGTCCATTTAAACTGCCCGGAAACTTATCTGGACAAAGTTATTTGAATTTTCATAAAATGATCTGCCAAATTTAATGGAAGAGGTTCCTGAGGAAATAAGACAATCCCACTGGCTACAAAATGATGGTTATCCTACACATTATGCTGCAAATGTCTGTATGTATTTAAATGCCACGTATGCAAATAAATGGATTGGTCGTTTAGGTCCCTTTTAGTGGCCTCCACGATTCCCGGACTTAAATCCACTAGATTTTTTTAACGGGACTGTATAAAAGAACATGTGTACTATGTACTATGAGAATTGCGCAGTCGTGTGCAGGAGGCTTATTCAGAAATAAGAAGAAGAGAGAAGAAGAGCATTTATAAGTAGATGTCGAGCTTGTATCAGAGTCGGTGGCAGACAATTCGAACACCTGTTATGAAATAAAGATTGATTTATGTACAACTGAACGATTTTATAATGACAATTTAAGACAAGATTATTTTTTCTTTCTGCAGTCGAATTTTTTTTTGCATCGTAACGTTAAATAAAAAAATGTATTATACCATTTTGTAAACTGTATTAACTGCGCATATTTTTGAAATATTTAACCACTTAGGTCTTCATACTGTTACGAGCTAAGGGTTTGTGACAATAAAAACTGCCGATTGAATTAATAAAATTAACATTAACTACCGAATACCAATTAAAACTTAAAAGACACTAATAATTAATCACACAAATTCACTATATTCCGCTCCGAAACTTCGCTTGTATCGCCAAATTCAATACTTCTCCGATCGCGGCTACCAACGGCTTTATATAGGGCTCTTCCACCGAAACATCCAGAATATTCCAGCAAATACGGGCGCCAACCGATAAGACGCAGAAAGTGTGTTGAGTGTGAGGCTTCTAGAAAGCTCAATTCTTCTATTTATTACTAGATGACGCTGTTGTGAGAGTTCCAGAAAGATCTTGACACTCCTGCTTCTGATACTTGATACCAGATGGCGCTAGTTCCATCAACCGTGGCGCGCAACAATACTGTTTTTTCACGCATTCGTGACTCTTGAGGGCCATTGCTCTCAAGTGTTTGTCAAAATGATTTTTTTTTATAAAATTTCATGCTGAAAATTGAAGTTTTTTTTGCAAAAAAGTACAATAGATACTCATACTCGTTACTGGATTTCTAACAGAATAGTCTGTGAGTAATAAGAGAACATCAAAAACGCAACAAATTTCATTAATTTGCTGCGGTGGTGTTCACGAAACAACAGTAAGGTCAATAAAAACATATTGTTTTAAAACTTTCATATTTTTGGCACCACTTGGTTTTTTTTTGTATTTATATTTGAGCATCTGATACGTACACTATTAGGTGCTCCAGAATTATCCATTCTTTTTGGGATTCCTGATATATGTGGATAGTGATAGTGTAGATAGTGAGGTGTGTTCTTCAGCTGACCGGAAGAAGTAGGAGCGGTAGGAGCGGTAATCGCGTACAGCGGCACCGACATCCATAGCCCTCTGACAGTGGCGGTGCGCTCAAGCCTGCACGGTGCTCACGACACAACTTACGGTGAACCGCAATCAACACACCATCACCTCGCTCGTGCCCACTTAATGCAATCTTACGATTACAACGGTCGGTATACCTGATAACGATTGTCAAAATATTCCGAGTCATAAAAGTTATCGTTAAGCCAAGTTACTGTTAATTGCATTAAGAAAGATATGTGATTTAGTGCGTGAGTCCCTCACATTTTGATGATAAATAGAAAATTTTGTGTTATCGCATTTTAAAAATTAAAATTAACATCGTTCTACCAATATGTGAGAATATACATAGTATTAACTTTGTATCTTAGACCAAATTAACAAGGATATTATTTTAATGAGATTAAAATAAAATTTTGACATATATGAACATAGGCTGTTTGAATCGTTTAAATTAGATACAAAAAATAAAAATATTCACTTAATTATAGTAAAATCAACTTTACTAGTTACCAGTAATGCTTTGGATTTGTCATTTTTACGTACAAATATCTTGCAATCTGACAACCAAACATAATTATAGCTTTTTTCTTTAGCGATTAGACGCACTTGCTTATATAAAAATTTATTATGTAGTGATAAATGATCACTAATAAAAATAGGCTTAGACTGGCTGTTCACACCAGCGTCCACTCTTGTCAACCCACGTCGGGCGTGTTATGTTATAGGTTCTATTATTGTGTTACATACTATTTACTTTATATTATAAGTCCTCTATACTCCTATACTGTTATTCTTATATTACTTATTTACTTTAAAACTAAATTACATTGTTTACCTAGAAACCAAACTAATTAGATTGTAATATTTAAATACTAATGTTTACTGTTCCAAAGTTTACCATTCTTAATTGTATCTTAGAATAAGTTAACGATAAACACAAACAAGCATAATGTTATTCCCTTATCTTTACCCCTACCTCCTAGCTTCCCACGATCCTACACTATATAAACCAAGTCCTTCGATCCCACAACACAATTCTATTTCCAAACTCTCTGACTCAACTTCTATATTTTAAGTTAGTTTGTATTATAGTTAAATATATTAAATAAATTTATTTTTAAAAGAGTTTTTGTCTCTGCCACATAACAAATTTGGCGCAGTCGGTAGGATCTCGCGTGATTCATTCGCTTAAATCGCGTAAAGACGAAGTGAACGTACCAAATTCGACGGGACAGCATCTTGACAAGTTGGGCAACAAGAAGACAACGTACGGTAGCTGAAGGCTTTTGAAGAACTTCGCCGAACCATGCAGCTCCACATTTTATTGTTATTGTGGTAAGTGGCTAAACTTGTTTGTTCAAATTCCTATTTTCCATTTTTACCATAATATTTTTCCTACATCTACCACCTCATTTTACATTATTTTTTATATAATCATACTATTCAGTCATATACTATTATATTATACTATTCTATTATATCAATTATTCATATTATTGTATTGTATTACCTGTGTAAAACAAAGAGCACTAAGATGGCTTTAGACATTACCACATTACTTAAATTAATTCCCTCATTCGACACAGACAATAACGACCAAGTGTATAGATTCGTTAGGTCATGCAATTCAGCTTTTGACCTTAGTTCAGCGGACCAGAAGTCAGTACTTTTAGTATTCGCGTTGAACAATATTACTGGCTCGGGTGCGGCAGACGTTCACAGTAAAGAACATGCTTCATGGACCGACTTAAGAACATTCCTTATCGAAAAATTCTCTAACGTTAAAACCATAGCACACCTTAATCTCGAACTGCAATCTATGTTTCAAAAACCTACAGAAACACTAACTGAATATTTTCACAGAGTCGACCTTTGTCGCTCTAAAATAATAGAGAAGTTAAACGCCGAAATATGCGATAAGACATTACTAGGTCGCTTAGCCACAACGGAAGAAACGGCTCTTAACGTTTTTGTCAATGGTATTAGCTCCGATATCGGAGCAATGCTAAGAACAAAAGAATTCCCTACCCTTTGCGAAGCAGGCCGATTCGCACTTCAAGAAGACAAAATTCGTGCGATGAACAAGGCTAGGCAATCTCTATTTAAGTTAAACACAACGCGTCCACCACCTTTTACAAAACCACCGTACCATGCCCATAATTTTTATAATAATAGTAATACAACTAAGCCTATAAATCGAACTCATCTTCCATATACACAAACCACGTACAATAATGCCAACACACCGCAACAAATTACAAAATTATGTAGTTATTGTAAAAATATTGGGCATAATATTACAGAATGCCGTAAAAGAACTTATAATAATAATATAAGAAACAATCAAGCCCAACGCGCACTTCCTGCGCCTCCTGTCCCAGTTAATCATTTAAACTGCCAAGCGACCAACGAGATGAGCAACTCGTTGGAAATCGCTTCAGTATCCTGCTCACCGATCCCGACTCAAGACATCGAGAACCTGCAAATATGAACTCTAGTAAATCCAACCCTATTTCTCAAAGGCGTCCTCGACCGTCGAACCATCGAGATCACACAACGCAAACAAACAGCGTACCTTCTAAATCACCCCTTAAGTGTAAGATAGAATTGAAAAATGTGTCTACACAAACTAGCGACTTAAGTACTACATCACATACACATCACTCCATATTCAAAAATTCCAGTTCTCAAACAGAAACCTACGAACAGGGTAACCAGCCCCAAACCCTTGGTTTTCAAAAACATGCTATTCTTTCTACATCCACTGACTCTATTACTACTATCTCTACTACATCTACTATCTCTACTACATCTACTGACTCTCTCGAGACTACTAAACCTACTACGTCCACTGATTCCATCAAGACAACTACACCTCCTATATCCACAAATTCCACTGTTTCCAATAAACCACGTTCGAAATCAAAACCTACAACTAAAAAGCTTAAATTAAAACATCCCAAATTCAAATGTAATACAAAATCTTTTGCCATATCTGCCTTAAACGATATACCACCCGATAACCTCTTACACTGTACTTTTCACATAGAAGGCAAACCAGTGACATTTCTCATAGACACTGGAGCAGGGATCTCGGTAATAAAAAGGGATAAAATAGGTTCGTCACCTTTAAATAAATTAAACATCGTGTCAATCGTAGGTATTTTCGGTAGCCAAAATTCAATTACAACCTCAGGCACCACCGAAATATCTCTAGATTATTTACCTAAATATCGTTTCCATGTTGCTTCCCTTAACATTAAAGCAGACGGTATCCTAGGCAACGATTTCATGATAAAGAATAATTGCAGTATTCATATTCATTCTAAAACAATGAGAATACGTGACAGATCATACAACCTACATTATTTGAACGAAAATCCTCAAAATATAATCGACCCTAATAACCAATTCCTTTCTAGCCGTTCCGAGAGTGTGATTATGTGTAGAACGAACAATATAAATTCCGGGACAGCAATAGTCGAAAAACAAATAATAGATAACGGTATTGTTATTCCCAACGCATTAGTTGAAGTAAAAAACAACTCATTTGTTATCACTTGTGTAAATACAAACAAATACGATAAAGTAATTAGCATGCCAAACATCTAAGTTCAACCTTATCAACCAAATCAACAAACTAACAACATTAATAAACACTCAATTAATAATCTTAATCACACATCCGACACCGATAGACAAAAACAAGTACTCACCCTCATTAGACGCGAACATTTAAACAAAGAAGAATCGAACTCATTAGATAAAATTGTCTCCAAATACCCCGACATATTTTTCATCGAAGGCGACTCCCTTACATTTAGCAATCATACAAAACATCAAATACCTACCACTACTGACATTCCAATTCACACGAAAACCTAACGTTTTCCTCAAGTACACGAATAAGAAGTAAAATCACAAGTCGAAAAGATGTTAGACCAAGACATTATTAGACCTAGCTCATCTCCTTGGAGTAGCCCCATCTGGGTTGTTCCTAAGAAACTAGACGCATCTGGGAAACAGAAATGGCGATTAGTTATTGATTACCGCAAGTTAAATGAAGTCACAGTAGGAGACAGTTATCCTCTTCCTAACATCACAGATATTCTAGACAAATTAGGTCATTCTCAATATTTTACCACACTAGATCTTGCCTCAGGTTTTCATCAGCTAGAAGTTGATCAAAAAGATATTCCTAAGACAGCTTTTATTACACCATATGGTCATTATGAATATAAAAGAATGCCATTTGGCTTAAAAAACGCGCCAGCGACGTTTCAGCGTGTAATGGACTCCGTTTTGTATGGCTTACAAGGTGAAAGATGTTTCGTTTACCTCGACGACGTAGTTGTCTTTGCTTCCAGCCTTCAAGAGCATGAACAAAAACTTGAAGAAGTTTTCTTTAGACTTAGAAAATATGAACTAAACATCCAACCAGACAAATGCGAATTTCTTAGACGAACGACATTTCGAACG
The DNA here is from genome assembly GCA_907164705.1 of Parnassius apollo. NCBI lineage: Eukaryota > Metazoa > Arthropoda > Insecta > Lepidoptera > Papilionidae > Parnassius > Parnassius apollo. The sequence continues at coordinate 11,097,344 of CAJQZP010000288.1, read as the reverse complement.
AAGGCGTTAAGCCGAACCCCGATAAAATTCGGGCAGTTCAAGAATTCCCTATTCCTAAATCATGTAAAGATATAAAGGCATTTCTAGGCCTTACAGGATACTATCGTCGGTTTATTCCTAATTTCAGCAAACTTACTAAACCTTTAACTAGCCTTCTTAAAAAGGACACTACCTTCATATGGGGTGAAACCCAACGACAAACCTTCAATGAATGCAAACATCTTTTTACTAACCCTCCCATCTTACAATATCCCCTTGTGTGGCAACCGGCCAGATTCTGGCCGATGGTTAATTACGCGCGTCTGGCAAGCGACCAGATTCTGGCCGATCCGTGACTGCGTATTTGGGGGGTAAAATAACCAGCGACAATGATTTCTATCACATTTTTACTTATAGAAAATTATAAACCAAAGAAAGAGGATGCGATACAAAGCTACTAAAGTACTGCCATGTTTAGAAATTTCGAATAAACGCCCTGTGTGGCAGTCGCATGCGAACGTCGCTTTTATGTGGTCACCCGTCCCGGTTTTTGTCCTTATTTTTATTCGTAAATCGAACAAATAGTCAAATTTGGTGCTATTTAGACATGGAAGGGTTAATAACCAACAGTTTTTAATTCATAATTTAGGGATATGTATCCTTTTTATAAAAAAAAAAATCGAACATAAACCGTCGTTATACTTACTTACCTTACATTTATCTCTATTGTTGATTAAAAATACATTACATACTTTTTAGAAATGATACTTTATCTAAATTAAGAACTTGAGCCATACTTAATGTTCAAATTAGCGCACGCCACTTGACTTGCTCATTTCTCAAAATAAAACTAACAATATATGCTATTTTTTGTGCGACGCTTGGGTTGCCGTTAATGTATTAAGATTGTAAAAAAACTTTTGGGGTAAAAATATAAAGGAATGTGTGGTTTTTTTTGCTTTTTTTATTATAAATTAGTGTATATTGATTAAAATAAATTACATTTATTTTACAAAAGAATGATTTTTTTTTGTTTAATTTTCACAAATTATGCACAAAATACTATTAAAAATTTGGTTTTCCAACTTTGAAATTGGCTTAATAAAATCTATTAAGTTGTATTTAAGTAAGATATCTACAGAGTAATAGCAAATAATATAACAATTCATATGACATAAGTTTTATACATAGCTTCCATACAATATTTTAGAGAAATTACTAATTTAATCGCCACGCGCCGATATCGCGAAATTACTTGCCCTAAGGCCCTAGCAGACGCGACATATTTGCAAAATGACCGGCCGGCAGACGAGGGGATATCCAAACTTCACAATAGAATTTATACTAACCACCGACGATTCTATAAACGCCCTAGGTGCTGTGCTATCGCAAGGCGAAATAGGCAAGGATTTGCCTATAGCATATGCATCTCGGACACTAAATAAAGCAGAATCAAACTATTCCACTATCGAAAGAGAGTTATTAGCTATCGTTTGGGTAGTTAAACATTTTAGACCATATTTGTTTGGTAGAAAATTTAAAATTGTAACTGACCACAAACCGCTAACATGGCTTTTCTCGATAAAGGACCCTGGTAGTCGGTTACTTCGATGCAGACTTAAACTCGAAGGGTACAAATACTAAATAGTATATAAGGCAGGTAATAACAACACTAATGCAGATGCTCTCTCACGCCCACCAATTCTCCACACGAACATAAATCATTCCACAAAAAGCGACAAAAACACACACCTCGATCCAAACACTTCGGAAGACTATTTACAATTAAACTTTCAACACTACTCGAAAATCGACTCTCACACTTCTAATACTCCAAATCTCCATATTTCCCCAGACTGCCTCTTAAACGAACGTCACAAAAACATTCTTATCCCAATCTCGTTTCAACTTTCCGATAAAAATACCCTTTTCAAACAAGCAATTTCCACTTGCTCAGTGCAAGTGGACCCATTTTTAAGTAAACCCAAAACACTTTACGAAACTGATTTATTACTTTCACATAAGAAACAAAATATTATATTTGGCTGTTCGAGACCCACTCACTTCGATCCTTGGGATTCTGAGAGCTATTTTAAAGTATTACTCGCTTGTCTACACAACCATAAATTAAAATCACTTTACGTTCCGGACTTAAAAAACGACCCCACTTGTAAACTTAAAGGAAACGAACAATTACACATAACAGCTTATTTAGCCGACCTTTACGAATGCAAGATCACCATATGTGAAAATAAAGTTAAAACTCCAGCTCCAGAAGAGATAGAATCAATCCTTAAAACCTTCCATGATGATCCCTTATCAGGACATCGTGGCATTATCGAAACGACACACAAAATACGATCTGAATATTTCTGGAAAGGAATGACCGATACTATTAAAAATTATATAGATAATTGCCAAATATGTCAACGAAACAAAATTCAACGTAAGACATATAAAGCTCCCATGGTCATTACTTCTTCTTCCACTGAACCTTTTGAACGCGTAACTATTGACTTAGTCTCTTACTCAGATATAACTAACGACTTTAATAAATACATACTCACACTACAAGATGACTTGACTCGTTTTGTTCAAGCATACCCTATTCAAGATAAACAAGTAACAACAGTAGCCAAATCTCTTCTAATTTTCTGTCAACATTACGGCGTACCTAAACGTTTCCACTCCGATCAAGGTACAGAATTTCTAAATAGCGTAATCAAACAATTGATGAAATTACTAGGATCTAATCACACAGTTTGTACCGCATATCACCCTCAGACTAACGGTTCTTTAGAACGATTCCACGCAACATTACGCGACCACATCCGAATGTACCACAAACGTAACCAATCTAATTGGGATCAAATCGTACCATTTGCCGTTATGTGCCATAACACATCAATAAATCAATCCACAAAATTCACACCACATGAATTACTCTTCGACTACAAACCGCGTTCGCTTTATTCTCTAAAAGCTAATGACGATTATACAACTCATGACTACCTAAGAGATTTAAATGAAAGACTCAATGTATCCCGTGACATAGCTCGCCAAAACGTTGAATCAATGAAAGAGAAGGCAAAAGAGCGATACGACAGTAATATTAAAAATATAGCCAAAATTTAACGTAGGTGATAAAGTTATGCTCAAAGTCCCAAGTCCAAACAACTTAAATAGCCTTTGGGACGGCCCTCATGTTATTGTGAGAATAGGTTTTAATGAAAATTATCTTATACAAAAATCTGGAAAAAAACCAATTAGTACATGCGAATCGTTTAAGACCATTGCACGACTTCACTCCATCATCATAACATTTACTCTAAGACTAGATCGTAATTATTCATAAAATATTTAACTTTATTTCTATTGCAGGGTGGCTCAAATAATGGCACACCCTAATCCCTTAAGCAATAAGACCCTTAGTTTAAATGAAAATCTTTTAAATTTTATAAACAACCCATATATTAATTTTACAATTTGTTCCATTATTAAATTATTACTTTACATCATTTTATACAAAGTTTACTTATTTTCTAAGAATTATTATATAACTAAATTTAAAATAAATTAAAACAATTAACTAGGATTATTTTAATTTTCAGGTACTCCACAACTTTTTAAGTTAAAGAATAATAGAATAATAATGAACAATAGAGTATATATATAATAGGTGAAAAAATATAATAAAATCGGATTTTATCACGTTTAATTTATTTTATTTTTAATATCCGACGTTTAGGGTGTTTTCCAGGACCCATGGTCACGGGGGACTGAGATGAATCCAGTCCTGATGTTGTTGTTAGCCCGAAGTACCTTCAGATTTTTAATTATTATTCATGGTTCAATCTAAGCAGAATGAACTTAATATTTCTTGAAGTCTTGCAGTGGTATACTTGGGTTTAAGACCTTATATATATACTCGACCAAATCTGTGAAATATCTTTCGACGTTTAATATATACATTCTGCAATAACTTTTGTACAAGCATTCTCACGCGATTTAAAATAAGATTTTACGTAATTCCAAAGAATTATGAAGTTATCTATATTTTATTTGCATACAAAGAAAATTATAAAATTTTTTACGACAATCAACTTTTATGCTTGACGTTGTTTCAATGATATTTCGTTAAGGAATTTACCGCAGTGTTTAGATGAATCAAATTCGTACTTATGTTATATTTGAATAATTGACAAAAATATTTAAATAATCAAACATGCACTTTTGGATTTTCCAAACTTTTTATTGACGTTTGAAATAAAATTATCGGAAAATTGGAAGTAATAGTAAAAATGTTATTTTTAAAAACTTGCGTGCATGTTAAATACTTTAAAAAGTTGACGTATAACATGAGCGCTTAAGGCATACATATTTGGATTTTGAATAAAAATATATTTAATGATTTTATCGCGTTTAATCAACTGTTGTAACTTATTATTTAATTCCCGACATTTCGAGTGCTTTACAGCACCCATGGTCACGGGATGGACGATATGTTTGACGTTCCAATGTTATAGTTAGTCCGGCTACCTTCAGTTTTTGAATATTAATTTTTAGTCGAGCTGACGGTATCATGAAGTCTTGCAGTGGTATGCTAGAGTTTGGGTGTAAATTGGTAATTATAGGATCTCAAGCAGATTAGGATGTTTTTTTTTTAATTTCAATAGCTTCGCGTATCATCCTTGGTAGGAATCGGTGTTTTTTTGCGAAGATTTGTGGTTTATCAAATCCAATATAATTGTGTAGACAATCTTGAACATGTTCGGAGACTGCCAACTTCCCAGAGCGTCGGTGCTTCACGTCAGCTATATGTTCCTTTACGCGGATTTTTATTGATCTTTTTGTTTGACCTATTTAAGAGAGACCACATTCACAATCTAGCTTGTACACACCTGCATCTTGTAGAGGAATATTACATTTTATGGGTGGTAAAAATTGACTAATCTTCTTCGGCGGCTTGTCGTATGTTTTATTGGAAGCTCGCTTCAAGATGTAGCCACCCTTGTTCGTGACTTTTCTGACATACGGTAATACAGCAGGTGCGTATTCGACTGTGGCTGGCTTCACTCATTCACTGTGACGTAGACGCGGGACCCGTAGCTTGCTGTCACGCAATACTTGCTTGACGTGCTGAAGCTAGGCGACCAGATGTTTTCTGTCACTGATCTTTCGTGCTCTCTGAAACAAAAATTTACCCACGGTAGCTAACTGTGAAGGATGATGGTGATATTCACTATTTAGATATCGGCTGGTTTGGGTCTTTTTCCTATACACAGTGTGACCAATAGTATTATCGGGATTTCGGATGACCAAAAAATATAGGACGGCTAAAGAATTATTTGCCTCTAACTCCATTGTGAATTGTATTTTAGAGTTTATGGAGTTAAAGTTGTTCTAAAAATGCATTTACTTTGTCAAATTTACAGGACCTTGGATTTACAGGAGCAGTAAGAAGGGTGGTCTCCTCAAAGTCCTACATGAATATGTCAGCGACTATGGGAGACATAGGTGAGCCCATCGCCGCACCATCTACTTGCTTGTAAAACTCCTCCTTCCACAATAGATAAGCAGATGTTAGGCAGTTTACAATTAATATTGCATATTCTCGAGGCATGTTATTTTCTTCTAGCTTCCTAGTTACAATTGAGATGCAATCACCAATAGGTAGGCTTGTGAATAGTGACTGAACATCAAAACTGACTATAGTTTCATTGTCAGCGAGATGTAGGTCTTTTATCTCACTCACAAACTGGTATGAAGCCTTTGTGTGTGCTCTGGTGTGTCCTCTCAGTGGTGATAGTATTTTTGCTAAGTGTTGTGCCAGCTTATAAGTTGGTGAATCTATCTGGCTCACTATGGGACGTAGTAGAGCATTTGGTTTGTGTTTCTTTGGTAACCCAAACAACCTCGGCGGTTTCGTACATGATGCTATTAGCGAATTTACGTCGAGATTTGATTTTTTCGGAGTATTTTTAAGTAAATAGCTAGTTGTTTTAAGCGTGTTAGTTGTGAGGTCTGTTTTGACCTTTTCAAATTTACTTTTGTCCGATAAAATTTGTTAAGTTGTTGTTGTTGTTACGAGTATTTTAAAATTATACTCAGACGTATTTATTATTAGCGTTGAATTTCCTTTATCCACTCGAATGTCGGATCAGATCAGATTATGCATAACAGATATATATATATATATATTACAAATAGTTTGTTATCACTCAACGCCATATTATGGCGTTTGACAAATGCGCATAATATTTGAGACGCCAGAATATGGCATTTGTACAGACTAGGAGATTGGCGTGGAGAATCGTGAGCTCTGGTCTGTTCAGTAAGTTATTCAGCGCTCTAAATTCGTCTTTAGGAAGGTTTAGTTTTAGCACTAAACTACAACGTAACAAGGACGAAATATCTTGACTTTTGGCCTCCAAAATCTTCCTTACCGATATTATTCTTAAACAGACAATCCTCGACACTGCAGATAATTTCTTCGTACGGGATTTTTCGCGGTGTTAACGCGATGTCCATTCCCTTTGCTAATACTTTCACTGTCGATTTCACTAATGTATGTTTTGAATGATTATAAACCGTGAGTTGTTTTTGGTTTATGTCTGTGCTCAACGGTTGTGTATCATTCTGGCACTGACTTGGATGTTTGATATTTGATTTGATCATTAATTTTTGATATTTTTCTGTTTGTTTATTTTTGCACTCATTGTATTTCGATGTTTCTCGTTTGTTTGAAATTTCGATGCAATTATTAAAATGAAATGTTGTTAAAACTGCCTTAAGTTCACCGGACAAATTGTCTATGGTATTATGTATAAAATTTAGATCGAACCGTTTCTGCTGAATCACCGTTCGTTACAACTTTTTACTTGGCTGATTTAAGATCTTAGTGCTTCCTCGAATGTCCTTTTATGTTGATATTTTGACACAGGTAGGAATGAAATTATGGTATCTACATCTTTTCAAGAAATTAAAAGATGTCACTTGGCGAATTTTATTTGCTATTACCAATCCGTACTGGTTCACGTAATGATTTATTAAATATACGCGAACACTACACATTGATCAAAACAATACTTATGGGTTTTATCGCGTCTAACCGCTGACATGATCTTGTTAACCACTGACTTACAAGACATTTTCTCCCTTAACTGACTTGCTAACTCCAGGTTAACAATATTTTTCACCCACAAAATGCCTTGTGTACCAGCGGTTTACAAATGCACATTTGGTATAGTCGTTAATAAAATATCTCTACTCGTATCTCAATGAATATAAGTTTTATTCATAGTATCGGACTTGTTACCTTTTAAGTATGATATTTTACACATTTAAGCTTTCAACCACCCATCAATAGCCAGTAAACATGTTTCTCTGGTATTATAGTATTATGAAAAATTGGACAGATTTCATTATGTACTAATCTTTCACAAAATTTTGATGCAGTACATAAGATTGAAATTAGACGATAGTTTTCTATGTTATGCTTTGACCCATTTTATGCAAGGGAATATATTAGCATGCTTCCAGATATTAGGAAAAGTTCCATCTCGCATGTGTTTAATAAACAAAATATGCAGAGGCACACATATATTATCTTTGGTTTGAGAAAAAAAATACTGCGAGAGGATCATCAGGCCCAGCTCCTTTGTAGGTGTCTAAAGATTTTATAGCATTTTTAACTTTATCAATATCAAAATTAAGTTCATTTATAAGAACCCAATTATCATAAAAGTTATTTAGTGGTGTCCACGCATCTAGAAACAAAGTTGAAGCTTCGTAAACAGAACGAAAAAAAGAGGAGAACATGTTACAAATTTCGTCAAAATCGCACAAAGACTTGCCTTTAAAATTCATATTTGAAGGAATATCTGACTTTGAGATGTTTCTCCTCTCTCTTCCTCTTTTATGAGATAAAAAGGTCCAAAAAATTTTTATATTATGAGGAACAGCATCCTCAAGTTCCATATATTTAACATATGCTTTTTTGCACCGGTCACGAAATCTTGATCTATACATAGAAAATTTTTCATAGTCTAATATGTTATTGTATTTTTTCCATTTAGCCCATGCTTTCTTTTTACTTTTAAATATATGAATTTAGGAAGGTGAAAACCACTTAGGATATTTTGGTAGTCTTGACACGGAGAGTGGTATAAGTATTTTAACCATCCCATATATAATTTCGTAAAAAGTATTTGTTCTTCGTTCTAACGAGAGTGAGCAAAGTAATTGTTCCCAATTAATATTCTTCAATTTAGAACTAATTAATTCATAATTTGCCTTATTATTTTTTGCGATTTTGGTAACGCTTTACAGAGGAAATCTTACTTTCAAGGTGAATAAAAGCGCTAAATGGTGGATGATAATCATCTATTCCCATAAATGAAACAGATATATGAGAGAAAATAAACACATACAAAAACAACATAAAATACCAGAAAAAAAGTAATTTACAATTAAATTTATTAACCTAGCCTTTGACTTAAAGTGTAGTGTAAATTCTACGATACTGCTAAAAATATGTTTAAAATATGTTTATTACTTAAAAAAAAAACAGATATATAAGAGAAAATCTAAAAACAAAACCCTATATCTATACCGAAAAAAAAACTAAACTTACAGAATGATAATAATAATATGAATACTTAAATATCTTGGGGATGAGTCGCTCGCGTCCGTAGGCTTCGACCAACTAACCTTAGGCCCACCCTACACGTGTCCCCCGGGTGGTGCTAAACGAGCGACAAAGCCGAAAAAAAATAGACTCGGCTCCTCGCCGTATGGTAGCGGCGTAAAATCTACCACCACCCCTTGTTCGCACCATGACTCAGAAAATAAAAGAAATGGCCCCGAGTTCCCGGCGCCCCTTCAATGGGGCAGGGGTGCGAAGAATCTCCGGGAGAAAACCGGCGACGAGGTTCGCCACCCGTCACGTTCTGTCTCCCGGAGGGGCGAAAAGTGGATTGCGGAAACCCGTCTGGCTACGCTGAATGTATGTGGAGGAATGAGTGATAAGATGGATGAAGTATGCGAAATGATGAATGACAGAGGAATAGATGTGTTATGTGTGAATGAGACGAAACGAAAGGGAAAGGATGCCACTGCACACCCACTTACATCCGAGAGCAGTTTTGGGACATGGTAAGGATGGTGTTGACAAAATGTAAGGAAAATGAAAATATTATTATGTTAGGAGACTTTAATGGAAGGGTTGGGGTGAAGAGGTCTGGTTATGAAAGGATATTGGGAACGTTTGGTGATGAAAGTATAAATGAAAATGGTGAAGACCTCCTCACCGTATGTGTGGAAAAGAATCTTTTTGTGACGAATACTTTTTTTCGTCATAAGAAGATTCACATGTATACATGGGAAAGAGGTGATGATAGAAGCATGATAGATTTCGTAATTGTGGATGAAAGAATGAGGAGCGCAGTTGTAGATACAAGGGTTTACCGGTGGTCCAACGTAGGGACGGATCATTACTTGGTCTTATGTCGAATTAATGGTCTTTTCAAGCGTTGGCGGCATCGGACATCTGTGTCTACCACTGCGTTACAGAGTATAAGAATAGAGAAGTTACAAGATGAAGATGTGAAAGAGAGGTATAAAGGTAGACTGAGAGGAAATATTAGATGTTTGAATGAGTTGTGTATGAATGATTTAGACTTGAATACTTTGTGGGACAATATTAAGAAAGATTTGGTGGATGCCGCCACTGAAGTATGTGGTGTAAGTAAGAGAACAAATGAAAGGAAAAGTAATACGTTGTGGTGGGATGATGAGGTACGGGTGGAAGTTGAATCAAATAAGAAAGCATGGTTAGATTTACTAGCAACCAAATCTGGTAATTCTTCTGGTATGAATGATGAGATTTAAAGAAAAAAGGCAGAATTTGGACGTCTAAATAAGAGAGTAAAAGAAGTTGTTGAAAGAAAAAAGAAAGAAAGAACGGATAAGAATGATAGAAGGATATCTGATAATTTCCAGGCTAACATCAGAATGTTCTGGAAACTCGTAGGAACTGCCAGGGGAAATACAAAACAGCCTATAATGAATGCTATAAGAGACGAGAATGGATGTATTCTGAATGATGAAGCTTCGAGTTTAAACAGGTGGAAGGAATACTTTGAAAGCGTGTTTATGAGTGAAGAGTCGTCTGAATTAATTGAACTAGGAATTCCGAAAGAAGTGGAAAGGGGTATGGAGATAAGTGTAGATAAAGTAATGAAAGCAATGAAAAGCATGAAAGCAGGTAAGGCAGCTGGATATGATAGAGTATCACTCGAGATGCTAAGGGCTGGAGAGGGAGTGGTGGCAGGCCTGCTGTACACCTTGTTTAATTTATGTTGGGAATTAAAACGGGTACCGGATGACTGGTGTAAAGCAGTTATAGTACCAATATATAAAGGAAAAGGGTCACAGCAGGACTGCAAAAACTACCGTGGTATCAGCTTGCTTAGTATTGTGGGTAAACTGTATGCTAAGGGACTCTAGTGCTTGTGTCAGGATCAATGGGGTCTACTCGGACTGGTTTGGCATCCAAAAAGGTGTCAAACAGGGCTGTGTAGCTTCCCCTTGGCTGTTCAACCTATTTATGGACAGGTGTTTGCAAACTTTGAAAGATGAAGAATGTGGGTTAAGAATGGGCGAGTTAACCATAAAATGCCTTTTGTATGCCAATGATCAAGTCATATTTGCGTCATCGGTGGCTAAGTTGCAAATGATGGTTACATTAATGAACTGGGAATTAAAAGAAAGGGGAATGAAATTTAACGCAAGTAAGACGAAAGTGATGCTTTTTGAAAGAGAAGAAAGCAAAACGGTATGTGAAATAAGAATAGAAGGAGAGTTAATTGAGCAAGTGGATTAGTTTGTATATTTGGGATGTGTATTTAGCAGAGATGGTAGATATGATAGGGATATAGAACGACGAGTAAATGCAGGGAATAGAGTAAATGGGGCACTAAACTCTATTATGAAGAACCAGAATGTGTCAAAAAAGGCACGTATGGTAATTCATAATGCTGTGTTAGTCCCTACTTTAATGTATGGTAGTGAAAGCTGGGTGCACTGAAGGAACACGGATGGTTTTTAGTCAGTAAAAGTCTGACACTCCCTTACGCTCCCCCAGAGCGAAAGGGGTCATTAGATGATTTTCCATCCGCAAAAAAAAAGGGTGAGAAATTGCGTGATAAGAGATAAATGTGGTATGCAAGATGATGTTGTGACCAAGATTAAGAAGGGAATGCTTAGGTGGTTTGGTCATGTAGAAAGAATGAATGAGGAAAGAGTGACAAAGCAAATTTATATGGCAGATGTGAGCGGCCGAGTCGGGAAGGGACGCCCTAGAAAAAAGTTTATCGACCAAATTGGCGATATTTTGAAAAGGGGCCACGTTAGAAATACCCTTAACCGACGAGCATGTATGCGTAGATATATGGATGTAAAGGAGGCGAAAGAGGTATGTCAGGATCGTGCCAAATGGAAGTCCGTAGTCTATGCCTACCCCTCTGGGTGACAGGCGTGAGTGTTTATGTTATGTTATGTAAATACCTTGGGGCACTGCTTATGTTGAATAACTGATGTGGGATTGGATGTGGTGTAGGTCATTTGAACTACGTATAGCAAACACTGCTAAGTTATCTGATTTTCGAAAAAGTATAGTGGCGTATTTAACCCAAGTGTATTTAAAATTCTTTTGTTTAGCCAAATCTATGACCTCATGAAACAGCTTTTTGTTTTTAATGTAAGGTGCTCATTCATATAACAGTGTAAGAACTTCTTCGTATTCCCAATTGATTCCAAGTTAAGCCTTTACGTAGACGAGATGCACTCAAGATGTTATCGCAAAGCGTGGGGGACGTAAGTTTGACGATAATATTTCTAGGCTTTCTATTTTATTTAAGAGCGTGGGATACACGGTGAACAGATACAATGTCTTTTTGGTTTATTGTAAACTAGCTTTTTACCCGCATCTTCTCACGAGTGGAATTCAATTTAGTAACATCACTAAAATTAGCAAAAATAGATCACTTATAGAGTGATCTCGGTATATTTGTCTATATTGGACGTAAATGATTAAAATGAGACGGTCCAAAATAGTATGAAGCGTAGGCCTGGTTTTGCGCAAATAGGGAAATAAATTAAAATAATATATTATACCACTATATAAATGATGTCACTTGCATCAGTGTACAAGCTTTTAAAAACTATTTGATATTTAAGAACAACTTTAACCGGATGCAAAATATAGCTTATTTTGAAGGCGTTAGATGTAATAAGACAATTTGCGTTGCAATTTTTTTGACAATTTGCGGGTTGCACTAGTTTTCTTAGGACCCTTTAATGGTAAAGGCTAAGAGTTCACGACGAATTGCCAAGTAAAATCTCGATAAAAAGGTTTTGTATTACGATTCCTAATCCGTCTCTAAGAGTGGCGATTAAGAGATTAGGGGGAATCATCATTCAAAAGTGACAGTAGTGTGAAGTGACATCATTTAAAAGTGGCTTTAAATAAGTATTGTTTACAATCTACATCGAATAAAAAAGTTTCTGTTTCTGTTTCTGTTTCATCTTACAATGGGGGAGACCCATAACTAATAGTGAACTTTTACTGACTAATAAATAATGTATGGTATTTATATTCAAAATACCTTGCATCAAATTTGGATATCAAAGTACATTTAACACCGATTGCAATATAGTACAATGGCTTACCACATGTGTTGGTGTGATAATGTATCGTATCAGTAAAATTCACGTTCAAATTGATCATAAAATGTGGTGTCCGTGTTCAAATACGAACATGCACGTATCATTTTTGCATACGTGCCGGAAACGTTACCTAAAACTAGAATAAGCTAATAGTGTACACGAATTATTAATTTAGCTACATTGTTTCTTATTTTGTAATTGTTAAATCAAGCAAATGTTACAAGATTGGTAAGGTATCATTAAAAGAAAAGAAAATAACAGTGAACGTAAGTAATATGAATTTAATGGTTTTTGAAAGAGATTTAGATGAGCAAGTGGATGAATTTTTGTATTTAGGATGAGAGTTTAGCAGATTTGGTAGACATGACAAGAAAATAAAACTAATAATAAGTATAATTCAGAAATAAGTGTATTTTTAACTAACGAGTATGTATACGTGGATATATGGAAGTTTTTTAATTATATTTTTTGTACATTTTAAAAATATTTAGGTTGATGGTTTAAATAGATTAACTCTTATTAGATATGTTTTAAGAGTCAGGTACCCGAAAGCTAACTATTTGTGTGCTGAATAGTCACAGCAATAATCCGTTAACCTTAGCAATAAAACCCTCTTATTCCTGACGAAACCACCCTCTTACCCACCAAACAGAAGAGAGACCACAGGTGTATCCCAGTTAGGAGGGCAAGACAGCCTGAATAATAAAAGAATTTGAGTCAGTCACACTCTATCTACTACGATGTGACAACGAATCTGTGACTATCTTTAGATAATAATCATCGTATAAGTCCACAGGCTGCAAGAGCTTCTTTTTATTTGGAGTGTGGGTAAAAATTATGCAGCTCACCTGAATGATAAGCTACTGTTGCCGCAAATGCACATCTATAACGTAATAGCAAATGCAAATGCGACCTTATAGGAAGGATTATGCCCTTTGCTTCAAGGTTCCTTATCATAGAAGAAACTAGCCAGTGCAGTAAATTTCACAAAAAAGACGAGCGTCGCAGAAAATTTACACGCACGTGAATTGAAAACCATTTGGATTTTTACCACAAAGGGGATTGCTTGCATATATCTTACTCACTCTTACGCTATAAAAAGTCCTTTTAAGTTTTTTATTTTTAGATTGGCAAATAAAGTTGTTTGCAGATCTTCATTTTTTAAATAACGTTCATTCTCGCATCCGTGAGTAACATATTTGAATAACAAACTAGAAGCTTTTATGTACTGAAAATAAAAAAACCTCTAAGTAGTGTTTGAAAATTTTAAAAACATTTTGCTCTTGCTTTTTGAATGCAAATTCAAGTTAATTAAGATATAAAAGTTTTAACCGGTGTATCATTCTGTTAACAGGTACACAGAAATGCGGCGTTTATTAAGCATCACACTTGTCACCATTGCTTTTGATTATGTGTCTTCACAAGAGAATAGAGAACATCAAGGGCCTCTAACATGCGGTGGAGATTTAAGGGGACATATGGGAAAAATTCAGACCCCAAATTTTCCAAATCCGTTTCCAGTTCCCATAAAATGTCGATGGGTCATCCAGCATGATATAGTTAATGGTACTATATCGATATATTTCACACAGCAGTATACCGCGAGTGGGTTAACGTTCACTGAGTACATGTATTATGATGAATCGTATAAATTAGGCGAGAGAAGGGCCTTGACGGTAACCGAAGAAAATATAACAAGGATTAAGTGGTTACAGGTAAGAAATATATTTTTTTTTTCAATATCAAAAAACAAAATAATTTATTTTAAAAAAGAATAAAAATGAATATGTTTATTTGTGAATCATTTATTTGCGTGCGCAGCTGCTATATTTGGACTGATGTACAAGTTTAATTCAAATTTATTTATTTATTGTATATTGATTAATATTAAATTTAAAATTTAAAGCATCTGTAGAAAATATAGTATCTTTACATTTCAATATTCTAAAGGATTACTAGTGTACTGTATACTGAACTTTTCAGGTCCAAAGCCCTGTCCTAGTCGTAGAATTAAATTTAGATAGATTAGAGGGAACCCAGCTTAGAGCGCTAGGCCTGCTGTCAGTATTCGGATTCAACATTACATACGATGTTCAAAAACCTCAAGACGTACGGAGGCCATCATCATGCAGCGCGATTGAATGTCGACTATTAGGACACTGTTATGCTAGACACGATTACAAGTAAGTTTGTTTGTTTGAACCTTGTTACGAAAAACTGCGTCAACCCAAACTCAGGTAAAATATTAGTTTTAAATGTAAAAATGATCCTTTGAGCCTTATCTTTATTAATTCGTTATATACAAAAGAAGTATAATTAGACAATTAAAAATCGAAGCACATCTTTATATTGGATACCACTCAAACCGAAATTTAAAATCTCGAAAATAGCCTTTTATAGGTTGGTCAATTTTTGCATAACTAAATACATACTTAAAAATATTATGAAAATAATAGTCGTTGGTAATCGTTTATCTTTCAAATTCACTGCCATCTAAAATTACTTTAATATGTCTATTATTGTAAGTGATCTAGGCAATACACAAATTTTTTTAAATTGCCCTTGAAAAACCCTTTCGTGGGAAAACCCTTATTTAAATTATTTTGTTGATAAATATTTATATGAGATAAGATACAAATTTTCTTCAAGGCTGAAACTCATAAATTATAAACTCCATACGTTTATATATTTATCCAATGTTTTTTTCCATTCAGGGAATTTTTCTGTTCGTGTTTTGAGGGATATACTGGAGTTGATTGCGGAGTTGGTCCATTATGTCCAAGAAACTCTATCATGTGTAAAAATGGTGGCACTTGCAGGTAATTGATTTCTTTGCTTTCAATCTTTTTTTTGTAGGGTAGTAACTCGACACCACGTGATGCATACATGTATGCCTCTCCCGAGCGAGCGTAAGGTACTCATCGTCAAACGTACATATATACTTCTCCTGACCTAAAAACAATTAACAAAAATGTTACCAAAACTGCAGAAATGGGCTTTATAAGTAATGCATTATTTTAGTTTTTTGTAGCAAATTTTAGTAATGCATTACTAAAAGAATGCGCATCTTTTAAACTTGTACTTAATTTTTAACTAGATACTTTTATTGTTTTTAATTAACTTCTTACTTTTATGCATCAAATAATACTGGTATTAAAGGAAATATTTTTGACGAAAACCGTATTCGCTATACCGGGCAACCCCCGCAGTGCGATTGTTGAAAAAAAAACTGTTTGGAATCGCTCGCCGGTGGTACTCGTAATATCTTTGCACCTGCATAATGTTCTTTTATTATATTATAATATAAATAAAAAAGAAATAGATATTAACGATATTAACGATACTGATACATTTGGCATTGTAAGAATATTATCTGCCGCAAGTCGCCCCGTGGGTGTCGTTATAAGCGACTGAGGGAAACAAACCAAGAGATGAGCAGCAGCGTCTTCCTAGTAACAAATACAAAAAAAACTGTGGTTGCAGTCCGCTTACCAAGCTAAGCAACTATCTAACTATGACTTTTAAGGCACTTTATGTTCAACAATAAACTTTGATAGGCTGTAACGAATTAATTAATGAATGGATTAAACATTTTCACCACACAATTAAACTAAACATGTTATTACCGTTCAAAGGATAATCTTTGAACGGTAAACACAATTTAACGTCCTACAAATCTTGGTGATGATAGACCTCTTGCTGTTAGTCGTTTACAGCGCATAGAGAAACGTTTCACACGTGACACAGATTTCAAAGAAAACTATCACAAATTTATGAAGCAATACGAGTCAGAATCTCATATAATAATAATATGTGAAAATGAAAAGATAACACAAAGAAAACTTCACTACTGCTACTTATTGTTCTTCAGCTGACGAGCTTGAAGTAATTTGCACGAAGCTACGCGTTGTCTTCGATGAAAGTGGAACACCAGAAAAAGG
Source organism: Parnassius apollo (assembly GCA_907164705.1). Taxonomy (NCBI): domain Eukaryota; kingdom Metazoa; phylum Arthropoda; class Insecta; order Lepidoptera; family Papilionidae; genus Parnassius; species Parnassius apollo. Next base: position 11,080,695 of record CAJQZP010000288.1, on the reverse strand, counting down.
AAAATCGTTAAATGAATCACTATTGATTGGATATCCATTGCAACAAGATATTACTGATTTAAGCGATTGATTAAGAGAATTTAATAGAGATTGAGATTGAGAGACAAGACAAATTTTGTTTATTCGCTGACATTCAAAAAATGTATAGACAAATTGTAGTATCTAAAGATGATATAGATTACCAGAGAATATTATGGCAAGAACCTCCTACACAACCCCATACAGGAATATAGACTACTTACTCTAATTTACCGAACATCTTGTGCACCATTCTTAGCTATTACGCTTCACCAACTTGCTAAAGATGAAAACCATGATTTTCCTGTAGAATACGAAATATTGAAAAATGACTTGTACATAGATCCTTTAATGACTGCTGCATCTAATGAAGAAGATGTTGTTCTATTGCAAGAAAGGCTTACTTACTTGTTGTTTGTGGTGGTTTCCTTTGCGCAAATGTTAGATAACTGTCAATTCAATTTAAATACAAATATCCTTTATTTTTGATAATTTACTACAATTTGGAGAATTATTATTATTGCAATATTTTAAAATTTATTGTACCTACTAAATTATATTTTATAATAACAATTCAATTTAATCTTCGACATCGGTAACGTTATTATCAGCTTGCCATTTGGCATACGCCTCCCCTAGGGTTTTCCATATTTCCTTTTTTGCAGCTTTTCTTTGCCATTTTGTTGTAGCTATTTGCTTAATGTAAGCCTCACCTCTTAATTTCTGGCGCCCTTTCCCTCTTTTTCCATCTCTGGGGTACCATACAGTAACATTTTTGTCCATTTTTACTTCCTGTTTCTTATCATATGGCCTGCCCATTTCCACTTAAGTGTTTTCACTGTGCATGCGACATCTGTAACTTTCGTCTTACTTCTTATATTTGTTAGTTTGATTTTGTCCGTAGCTTGACGTTTAGAACGCTTCTTTCCATTCTGTTTTGACAGACTGTTAGTGCTCTACTCTGTTTCTTAGTGAGGGCTCTAGTTTGTGCTCCATAGGTTAAAAATGGTAGTATGCATGAGTTTAACACTATACTTTTGTCTTTTAGGTGTATGTGTGGGTTCCTTATAATTTCATTGAGGGACAAAAATCTTTTCCAGGCTTTACTTATTCTGATATTTATTTCTTTTTGCATCTGATTCTCTGGTGCAATAATTTGTCCTAAATATGTATATTCGTTGACATACTCTATTTGGTTAGAGTTTAGAAAGATTGGTGTTAGTATGCGATTTTTCATTACTTTTGTTTTACCTAGATTAATAGTCAACCCTACAATTTTACTTTCTCTTTCTAATTGGGTTAAAATTATTTCTAAGCCTTCTTGATTTTCATTGATCAGAATCAGGTCATCTGCGAATCTTAGGTGGTTATGCATTTCACCATTTATATTTATTTCAAATTTATCCCAATTAATTCTGCTGAATATATGTTCCTATAACGCCGAAAACAATTTTGGTGAAAGGGGATCTTTTTGTCTTACTCTTTTTCATTTTAAACGCTGGACCTTTTCTTTCTATCCGGATTTTTGATTTTGTTTCTTGGTATAATTTTTCATTATCCTTATATATTTTGGGTGTACTTCTTGTAATCGCAGAGCTTAATGCCTTATTGTAGTCCACAAATGCCAGATTGTATTTTTTTCCATACTCATTGCTATTTTGAATTACTTGTATTACGACATGGTGTTCAGGTTTTTTTATTTAAATCTTTTAGGGCTCAATTTTTACCTCCCGATTTCTCAATGTGGTATTTAATAATCCTGTTTCTTATTTGATTTCAGTGTATTTTTTTTTCATTTATTTGTTAACTTAACTGTATTATTTGATTTCTATTTTATTTTTGGTTTTCTAAAAGAGTTTTTCTAGCTTCTGTAAGGCGTCTTGCTTCCCTTCTGATTTTATTTTTCTTGTTCTTTAAGGTGTACAGTTTTGTAGATATTTCTTGTATTGTTTCTTGCATTAGGTTATATTTTTCTTGTATGTTTTAAATCATGTTACAAGTCAATATCTTATACTTTAACGTGGTTAACAAGTTTTCTGAGATGGTGAGAGGGATTTTATTTGGTTGGATTCTTTTCTTGGTGCATTGTCTTCTTCACTTGGGTTTTTTGAAATAGATTGTTCCCTTTACCATTCTGTGGTTAGTGTAAAAGTTGAATTTATTAATTGTATATATATGTTTAAAAAACTTGGAGTTTTTTTTAGAGAGTATAAAATCTACCTCATTCTACACATTGCCGCCGGGAGATATCCAAGATTAAAGAAGTTATTTGGGATTTTGGGGTTATGTACCTTTGCCAGATTCACGTGTCTTTGTTCATTATTATTTCTTTTTTCTGTGCTTAACTGACCATCCATATCATACTATACCATCCTCATTTGGTAGTCTTTTACCGATTTTCCCGTTGAAATCTCCCATCAAAAAGACTGTTTTATGTGCACTTGCAAGCGGTTTCTCCAGGTCGTCGTTTACGTCGTTAGGTTACTTGCTACCTTGCTACATTTGTTGGTGCATATATTTGGATTATTGATATAGTTTCATATCCCAGCAAATTAATTAGTGTTATCACAAATTCCTGATCATGATAAATAAACACAAAACGCAATTAATATAAAGATTGAAGATACTCTATAACTTTGGGTTATCACCTGGAACAAACATTTTCAAACAGATCATTTTGAATTAAATACAAAACATGAATTTTACTGATCATAATCGAATTAAATGAAACGTTCTGTCTGAACTTGCAAAAAGCTTTCGACCTTCCGGGTTGGCTAACATTTGAAATAATCTTACTTAAAATTTTATTGCAAAAGTTGTAGTTAGATGGCTTAGCTTGGGACTAGTAACTCTCTCATGACCTGAAAAATGAATGGATAACTTACCTTGAACCTTTTGCACACTCTGAACTCATTCAGTACCCATGATGATTTCTAATAGCATAATTGGACAATAAATGCATGGACTCAGTGATGGAGTGATGTTTCTCAGAGTTTGGGAAAATGATGTTGTTAAAGTATACCTGGTTATGGCTAAATCCAAAATTGCTCCTGTCAAACATACTCCACTACCGCGTTTCGAGCTCTGTGGTGCAGTTCTCTAGGCAATAATAATACAAAATTTTAACCTTTCAAGCACCATAAAAATCCCATGCAGTCGAATGTGCCCGGCAAAATCCCGAGAGGTCGCATGTGACCGCACCCACCCACAGCACTTAAAACCATTAAAACATATTTAGGGACTACTTTTCTATGAAGAAGTTTAGCATTATAAAGTCTATACAAAATTCTCAATTTTGTGGTCTAGTTAGGTTATACTGCATTACAAAAAATATTGTATTTAGATAACAAAAAAAAACATACTATGTTGGCAGATAAATTATGTTCACACAGAAACATTCATTACAATTTTATAATAAAACACCAGATAAATCCAAAAATTAACACAATACTCAAAAAAGGGCGTACGAATTAAACGTAGATTATAAGTAAATATTCATAGTTTTTTATTGCACTAGAGGATAGAGTATTTCATATTTATTATAAAATTCCAAACTTCTTCCTAGAAAAATAGTCTCTATATATGTGTTTTTATGGGTTAAATTGTTGTGGGTGGGTGCGACCGCATGAGACCGCTAGGGATTTGACGGAATATGGCCGCGGTCTCATAAGACCGCCAGGGGTTAAGAGGTTAAACTATATTAAATATCCCTGATGAAAATGTATAATATGCATGGACGGATTCAACCATAGTTTTGGCTTGGCTGCGTAAAACACCTAATACATGGACTACATTTGTTGCCAATCGTACTTTAGATATTTTGTCATTCACAAATAGTAACCAATGTCTTAGTATAAGTTCGGCGAATAATCCAGCCAATTTAGGTTCCCGTGGAGTATATACGTACCTATCCGATTAACAGCAGTCTAAACTATGGTAGAATGGTCCACAATTTTTACAAAATTCGATGTTGTAGTTATTTTAGGTAACGTTGTACCTGCAACAGATTAACTTCTCAAGCCCCTAGCGGTCTCATGAGACCACGGCCATATTCCGTCAAATCCTTAGCGGTCGCATGAGACCGCACCCACCCACAGCACTTTCACCCATAAAAACTTATATAATTATAGAAACTACTTTTCTATGAAGAAGTTTGACATTATATAATTAATGTGAAATTTTCTATCCTCTAGTGCAATCAAAAAGTTATTTTATGTATATTTATTTATAATCACGTTCATTTCGTACGCCATTTTCGCGTGAATGTTATTGTGTTGATTTTTGGATTTTTCTAGTATTTTATTGGTGTTTTAGTACAGTCTTTTATTATCAAATCGTAATGAAAGTTTTTGTGTAAATAATTTCAAGTAATATACATGTATATTGAAATAATTGTGATTTTCACACTGCCGACATCATGTTTTTTGGTTATCTAAATGCAATAAAATCTTTTTGTAATGATGTAAAAACTGATTTTTGTTTAGACCACAGGATAGAGAATTTTGTATAGATTTTATAATGTCAAACTTCTTTTTAAAAAAGTAGTCTCTAAATATAAGTTTTAATGGTTTAAATGCCGTAGGTGGATGCGGTCGCAAGCGACCGTTCGGGATTTGTCGAGCGCATGCGACTGCATAGGATTTTTATGGCGCTTGAAGGCTTACGAAATGAAGGTTTACACTAAAGTACATACAAACCTTAATGTTTTTAAAAATGTTGCTGTTATTTTTTTCTAAAACAATGCTCGACACTTTTACGTGTAACTGCTTATTGTTTAAGTTTTATTAATCTGTGTAAACTTAAAATAGATAGGAGACCGTTTGATGAACCCGTTTTTCTATTTCCAAATGGGGTTGACGATGTTCTAAATATATGCATTAAGATGTCTCCATCACTACCCAGTATTGAAATTTCTCGATTGATACTACATCGAGATCGATTTATTTATTTAATTTAACATTTTTGTTTTTACTTTTTGAAAAATAGCTTTGTATATATATATATATATATATATATATATATATATTGCGCACTTATGTACATACATACAAGGTATACATATATACACACACACATATAATATGTATATATAAATATTTTAGACTATATACAACAACCATCCCTCTTTTAATGAGCGGCAAGAGGTATAGTCGTTTCCTCGCCCATTACTCGGGCCGTGAAGAAGGTGCCCTTGAGATAAAAGGCCGTCAAAGAATATACGCATTTTACTTTGTCTCCCTTTATATCAAGAACTTGTGCTATCAGTGATTAATTCCGCAGACAGATGGGTCCAGCGGCTGTTAGTTGTATTTGCGCATCGGGCTACACGGGTGACCTTTGCGAATCACAAATTGCTGCTCCAGGTATGTATATATGTATGAATCACTAAATTGCTACTATAGTTTTTGAAGTAAAGCTTCATAAAGCGCAACTTGAGAGTTACTAAGATCTTTTTTCGGACGGAAGTAACATTCAGTAAATCTACGGTACTTTTGCAGAGTTTCCGACTTTTTAAAATCAGTTAGCAGCCAGTATTACTATAGTATTCCGTGAGCATAATATGTTTTATTTTTACCTGAAAGTAAAAGTTAAAGTTAAAGACATATTATGACATTAGGCACAATCCTCCGCTTATTTCTGAGAGTGTATTAGGGCAAGGAATTGTCCGCCGCGCTGCGCCAATGTATAATGGCGAACTTCACATGTCTTAGAAATATTTTTCTTATTTCTCTAACATGCAGGTTTTCTCACGATGTTTTCCTTATCCGCCGAGCACGTGGTAAATCAGCACTTAAAATTAAAATTAACAATTTCATTGGTGCTGGCGGGGATCTACCCGGTTTTGCTCACGTATTGTGAAATTTATAGCGAGCACTAACCATCTGAGCTACCACGGCTCTTTTACGTAATATTAAGTACAATTTTCAGACGCAGATAAATAAATTTAAGTATAAAATAATTGAGTTATTCTTCAACCGCACGTGTAGTTTTACTCTATGTTTTTTTTATATTATAGTGGTATCAGCCAGCACTCTATTTGAGGGAAAGTGACTACTGCAGTTAATGGACTAACTAATTACAGACACAAAAGGCCACATATATGTCATTTATTACCTTTAAGGTCTAAATATGATTGACTCACACTTTTTAGGCACCAGAGTTGTGCGAGGCAGTAATATTATACAGCTTTGTATATTAAACACCTCAGTTATTTCATTAAATAAACGTACAAACGTTTAATTTCTGAAATTACTCCATCCATCCATCATTTTTGCTTTTTGCCAACATGTTCGTGCGCCCTGTAAGTTGTGAATCTGTCATAATACAGCCAGTATTAATGTATACCGCACCCGAAACAAAGTTTGCTGAAAAATAACGGATCGGATATTAAAGCCAAAAACAGTATTTTCTGGTTGCTTTTTTTGCAAAAATCGGGGTTGGATGTCCCCGGATCGATTGAAGTAGATATCGATGCTGAACGAGATCAAATGTTTTCTTGTGAAACAGATTGAATCTATGTTAGTCCATCCATGTAGTGATCCGAAACCTAACTTGAGAAACGTTTACGCAAATTTTGTTAATGTATGAACTATACTTGATCTTATTAGTTCAATAATTTATGTGTTTCAGAATGTGGAATCGAGGAATGTTTTGAGGGTTGTAAAAAATCAACTGGATGTGACTGTAGCCCTAAAGAAAGCGACTTTAGTAAGTAATTTATTCTTTACTGCTGTGACAGCTTATCAAAAGCCACATGCTGAACATAGGGCCTCTTCTACAGATTGCCTCATGGGGTGGGATTCGCATTAAGTTGCCGCGATTGCAGGCAGATATGCAACCGCATATTTTAAAGTTTTTATCAGAAAACCTGGTAATCAATAATATGATACAATGTTATTGTTTTTTTGCGGTTTTAATGTTTTTTGATGACGTCAATAGTGCCTCCCGACAAAAGAATGAGCATGGACAAGACAAATATCATGTTTAACTTCCATTTCACACCTGTGCAGGTAGTTGATGGAAACATTACGCTCGGAGTTTTCGACTTATAACGTATGTTTACCTCGGACAAATTGTCTGACTAGGTAATCCTAACTTCAACCAAGATAGAAGTTCTAATAACGAACAAGATGTATACCTATATTATTGATCCTGATGTGACCTAAGATCTTATTTCTATTATGTGTATATTTTGACTTTCATTTTTGACAAACAAAATTAAACCAAATTTTATCAGGTTTCAAACTAAACCGCGGGAATAATATTTTTTTTTATTTTTAGCTTCAGTGCGTTTTGAAACGAGACTACAAATTATAGATCAAGCAAGTAATAATATTAAACAAGAAATTGGAAGACAGGTATAATGCCTTGATTCTTATTGTATTTTAATGTTTTGTATATGACGATGTTTTGAATGTGGTAAAGTAAGGCGCAAATGGGCAATATAAATAGTTATAGAAGTTTTAAAGCTTTGTGCAACACATACGGATTCTACTGAGTTTAATTTACTCATTGAATCTGTATATAAAGTTTTATTCAATGTGTAGTATTCGCGTAAATTTAAGAAATCATTTTGTACAACACAATGAAATATTACGTATATTGTTTCCCTTGTCAAATCTTTATGGAAATATCGATGTAAGTAATAGCATTATTCACAAAAATTTGTAGTTTATGATTGTTGTTTTACTAATGTTTTTGTATTCAATTTATAAATTACAAATACTTAAATACAAAATAGTATCCAAAAGTTACTGTTTGTAATGAAAGCTATCTTTTTCATTTTTCTAATACTACCAATATAGCTTTTTGATTGGGCGGCTGGCCTAAGGGTTCCCGAGTTCGATTTCCAGGTTGAGCCTTGACCCTATTGTGCGAGCTGTTATACTAGGTGGACTGTACGCGGATGGCGTCTTATGCCTCAACGAGATGGCGGACGTGACACGCGGCACCTTGGACAATGCACTCGCTCTTCCAAATCTATTGCTTGCCAAGGTTAGGATGGAATTCTGCTTGAGCACATTAGGAGAAACAAAATGGGGCGAGTTAACTAACAAACAAAATGCTCAATTAGGAACAAAATTACGGGAAAACACACTTACCGGCGTGTGATTCTGATGTGGCGGACGACGCTTGGTGGTGGAGGTGGGTTCTTCTGGGGCACCCCAGAGATGCCAGTGGTATGAAGGAAGAGAGCGGTGCGCGACGTTATCTCACACTATGTGAGGCGGTTGTTTCTGGAGCGCGACTGCTCCAGGTGGTGCGGTTCAGACTAGCGGCGCGTACAAGAGGCCTCTCGAGGGGAGCGCGCGAGTCTATATTGCCTCGGCTTTCCCACCAATGCACCTCAGTCGGGCGCGCGTCTCATTGGTCGAAAGAATCGCGCCACCTTCTAGACTCCCCCACCCCTTTCCCCTTTCAGTGTGTACGGAAGGGATATTAGGTCAAAAGATGGGTAAACACTTGGCAAATATACCCTCGAATAAAATTAAAACACACGAATCGTTTCCACGTAACCATCCCCCCGGCTTGAAGGGTCCCCTTCAAAATAACTAACGCTAAGACTAAACCTAATTTTCGACTACAATTTCTAATTTAGAAATCTAATTTAAAATATTGAAGGGGCAAAGGGCACAAACAGGCAACAGGGCGCATGTAAGACCAAGTCGTGGTTCTAACGCGAGCTACCCTAGTTACCCCGTCGGAACCGGGAAAAACTTTTTCGACGATCCCTAATGGCCAATGGAGAGGCGGCGTATTCTCCTTGGTGAGCACAACCACAGTTCCGACAGTTAAAGGTTCAGTTGTTGTGTTCCATTTTTGCCGAGACTGCAACGTATGCAAGTATTCCATCTTCCATCGTTTCCAAAACGACTGCACCAACCGGTCCAATAATTTATGGCGTGCGGAAATACTAAGTTTGTTCTCGTCCATGTCTATGGCGGGCAGATATTTCAAAAGCCAGCGGCTCCGAGGGGTCACTTGACAACGTACGACAAAGGGGGCGATTATTCATGACGCACTCAATTTGAGCGAGCACAGTACTTAACTCTTCGAAGGACAAAATTTGATCTCCTATTACTCGGTATAAATGACTCTTCAGAATCTTAATATTAGTCTCCAATTTCCCCCAAAATGGATCGCGGCCGGGACCTTCAGAGACCACTCGATGCGGTTCTCGGCTAGGATGTGAGCGAACTCCGAATTATAATATTTACTGGTTAAAAGCTCATGTAGTTCTGATGAAATACGTTTCGCGCCGACGTAGTTTGTACGATTATCCGAATACAATTTACTAGCAGGGCCACGGCGGGAAAGAAATCTTTTAAATGCACACATGAAGCCCGCTGTGCTTAGATCACCAACAAGTTCTATATGCACAGCCCGAGTAGTCAGACATACGAAAATGCAGACATAAGGTTTTGTGGATCTTATACCACGCCCGCGAGTGAGCGTGACCTTAAACGGACCAGCAAAGTCAGACCCGGTGTGCACAAAGTGCTTTACGGATTGTGTTACTCGACAAGACCTAAGGTCCGCCATTTCCGGAAATGACGGCTTAGGACGTACTCGAAAGCAAGCCATAGATCTGTGCACCCGATTGCGGATTAAATTACGTGCAGAAATAATCCAATAATTCTGACGCATGATTGACATCAACAAGTCGGGGCCAGCGTGAGAATTCAATTTATGGTGGTAATCAACTAATAAATTCATAATATGGTCCTTACACGGTAAATCTATAGGGTGCCGTTGGTCGAAACTCAACTGCGAGATAGACAAGCGCCCACCTACCCTGACGATTCCATCTTCTAAAATGGCTTAAGACGTAGAAAAGCGCGACTACAAGTTCTATTCGATTGTAATCTTGTAATTTCATCGGAAAAATGAGCACGTTGAAATTCACGCAATACTACGCAACGCAACGCAACTCGGCACAACTACAATCAGACGTAACGATATAAAAACAAACACTATTTATTTACTTTTAAACTACAAAGGCTACACTGTAACGACAAAAATGATTTAAATGTAACACAGCATCAGCGTATTGCTGTGGCGCAGCTAAACTATACTATTTTATTTTATTTTTTGGAACACTAACAAGCTAAACAAACACTAAGCAAATACTAATATATAATTCTATCAACGACAAACTAATATTTAAATAATAAAACTATCTAATCACAAGTATGCAATGTCTAAGCGATTAAACTATAAGTATTAGTAAGCGGTAGAACTGTGCGATGAACGCTTCGGAACAACACTGTTTATGGCTTGTTGCTCGTGAAGCCTCACTTCCTCCCGCCAAGCAAGATTGGCCTCAGCAGGTCCATTCCGTAGCCTACAGTGAGGCATGCTTTCTGTCGCAGCGGCTCTGCGTCTCTATGCGCCGCGACTGAGACCGCGATCCGCGCCGCGCGCGCTTCCGCTAACGACATCGATTCGAGTCCCGGGTTTCGAAACAAGTGCACTGAATATGTCACCTGACGGGTTGCGGAGCGATCTAATTTTGCTAATTTGAGCCTTGTTCGCGGTGTCGATAAACCAAACTCCAGGGCTATCCCTACTCGGCGTTCCCTTCGGCTGCGACGAAACTATAACAGGTTTCCTAACAACAGACTCTAACATCTTGCTTCTCGACCGTTCGCATAATTTATTACCCGAGCTAAGTAAAGACGGGATTTTCCCCTCCTCTATTTCCCGAAAATTGCGAGTCAATAAATCGGGAGGTTCAACAACGACGGTGCAACAACAGGATGTTGCCGAAACATTATCCATGATAGGGGCGGAACCAACGATGACGTAGCCCAAGACGGTCTCCAGTGCGTAAGGCGCGGTATACGAGGGGTTGCCCCTGACCTTATTGTGTAACAAAAGACGAGGGAAAACCGATGCTCCAATAAGCATGTCTATATCTCCGGGGACAGCGTAAGTATCGTCTGACAGAGTCAAATTCTCAAAATCAATCACAGTCGAGATGCCGACCGAAACGATTGGCAGACGCTCGGTGACTTTATCTACTACTAATGCACTTATATTAAAGTTAATACTATGCCTTTGACTGCGGGACATGAAGGTATCTTATTTATTAGCAATCCTAAACGCTGGCAACATTGTCGCGTTATAAAGCTACTCTGTGATCCGCTGTATAGTAACGTGCGAACAGTTTGTTCGTTTCCACGCGAATCCCTAACTACGATACGGGCTGTACCCAGCAACACGGTGGAAGGAGACTGCGTTCCCGTATTCGACAGTATGCACAGGGGACGTCCCCCGGTCGCCCGTTAGAATCGTCGACTTTAGTATGTGTAGTTTTCTTGTCCGATTTACTCGACGTGAATATGTTGCCACTCTCGAAATGTAATAACGTGTGATGTCTGCTGGCGCACTTGTTACACACGAAACTGGAATTGTATTTAGCAACTAAATGTCTATCTCTTAGGAAATTTAAACATAAGTTGTTCGTCTTTACTATTCTTTAAGGTTTTATTTTTATCTATGTATTTACTTATATACCATTTTATATTATCTATTCATATTACTATTTAATGGTTTATAATAAATTAATGATATTATTGTCGCCAAACCATAGACATGTTTTACAGACATGTTTGGAATAGATCGCTTTTAGCGATAGGTTCAGTTACATTATTTTTATGGGGAGATGCTGCTGTGCATCTCCTGTTTCATTTAACTTTGTCGAGATGTGACAAAGTGAAATGAAACTTCACCCATGGGATGTTAGTATGAGGTACTGGATTCTTTTACCGTGTGATTTTAAAGTTGATATATAATAGGCAAGCATAATATTTTAATAGAATTCTATTTTAAGTTTTGTATTAAATTATTTAATTATTTAATTATTATTTTTCAGATATATAATTATCTGAGAGCATTTAATATTACATTAGAAGATGAAATTGAAATTTTAAACATAAGGTAAGAGTAAACAACATTATACACTTAATAATAAAACAAAGTTTTATATTAAACAAGTTCAATTTTTTTAATAGGATATCGTGACAAACGAGCACACAGTCCATCTGATGGTAAGTGGTTGCTGTGGCCCATAGACAATCTACATCTATACTCGATCACTAATCAAAATGCAGGTGCGTTGTCACCCGTGAGGACTAAGATGGAATGCCTCGTTTCCAGTAAAAAGGGTCTCTGGCTCTCTACACTCACCATACGAAACACAGCAGCATTAAGCTACTATTTGACGCTGGTATTCTGTGAATTGTTAAACCTTCGTCAAAAGTTTACAGAAAAAAGGAAAATTGTATACTTTATGTCATTTCCGCGACTAAGACGAATCTACCTTTACCACTTATATGTTAACCTTCAAGCCGTTTAGGCTACAGAGCGCGTAAAGAAATAGAATGAAAAACGTTACCCTCATTCTGGGGAAGTCGGGTAAATATTTAAATTCACATTTGTGATTTCATACAATAGGTTCAAATAAAAATTGATTTTAAAATTACGGTATTATATTTGTGTTTTGTGTGTATAACATACTTTATTTGATAAAATATTAAAATCGATATATTTGCCGTCGAACACAGAAAATAAAGCTTGGAATAAATTTGATGTGAGTGTAATATTATTAAAAGCCCTTAGTATATTATAGTTATTTCACGCTCCAGTTAAGAATATGTTCAAAGGCGAAGAAAAACTCCCGTTGTAAAGTCAAGCCAACCTTCTGAACTTCTAGATCATAGACAAGAACAAAACTTAACACTTTTGATACAATATAGGTGACAAACTAGCACACAGTCCATTCGATGGTATGTGAATGTTGTAGCTCATAGACATCTTCTATGCTCTATTGAGAATCGTATTGTACTCTTAGATGCATAGTCATCCCTCATGATTACGATATAATGTTTCGTTACAAGTAAACAGGCTCTCCGTTTGAAAGCACAGCTGCTGTTTTAGGTTGGTATTCTATGAGTGCGTTGTACTTTTCTGGTCGAGTGAAACCAATTCGTTCTACGAGGGTGGATTGAAAAGTACTCGGCCTAACACAGATCCATTCAATTCTAAAAATCAAATCTACCCACATTATTTAGTTCAGTTCAGACTAGTTCATTGTGTGAAGTTCGAAACGTGTGCGATAATTAGTTGTGATTTTATAAATTTATTAACAAAGTAATCGGACATAATTTCCGCGAATGGAGCAAATCGAGCAGCTTGCCGTCATTAAGTACCTCCATAAGAAGGGGCTATCATCAAAAGCCATCCATGATGACATGTTCAGTACATTAGGCGATTGTGCTCTGTCATATTCAGCCGTCAAAAAATGGATAGCAGAATTTAAGCGTGGTAGAGAGAGTGTGAAAGATGAACCCCGCTCTGGAAGGCCTTCGACGTCAACTACTGACGAAAATATTAAAAAAAGTACTTGATTTAATAATGGGAGACCGCAGATTAAAAATTAGAGAGATAGCCGAGATTATAGGCATCTCTTATGAACGAACTCAAAACATCATTGTCAACGAGTTGGGTTTCCACAAGGTGTCTGCGAGGTGGGTTCCGCGACTGCTTTCAGTTGAACAAAAAAGGACGCGATTGACTATTTCACGCGACTGTTTGGAGTTATTTGAAGCCGATGCAGATGATTTTTTGAATCGTTTTGTTACTATGGACGAAACATGGGTTCATTACTGTACACCGGAAACAAAACAACAATCAAAACAGTGGAGAAGACCTGGTTCATCACCCCTTAAAAAGGCTAAGTCGATTTTGTCGGCAAATAAGGTGATGGCTTCAGTATTCTGGGACTCGAAAGGTGTGATTATGATTGATTATCTTGAAAGGGGTCAGACTATAAACTCTGATTACTACTGCACCTTACTACGTCGTTTACGAGAGGAAATAAAAGAAAAACGTCGAGGAATGCTCAGAACTGAAATTCACAACTGTGGCTTTGAACTGTTACCGCATCCGCCGTATTCACCTGATCTGGCACCATCAGACTTCTTTCTGTTCCCTAACCTAAAAAAGCACTTGGGAGGTCAAAGATTTTCGACAAACGACGAGGTCAAAGCAGCTGTAGACGCATATTTTGACTTTAAGGAAGAATCATTTTTTTTCAACGGTCTAAATGCTTGGAAGGGGAGGTGGCAAAAGTGTATTGAACTTGATGGTGATTATGTAGAAAAATAAAAATATAACTGATTTAGTATGTGTTTATTTTCTTGGTTAGGCCGAGTACTTTTCAATCCACCCTCGTAACTTAACCATAATATAGCTGCAGCATGGCTCTACCACGTTAATTAAAGTCATAAAAAAATATTTTATGTCTTCACCTTAATTTCCATTTTCTAATAATCGCAATATATTTATTTTTATTATTTTATTTTGCCTCAGCACTCCGGAGATAAATGGCGCTCGAACAGTTTGGTTGCGAGTGTGGAACACGCGGCGAGAGGCAGGAGCTTTGAGAGCGGCTTTTTCTCGTCCAGCTGCAACGCTTACCCGCACTGACCAGCTAAGATACTTACCAGGAACTTTACATTTTGATATGCAGCCGACTCTCAGTTTACATGTGAATACCTTCTTATTACTTGTAATTCAAATAATCATCATCATCATCATTACAGCCCTTCACAAGTCCACTGCTGAACATAGGCCTCTCCCAAGGTATGCCACCAAGCACGGTCCTGAGCCACCTGCATCCATCGACTTCCTGCATGTCTTACCAGGTCGTCACTCCATCTAGTATCTAGTGATCTAGTAGTCACTACATCCGAAGTCTAGGGGGGTCGCCCTACACTTCGCCTACCGGTACGATGCTGCCACTCGAGAACCTTTTTTCCCCAACGGTTGTCGGTTTTTTTCAGCTTACTACTTCAAATATAAGACATTAAATTTTAAAAAGCAAATGCTTTAAAAACTAGAAGTTTGGAACCCCCGTTTAAGCAAATAATGCCTGTGTTTGGAGGGTCCACCATGCCATTACTATATCCATATTACAAGGTAGTTTGCGTAAAGATATTCTATATCCTATATTAAAGTTATCTATATACTACTTATATTCTAAAATTAGGACAATCAAACGATAGGAACTAGTCTACTTATAAATACTATATGGTATGTGAGTGAAATTTTATTTATTTATGTATAGGTATGTGTGTGTGTGTGTGTGTGTGTGTGTGTGTGTGTGTGTGTGTGTGTGTGTGTGTGTGTGTGTGTGTGTTTGTGTATGTGCTTGCGTGAGTTAAAATGAGTGTGAGTGATTAATGTCTGAATCTTAAATCATGTAACACGATTCAGATTTACAGCACTAATGGTCACGGGGGGGACTGAGATGTTTGACGTCCCAATGTCATAGTTAGTCCGGCTAACTTCAGTTTTTGAATATTAATTTTTGGCCCGTTTTACGCAAAACGAGCTAATAGTATCATGAAGTCTTGCAGTGGTATGCTTGGGTTTGGGTTTAATTTTGTTAATTATAGGATCCCAAGCAGCTGGCAGCACCCATCCTCTATATTGAAATTTGGATGTTTTTTTTTAATTCCAATAGCCTCGCGTATCATACTTGGTAGGAATCGGTGTTCTTTTGCGAGGATTTGTGGTTTATCAAATCGAATGTAATGGTGGGGACATGCTAACAGACTGCAGACTTCCCGAAGCGTCGGTGCTTCACGTCATCTATATGTTGCTTTACGCGGGTTTTTATAAATCTTTTTGTTTGACCTATGTAAGAGAGACCACATTCACAATCTAGCTTGTACACACCTGCATATTGCGAAATATTACATTTGATGGATGGTAAAAGTTGACTAATCTTCTTCGGCGGCTTGTAGTATGATTTAATGGAAGCTCGCTTCAAGATGTAGCCAATCTTGTCTGTGACTCCTCTGACATACGGTAGTACAGCAGGCGCGCTCTCGACTGTGGCCGGCTTTACTCGTTCACTGTGACGTAGGTGCGGGACCCTAAGCTTATTGTCTTGCAATACTTGCTTGACATACTGAAGCTCGGCGGCCAGATGTTTTCTGTCACAGATCCCTCGTGCTCTCCGAAACAAAGATTTACCTACGGTAGCTAACTGGAAGGGATGATGGTGAGATTCACCATTTAGATATCGGTTGGTATGGGTATTATCAGGATTTCGGATGACTAAAACATCTAGGAAGGCTAAAGAATTATTTGCCTCTAACTCCATTGTGAATTGTATTTTAGAGTTTATGGAGTTAAGGTGGTCTAAAAAATACAGTTACTTTGTCAGATGTTAAGATTGTGAAAGTATCGTCTACGTACCGCTTGTAGAACCTTGGATTTACAGGAGCAGTAAGAAGGGCTTTCTCCTCAAAGTCCTCCATGAATAGGTCGGCGACTATGGGAGACACAGGTGAGCCCATCGCCACACCATCTACCTGCTTGTAGAACTCCTCCTTCCACTCCACAATAGATAGCCAGATATGAGGTAGTGTTCAAGTAATATTGCATATTCTTGAGGCATGTTATTTTCTTCTAGCTTCCTAGTTACAATTGAGATGCATTCAACAATAGGTAGGCACGTGAATAGTGACTGAACATCAAAATTGACCATAGTTTCATTGTCATCGAGATGTAGGTCTTTTATCTCACTCACAAAATGGTATGAATCCTTTATGTGTGCTCTGGTATGTCCTCTCAGCGGTGATAGTATTTTTGCTAAGTATTGTGCTAAATGTTGTGTGATACGCGAGGCTATCGCAATGAAAAAACAATCAAATTTCAAAAGAGAAGAGGGTGCTGCCAGCTGCTTGGGATCCTATAATTAACAAAATTAAACCCAAACCCAAGGATATCACTGCAAGACTTCATGATACTATTCAAAAACTGAAGGTAGCCGGACTAACTGACATTGGGACGTCAAACATCTCAGTCCCCCCGTGACCATGGGTGCTGTAACGCACCCGAAACGTCGGAATAATAAAAATAAATTAAAGTAATTAAACGCGATAAAATCCGTAAATAATAGTTTTATTTAATGTGTAGTGTTCGCGTAAATTTAAGAAATCATTATACAATCCAGAAGCTTCTCAGTTTCATCATATGTCTTACGTTGAATTCATTTCAACAAAAGTTTTTTACAGTTGTGATGTGTTTTGTAATATAAGATATATATATATATATATATATATATATATATATATATATTTATATATACTTCTTTGTTTATTTTATTATAAGGAAAGGCCGAACGCGATATGTGTTGTCTGCTTGTAAATGTGGTTTTAATTCTGTACGCCTGGGCAACCACGTATCTACGTTATTTATTTAAATTGGCGTGGATCATAAGATAATGATTTGTGAGTTTAAGGATTGTCCAGAATATATATTCTTAGATAACTTTAATAAGAAAACGCTGCGCTCTCTCTAACACCAGAAATTGCGTTTTTTCTGCACCACCCCAGACAGGAATACAATAGGCCATGACGGAGAATCCATATTTGCCACGATTTTAAGGTGGGTAAACAACCACAGTTTTTTTAACTTTTATTGCTCTTACGACACCAGTAGGCTAATAATATGGGATACTGAATTCTCTTACGCCACCTCTTCACGGCTGCACTTTGTACATTTTTAGGATTATATCTTTTTATTGTTGTAGACTTTAGTAGTCAACCCACGACCAGAGGTATGGGAGGGATCCGAGTTTATTTTCAGCTGTATGGCGTATGGATCACCTGATATTGAATTTACTTGGTATAAAGATGGAGTTAAAATTAACTTTAATGGAACTACCAGGTATGGAAATATAGGTATTCTATTTCTACCACAAGTGTATCAATAAATAAATTGTTACGTATATTAACGTATTAGTTAATTTTAATATTAGTGTTATTTCGTAGTCTTTCTTTTAAGATGACATTATATGATATGGCGGTTTTTTCTTAATCTCGCTGAGTAAATGTATTCGCAAACGCAGTACCAGAAATCTGGCAGTTTTAACGCTGTTGCATTTTACAGTAGTATACAACTATATCTGCCATATTATATGATTAGAAAAGGCAAATCTTGGCAAGAAAGTTTTTTTTGGCTGCCAACGATGATGGAGCAGAGGACGTGTGTGAAAGCGCTATGGAAGCGTATGGCCTGCAAATAATTGCTCCGGGTCTGCATGTTTGTTCTTGTAAAACTTATGTATATAAACTGCCCCCACGATACAGGAGTAAATCTCAGTGTGAAGGTTATGTTTTTTAAGAAGAAGAAGAAGGAGAACATCACCGGGTTTTAATCGGTGCGAGTTCAACGTAACCCGTCGTTACCTTGCGATACGAGATGCGCAGGCATTTTCCCATTGAAAAAATGTCAACAAAGGATGCCTCAGTTATTTCGAATTATAGTTCAATCCTTGACCACTAATATGTCGAAAGTATGGGACAGTCCGCTAGAAAGCATATAAGCTGCGCATGTACAACTTAAAAATAACGAATTTGGATTTAGGTCCGGTTTGTCAACCGAACATGCTATTATGTACCTTAAACAGACTGTCCAGTAGGTATTACACTGTCAGAAAAATGCCTATAGTCGCATGTTTTTTGAATTTGACTAGGGCTTTTGACCTTGATAATTATGGTAAATTATGGTAGAAGCTATATGATGAAACTAACGTACGCAGGAAGATTATATCGTTAATTCAGTACTGATACGGGCACCAGAAAAATGTTGTGAAATGACATAGCTCTTATTATGATGTATATGTCGCGAGGTAGGGTGGGTTAAGCTCTCCAAAACTATTTAACCTCTATATAAACCAGCTAATGGGTCGACTCAACAGTACCAACGTTGGCTGTTACGTAGATGATTTTATTGTTATTAATATCAGTTACGCTGATGATATGGTGATGTAAAATCACATCTATTAGCGGGATGACACGACTTTTGTCAATTTGTGAGGGCTACGCAATGGCTCACGGGCTTAAGTACAACACAAGTAAAATTGAATGGATTCTGTTTAAGTCGGGATCAATTATTCACACTAAACTTCCGGAAATTTTATTATTGGGAAACCTTTGAAGCAGGTTGCGAGTTTTAAGTACCTGGGCTACTGGGTTACAGTTGATTTGAAAGGTGATATGAAGCATAGAATATTGGAAATCTCAGGTTTGCGCTTTGTAGTAGGCTGGTTAAAGTAACGCTTTTTAACGCGCCGACCCCTTTGCGGAACGGCACCAACAGTATTCTTGTGGTATTTGCTGATCGGTTGGACTTGCCACTTCTACAAGCATGGTTGCAGGTTCACACAGCAGCATATCACATATTTGTTTTATGTTTTCCCTTTTTTATAGTGTTTTAATAGTTTTTAATAACCCTAGATATAATTTAATTTGTTAATAACATATGTCGGCTTTGTCTGAAATTTATAAATAATAAAGAAACTTACTTAATTAAAAGCGTGAAAATTGTTACTTGCTTACTATAAACATAATGATGAGTTCTACAATTTATTTCAATCACTGACTTCTGCTCTCCGTAAACATATAAAAAAATTTAGGGCTCTTTAGCTCTTAAAATTAAACACTCAGAAATAACTTAATATTTTTAGGGATATTTGGACCCGCACAGTAGCTGAAGATGCTTTGGGGAGGCGTATGTCCGTGCTAGGAGTATCTGAAGCTAGAACACTGGATAGCGGAAGATGGTCTTGTTCTGCTGATGACGCAGGCAGAAGACGCTGCAGAGCATTGAGGCTTGTAATACTTCGTCCACCTGATATTCGTCTTGTGCCCCCTGCCTTGACCGTTAATAAGGTAATTATCTTAATGTATTTGTATGTGCCCACATAACGAGGATAGAATTTTTGTTCGAAATATTAAGCGTACCATATACTTTGTAAAATAATTATAAAATCCCAATTAATTGAAACGGGTCATTAAATTGATTACGAATTGCAACAATTAACGTGAGTTGTTTTCTGTGCATGTTATTTTTAAATTAATTTATCAGTTCAGTTAAAAGTTAGTTAGTATTGCTGCCTTTTTTCAATTTCTAATGAATGTTGTTTTCCATTCTATCACTAATAAAATCAGAAGGTATAAATTACACTTGTTTAAAAAAAACCGTGCTTCGCATGATAAGTGACGAAAACCGGAAACCATTATACTTAGATAGAAATATTCCATCTTTGACGGCCCATTAATATTATAAATAATTAATAATTAATTTCTATATTGAGCCGTCAAAAATTATCATAGAAAAAGAGATATTACAATACAGATATATAAAAATACATTAATAAGCATAGAGTTAAAATAAATACATTTCAGACATTACACATTATAGTAAATTAAAGGTTTAATATTGTCTTTCAAAATATATAAATTTATTTAAAACTTTGTTAAAATATTCAAAGTGTGATAAACAATAGAAATACAAGCCGAAAATTTTATATTAATAAAGGTAAAAAACATTTATAAAATAATTGGAAAATTGGTCAAACATTGCCTAAGTTTTTTTTTATTATTTAAAAAAAGAATATTAACAATGCTATAAACATTACTAATATTCCCCCTAACCACTCGTGGTGAGCTTAAATTGATTGTGTTACGAGTGGTTCACGCCAGTAGTCGAATGGCGTATTCGAACCCACGACCTTTTTGAGTTCGCGGTCCGCGCCCTGCCATTAGGATACTGTCGCTTTTAAAAAAAAGTTATGGAAGCAGTTTGTGTATAAGTAAATTGTCTAAGAAATTGAGCGTGTTCATATTTATAACAAAATTTCTTAAGTCATGGAAGGTGTTCACGTATAAGAAAAGTTCTTAAACAGAGAGAGAGAGAGAGAGGGGGAGAGAGAGAGAGAGAGAGAGAGAGAGAGAGAGAGAGAGAGCGCGGTCGGGTGACCGACTACAGAACGACTATAGAACTTTTGCACTTTTTATATATATAAGGTTCTTCTATAATAATGCCTTTGTAAGGTATTACAAAGGCGTTATTATAGAAGGTATCTATGATGCATAAGCATTACAATACTATAGTTATGGGGTGAAATCCCATATATTGAAGACTTATGATAGTAAAGTCTATGATACAAAAGCATTATTATGGAAGGTATCTTTGATGAATAAGCATTACAATAGTAGAGTTATGGGTTAAAGTCCCATATACTAAAGACATATAATATTAGGGTCTATGATACAAAAGCATTATTATAGAAGGTCTCTTTGATACATAAGCATTATGACAGTTGAGTTGTGGACTGAAATCAAATGTATTAAAGACATATAATAGTAAGGCTTATTAAATAAATCAAATATGTGGGAGGTCTCAAATATGTAAAACATTATATTTATAGAAATAGGGCATGAAAAAGATTATTAAAGTGGCGTGTATACTGCATCACAAACAACCGAGACCGAGATAAATTTGGACTCGCTAACCTATGTGTCCGAGACATATCATCTTAGTGCCGGTGGTAAGTGGATTTTTTTGTAGCAATAAGGTTTTCCTAAGGACATTCCACACCCATACCGTTTGCGGGCGTCGTCGCAGCACATAGGATTGGGATGAGTGTGTTTGGTAGCACTTTTAAGTGTAATAAGCATACTCAACTTCATGTCTTAGTGCATTAGCGCTATAATACGTGGAGTTTTGTCCACTGGCGTCTTGGTAGCGTACTACTTGGATATGTAGGTGTTGTTTTGTCGTTTGAAAACAACACGAATTTTGTTACTAAAGTTGAAAGGGTTCATGTCGGTGTGTTGTGAGGGTGCGCTATCCGTATGATAGTTGCATTGATGCTTACTACTACTTGCGGTATTGTGTCATGTGATGGATCTGCGGGTGTGCTATGCCTGATTCGACGCATCTTGTGGTTTTGGTCGGTGGAGGCATACGGGTGGTGGTGTCTGCTGGAATGTATGGGCGACCGTTTAATAGTGTAAGCACAACGATAGTCGTATTGATACTTGTTGCTTTCTGCAGCATTTCGCCCATGCGATGGTTGTTTGGTGGGTCGTTCATCTCAATCTGCGTCTTGGTTTGACTAAAAGCTAAGTAGCCTTGCCAAAGTCGGTCCCCTTCATTACGGGGTTGCAGACTGTCTGACCTTCATGATACTTTATATAAAATATAATAATATCTCTGTAACTTTGAATGCAACTAGTTGGTGGCGTTTAAATGATTGAAGGCAACTTGTTGGTGAGCGAGACAAACGTGATCGAAAATACATATACTCAACGTCGGTGACACAGACCCTTTCTGATGGCAAATTATTACTATCTGCAGGAACGGCGGTCGTACGTTCATTGTGGCTGCATTATTTCGTTTTTTGTATGGCGTTCACACGCACTGATATGCGCGACTTCGGTCGATGTTTGTGCTGACGCTCTACCAAGGGAACAAGCCCTCTTTTACTGGTTGGACAGTTATTTTGCTGTGGACTACGGTCCAGTTCCCAACTTGAAGTCCCCTACGTGGGGAGTGCGTTAAATGGTTAGCGCTCACCGCGCAAGGCATGTGTGAAACCGTGTGCCTCCCCCACTTTTTTAATAAATGTGGAAGATTGACACCCTTGTATCGGGTATTTAATATATATATATATACCGCATATCTTCCCGTGGGTGTATCTTCCAGAGGGAGGCAGGCAGGAGATGGGCAGCAGCATCATCCTTATAACAACAATTACACAATAATAACTGCGGTTGCCAACCTGCTCGTCAGGCGTGGCAACTATGGCAAAAATCCCCTATGAGGAACGACACAAACAAATGACCCCTAGTCTCTGGCGCCCCCCCTTTACCTGGCTACGGTGGCAACAATGGTAACGGTGGTGCTAAGAATCTCCTAAGAATCTAAGGTGTAGGTTCGGTTGCCAACTACAACGATTCAACCTGGCAACATATAACGCACGCGCCCTGAGGATTGACAAGAAGATACCGGAGCTGAAAGATGAGGGAGACGAGGAAGAAGTTGCGCTGGCATATTATAGGATTACCCGAGGTCCGAAGAGAGCGAATCCGGCAACTTGTTCTATCACCGGGAGAGCGACCATCTGTCCCAAGGAGGTGTCGTATTTATCGTCCACAAGTCTCTTGTCAACAACATTGTAAACATTGAGTGTGTCGACGAGGGTCGCGTACATGGTAATATTATTACAAAACAGTATTCGCTGAAGGTCATACAGGTTTACGCACCAAACTCGACACATCCCGATGAGGAGATGGAGGAAATGTATGAGATATCTAAATATAAATATGTATGATGATATATAAATATAAGAGAATGGTCATGTAAATATGGCGTTTCTGTTAATCCTGCCAAATGCAAAGTTATTATATTCGGAATTTCGCAATTATTGGCTAAGTTTGATCTCCTGTAATTTATAATGGAAGTTTGATTCCATATTGTGATTCCATAAAAAATCTTGGCCTGTACATGGATAAAACTATGACCTGGAAATTGCAGATCTCTGAAGTTAGTTGTAAAGTTGTTGCTACCTTGCGTTCCCTTTATCGTCTTAAAAAGTTCCTACTTTTCAAAACCAAGCTAACGCTAGTTCATTCCCTTATTCTACCTATTATCGATTATGCCGATGTATGTTACCCAGATCTGTCAGAAAATCTTCTAAACAAGTTGGATAGCCTTCTTGATAATTCTATAATGTTTATTTTTGGTTTACGTAAGTATGACCACATACCATCCTATCGTTCAAAGCTTAAATGGCTACCTATACGTCAAAGGCGATGCTCTAGAATTTTACTTGTACTTTATTCAATTTTAAACAATCCAAGGTCGCCTTCTTATCTTAAGGATAATTTTCATTTTTTTCATCCGAATATCGAAGTACAGAAGTGTTTGTACAATATCGAAGTGCTGAAGTATTTGTACAATAGGGCTACGATAGCGTTCCGAGTACAAAACCAGAGTACGAAACCGATCAAACTGCAGAGAGATGTAAGACAGGGTGAGGTTATAATATCTCTGAAACTCTTCACCTCTGCATTGCAAGACGTTTTCAAGCTACTGGACTGGAAAAAGCTTACTCCTTTCTAAAGGGCCGGCAACGCACCTGCATTTCCCTTGGTGTTGCGGTTGATCATGGGCGTTTGCCAACTCTTCTATAAAAAAATGATACGGTATTAACAACAATGACGAGTACATCACTCACCTTCGATTTGTCGATGATATAGTCTTTATGACAAAATTGCTGGAGGACCTAAGCACTATGCTCAATGAACTCAATAGTAACTCCCAACGGATAGGTCTTAAGATGAACATGGACTAACCGAAGATCATGTGTAACATCCATGTCGCACCTTTGCCGATAGATGTTGGGAGCACAAAACTCGAAGTTGTTAACGAGTATGTTTACCTGGGACAAATGGTCCTACTAGTCCAACTTCGACCGAGAGGTCTCTTGACGGATTCAACTCGGCTGGGTAGCATTCGGGAAATTACTACACATCTTCTCGTCAGCTATACCTCCTAACCTGAAAACAAGACTGTACAACCAGTGTGTGTTGCCAGTGATGACCTATGGAACTGAGACGGGATCCTTCACTGCTGGCCGTGTGAGGACGCTCAAAGTCGCTTAGCAAGTTATGGAAAGGGCTATGCTCGTAGTTTCTCTGCGTAATAAACTTAGAAATGAGTAAATCCACAGTAGAACCAGAGTGACCGACATAGCCCAACGGATTAGTAAGCTGAAGTGGCAATGGGCCGTCCATATAGCTTGAAGAACCAACAACTGTTGGGGAATGCATATCCTGCAATCCTGCATGTCAATATATATATATATATATATATATATATATATATATATATATATATATATATATATATATATATATATATATATATATATATATATATATATATATATATATGCTGCATGCATATATCCTATAAAATCTTTTACTTGAGGAACTGGCCAGTTATGATGTTTTTTTAATTTATTGTCAAATTTGAAAATAGAAAATTAGATGACATACATTTTTTTCATTCATTTTATATATTTTCCCGAACAATACGTTTTGTCAACTTGTTCGAGTAATAACTACGTAATTGTGATTTTTTTTTGAAAAATTGCACTTAATAGTTTTTTATAAATTTGTTATTCTATAGGCAATTTTGTTTATTAAAAGCTCTTTATTATGCCTGACTTAACATCACTGGAAATCATTAGGGCTGATGAAATAAGAATAAATGGCCATACCTACAGATCGATTGCCTCAAGGCTTCGTCGACTAGTATCAACGATTCATCGCAGCATCCAGCGGTAAAGATCGTCTAATTCTCTTGAATATCGAGCCGCCACCATAAGCCACACAGTGGCTTATGGTGGCGGCTCGATTATGGTTTGGGGAGGCATATGTTTGGGAGCTCGCACGGAGTTAGTGATAGTCACAGGAGGGACCATGACAGCAGATCGATACATCAGAGACATTTTAGAAGAACATGTTGTATCATTTGCCCCATTTATTGGTGACGACTTTATTCTAATGCAAGATAATGCTCGTGCTCATAGTGCACAATCGACACAGGTATATCTGAGCCACGTAGGTATACCGGTGATGCAGTGGCTAGCAAATTCCCCCGATATGAATCCGATATAGCATGTCTGGGACTTGCTAAAAAGAAGGGTTAAATCCAGAATGCCACCCCCCAACAATCTAAATGAACTTGGAAACGCGTTACTTGAGGAGTGGGAGCGGTTGTCTCAAGAAATCATCGATAACATAATCTGTAGCATGCCCAGACGAATGGAAACCGTAATCAGAGCAAGAGGGGGATACACTCGTTATTAATTTTGCTTTAATTTTATTGTTAAATCATTTAATGCTTACTTTTTACTTTTGTGATTGTTCATAATCATCTAAAAATTTCACTTATTTCAAATTTCTTTATTTTTCAATAAAAAATAACGAAGAATTTTCAAAGTCGTTGTTAAAAGATGTTAATCAATTTGTTATTTTGTGTCTAATTACATTTTCGTCAAATATGTGCGTTATTATCTTATAGTCTCACTTTTTTTTCTGTTCCGCTAATTGTGCCGGTGTGTTATATATAGTAAATTCATAATGTTAACCTGATCCAAGTGGAATAGGGACGTTTTAAATGTTCTTAACCTTTCTCGAGTCCTGTCTCCGTAAACGGGCTTCACTTAGCATATAAGGCACTACCAACGACTTTTGATGAATGTCTAGTGAATAATAATTTTTCCAAAAGACACCTAAAATAACTAAGTTACTAAATAAACGTAATGTAAATAGGGGCATGACTAAGGCGATCACGCCATAAATATTACAAACGGCCTATTACTAAACCTTTATAAAGATCATTTTGAATGATCAATACATACCTATGTATTTATTCTGGACAAATAATGATATAATTTATAATATAAAGTAAAAATATACAATAATATACAAATTAGTGGAGGGGGGGAAAGGAGCGTTACACATCTTAGTCCCCAGATATGACAACACGGTAGGGTTTGTGAGCCAAAGCATCAACTTACTATTAGATGGACCTTATGTCGATGTGACGGTGTGCCCCTATTTTTATAGTCTTTCAGCCTAAAAGGCTTCCTATTACTTATATTTTTTATTTATTATGCCGTTAAATATTATATATTCTCTGGATATATATTATAATATCTGAGATGTTTATTTTGCAATTCTTGATATACGAACCTTGCTTTACCGCAATAAAATTACTAATAAATATATTTATTGTGTGTTATATTCAATTGCTTTTATTCGGTTATTAAAATCTTCTACTAGCGTCGCGTTTCGATTAAAACAAATTGATTTTCTTATTTGTTTAAACTCTTTATTTAGAATTAACGTTGCAGTTATGTGAAATAATAAAATTAAGTGTAGTTATTATACCTCAAGCGGTGAAAAGAGGCTCAAAATCTCACTGGATATTATTAGATTTATATTCCTCTTAAAACTATACCTATATTTGTACTCGCACATAGTTTAATCAATGCAAGATGGAAAATTCAAATCCATGCGGCAAAATCTTTAGCTTATTAACTTTCAAAATTCTTCCTCTCCTCGTTGCGGTAAACTTATGTCCAGCGGTGGAATTACAAAGTTTAATGACGTGAATGATAATAATTATATTTCTTAATATTATTGACTTTCATATTTTAAAATAAACTTTCTGTAATTTAACAGGGTGATAACGTAAGCATCACATGTTTAGCTGGTGCTAGTCGAGTTCATGGAGCACTTGGTTTTAGTTGGGCAAGAGAGAGAACCCTGTTGAAACTTGCTCCTGGACGAGAAGTTTGGGAAGATCTTTACCCCGCCGGTAGTGTGCTTAAACTATATAATGTTCAAGTAAGTTATAATTATTTTATTCTTACTTGTTCTTTTGCCGTATTATCTCTTAATTTATTGAAGTTTATTGATCTAGGCATGGCTTATTTTCTGTCTAGGAGTTTATCTGGTTTAACTTTGCTGCTAAGCAGGAATACAACCTCTACCGTTATCCAGATTTAAGCATGGGGAAAACCAGTATAAGGGCTACGAGGTATTTCATTATAGTATCCTCACGGCTTAATGTTGCCAACTTGCCCCTTTCTACCTTACTTATTGCCAAATATTATCCTTTAACATTTCTAGAAGATTGACGAAAAAATGCAAGATGTAAAGAATTCATACTTGGTACAAAATAATTAATGTCTCATCTCTCCGGGGAGTTTCACGAAAGTCGAGTAAAGGATATGAAAAAAAAAATACAAATTAGGTCCCTTGTTCATTAGGTCAGTTGACTTAATTGTATACGTCATCAACGTAGTGACGTCATAGATGTAACTTAACTGATTGCCGATCCGTTGCACCCCAACCGTGGCATTGAAAACAAATATCTTCTATTAATAGGGCTTGGATTGTTTATTTAATGTACATGCAGACGATGACGAATATTCATTATTAAAGGTAAACCTTTAAACAGAAATCTAGCGAATTCCGTTGCCAAGTTTCATCGGTGGCGGGAACGAATGCAAAAGGAGTTACCATATGGGCTCTGGGAGTGAACGATGAAGCTTGTGAAGCTGAAGCATCTCATGGACTTCGTTGGCCGAAAACTGCACCCGGTGCTCACGCTTCTGCATCTTGCCCACCTGGTCATACTGGAGAAACAAAACGGTACTTTCGATATAATAAAATAAACTATGGCATTACCATTCATTACAGCTATACCATTGCCAATAAAATTCAATCTATATATATATATATATATATATATATATATATATATATATATATATATATATATATATATATATCAAAATTACACAAAAAAATCTTTGAAAATTCTTTATCACGGAAGTATATTATTTTATTTCAGCTTTTGCGAACCAAAAACTACGCAACATGGAGTGAAATGGATCCTGCCGGATTTTTCAGGCTGCGTTGCTGATTCATTACAAGATATATATGATCAGGTATATTTATTCATTCGATTATATACCTTGAAAGTAAAAGTCCGACTAAGTAACCCACTTTTAAAAATAATAAAGATTGTTTTTAAAAGTGGGTTACTTAGTCGGAGAATGTTATATTATTGCAGTTTACGCGTATATCTTATGGTTACTCATGGTCAAACGTAGCGGACATTTCACATCAATATGGTGCTATACTACGTTCTCTCCCCGCCCTTCCTGGAGCGGGAGCAATTCCACTTAGTCATTCTCGCAGCATGGTTGAGTATCTTTTATCAGCAGCTGGAAATTTAAGAGATCGATTTGAAAGTATAGAACATTTGCTAAGAATTTATGATACGCTTTTGAGACATCCGGATTCATTTCTCGACGAAGAGGTAAGCACCCCCTTTACTATAATTATGAATCTATGTATATACAGGTTTATTTTTCAAGCAGTATCTAAATTTCATACTTACGTTCAAATATATTGATATACCGTATTACAGTTTTTGAAAATATATCAAGGGTAGTGACAGCATCCACTTACCATTAGGTGGACTGCGTGCTAGTTTGTACAAAAAAAAAGAAATATGAGTAAATAGGGCTTTACTTTTATTTAAAATTATCCCGAATTGATTGTGATTTATGGGCAACTATGACGCGTATACGCGCTCGTCTGTGTGCGATATAATTCTCAACGTTTTGTCGACCGAGCGATCCTTACGAATGTAGGCGCGGATAATATAGTTTAGTATGTGTAAGATATTTATAACTGAAAATCAGTTGCAATTATGCATTATCACGCATTCTGAATTTAAAAGATAAAACGTTTGAGATTATTTAATTAGTTTAATTAATAAGCTCAATACCTTCTTTTCAAAGGGCATATGTTGCAAAATAATCCTGTATATTATGTAGAAGGAAGCTTT
The DNA here is from genome assembly GCA_907164705.1 of Parnassius apollo. Classification (NCBI taxonomy): domain Eukaryota; kingdom Metazoa; phylum Arthropoda; class Insecta; order Lepidoptera; family Papilionidae; genus Parnassius; species Parnassius apollo. Next base: position 11,051,367 of record CAJQZP010000288.1, on the reverse strand, counting down.
AATCGTTGGACTAAAATAACTAAATTTAATACTAATTTAAAAATGTTTCTTCTTGCTGGATTTAAAAAAATCTACATTTCACAAATTACATTTATTTTATTTTCTACTTCCTAGAAATATATAGTATTTATTTTATTACATTTCATATGTTTATTCAGAATCTAGGTTAGCTTGTGGTTTACGCACGACTTCATAAAAACAAAATATTTGAAAACAAAACTTTCTCAAACAATTTCTTGAACGTACATTAATTAAACATCCAGCATTAAACTAAATTTAACGATAGTTGTAATCATCGATAATAATCATCGTTTAAATATTACTTTGATTACATAAAATTTGATTATCTGTATTTCGTAGGGGGGAAGGGTTATAAGTTTTAAATTTTTTACGTATGAAATATTCTTATGTAACTCAATGTTTTATTGGATAACAAAAGTAAACGACTTAGATTATCAAACTTAAACATCACTGATTTTCAGGTCTTTCTAAAGTAACGCTTTAATAAGCGAATGAAATAGATTTTTAATTACAAGTTGGGCTACATTGTCGTAGCTCGTAATTTACGAGACAATTAATTATTCTTGCCGAAGTTAAATTTGTGTTGTCATCTTCTACAGTTCTGTTTTAGCAGTTATAATGTGTGTCGATGTCGATAAGTTGTACTGGACGTATATCCTGTTGCAATAAAATGTACAAATTATAATTGTAATATAAAGAAAATAAGTTTTAAATAAAATTCGTCGTTTTAGAAAATATACGAGCTCCAAAATGCAGTTGTCGAAGTGGCTGGCATGAAAGACTATGTGAACGTATTAAATCAAGAATTTACAGTTAAAACTAAGCCAGTAAGAGAAGACAATGCTGCGCACTTTAACTTTTCACCCAACGTCGGCACTTACGATTGGATACTTACATCTGCTGGCGTGGAATTAATAGGAAGAATTGGGAATGCTTCAGTCATTGTGATTCAATATCGCGACTTAACGCCAAAACTACCTTCTTTGAGAAAATCAATTGAGCATAAGTAAGTCACTATTATTACAAAAAATAATCAAAATGGTTGCGACAAAAACACACATTTGCATTTTTGTTAGTTAGCTTATTAGCCGGTACAACCTCCTTTCACTTCCGTTCCCTTTCCGCACGGGCCTTCACAATGGGGGGCTAGATTGGCGGTCTTATTTTGTTCACCCAATGGCAGGCACGTTGGCAAAAGTGGAAAGCGAAAGAACGCCGCCGACTGGCCGGTGGTTATAGTCGGGCACCCAGATGCTTGGCCGATACGCAACAGAACAATAAAAACTGCTTGCATAGTGCAATTTTGTCATACACAAGTGCATTTATCGTCGGGCATCACTCGCTCAGTTGCAACGTAGCTCCACCAGCCTCGGGGCTTTAGTAATAGGCCGCTCGCAGAACAATCCCCGGTAAGTGCCTGTTTCTTTAAATCTTGAGCTGTTTTTTTTTTTGTTGTTCTTTTTTCTTAGCAGCTCATGTTTTCTGTCGTGCTGGTTTATGTAGTAAATTAAATTGTAGCAAGTATATTTTTCTAAAGACCGCCATGTTCTACGTACGCCATTTTGTTTGGTTTATAACGGTTTATAACTACGTAGATTCAGTCCACCAATCGGTTAAACCCAGAAAACTTTCGATATTCTCGCACCCGATAATTTTGGGGTCATTATTCCCATAATCGAACCCGAGGCCCAACCCAACCATTTTGCGTTCCTTCGCTCTGGATTTGAAAGGACAACCTAGTCGCCCTACCACAAACTATTTAAAATGATTATCATTCAGGTCATTTGCCACGCTTTAAATAAATTGTTTAGCACAAAGTACAAAAACCAGAAATGTATTACTTACTGCAAACTTTATAAATCAAATTCGTGAAGGGCAAAATACATATACTGTCTTTCAAGGATCAACGCTTTTAACTCTCTACCAGTTAAAAGAGTCTCCGTTTCTAGGCGTATAACAACAACTAACAAATACGGACATAACACTTATATTCTGTGAGAAAATGGTCCTATCTCACTAGAGCCAACCTGTAATTGAAGCAACTATTACGCAACGGCAGCGTGGCTCTATCACATAAAATGATATTATGAATCACTAATAAAAATGTGGCTTTTAAATTTTACATTTTTATTTTTGTCTATCACACCACGTGTATTAGGTGGTAGAGCCACGATGCAGCTATATTATGTTGTATGTTATAAGAGGGATTTAGATTTATTTATTTTATACGTAAAAGAGCCATGCTGCAGTTATATTAGTAGTATAGTTGTAGCACGAATGGGTCGGCTTGACCGGGGAAGGACCACGCTCTTACATAATATCAGTGTAAAATAGCAGCTTAATACTGCTGTGTTTCTTATGGTGAGTATAGAGATCCGAAGACCCTTTTTTACTGGAAACGAGGCATTCCATCTTAGTCCTCAGGGGTGACAACGTATCTGCGTTTTGATTCTTAATCGAGGATAAATGTAGATGTCTAAAAGCCACAGCATCACTTACCATCAGGTGGACTGTGTGCTCGTTTATTTTATTGGCGTATCGTACCTAATTCAAATAATAATGTAAAAAACCTTTTTTTAGTATTTAATTAATTTAACTTGTTTTAGCATTACAATATAACCGATTTTCCAGCCGTCCAATTACTCCAAACGGGCGTGAGCTGGAATATATGCCGACGTCACAACAAATTCAAGTGTCAGCTCACGCCAATGGTGTAGATTTATCACTGCAACACACAGTAACTCTGCTTTTTACACACTCTAAGAACTATAGTGCTGTAGGTAAGAATAAAATATTAGGTACAATATTATATGCGTAAACAAAATGATAATTAAACAAAAACTAAATGTCTAGTGATTATTTCCTTCGTTGCACATATAACAAATATATATGCATATATATATATACACTGACAAACATATACTATGTATATATATATATATATATATATATATATTGTATATGTTTGTCAGGAACATTGTCCTACGTGTCTCTGTTTTATTTTTCTGGCTTGTGGGGTTCCCGCCACTACACGATAACGTGAACGTGAAGTACGTGTAATAACTGTCCGTAATACACTTAATTTTAAATTGTACTCTTCTAAAAATTTCATTGATAAAATTAAATAAAAGAGATCATTTATTAGCAAGTGCTTCGAATTTTCCATCATAGCATATTATATATAAATCTATTTTTCAGAATCTAGGTTAGCTTGTGGTTTACGCACGACTTCAGAAACTCGTAAATGGAACATGAAAGCATGCGAAGAACGTATTTCAGAATCAACTTATGTCTCTTGTCGATGTCGTGGACTCGGCACTTATGCGTTATTTGCAATAGCGCTACCTAAGCTCGTAAGTATACATTTAGCAAGTAATTAGTATACAATAAGAAAGATAACATACAAATAATTTGTAGTTTAAATGTTGATCAAAAAGAAATAAAATAAGGTGCTGTTCTGAGAAACTACATAATACTAGAAGTGAAACTTTTTTGGCATAACTCCAAATGATTTTATCTCGCAATTGCCGAAAGTTTGTTCTCGTCCCACCCTTCGAATGTACGTACAAGTCGTTTGATACATGTAAGCTAACAGAAAACCGGACTAAAAATATGCACTTGAACATATTTGACGAGCTAAGTTCAATTTGAATTAAATACAGTAGTTTAATCAGACACAAATAAAATGACAGGATTTATGTTTGTCGTGTAGTGGTGGCGTTAAAGAATCCTATGCAACATATCATTCTGTGGTGGTAGGGGGAGGCAACATTAGAAAACAAGTATTTCAGCAATGTTGCTTTGCCTTATCCTACTCAAGCGTAGAGTAGAGCGTATGGTGCATATGACAAATCCACGCTCTTTAATTAAAGTGTCCTGAGTGGAGACTGCCCAAAATATATGCCAAAAGCGCCACTAAAACGTACCTTCCGAATCTTTTTCACCCAGATCGTAGGTCTATGAATTCTGACTTGTAATACTCCTTCTTCTTCTACCTAGCGTTTACCCCGGTTGCTCATCCCGCCCATGTCATGTCATATCATCTGACTAGTAATACTGAAGTTGCAATATGAGTTTCAGTGGTACTGCATCACAATGATTTCGCCGCACTGTATACCAAACACATGTTGTACTGTCACAGCGTCACAATCGTTGCGAAACTTCATTTGCTTGTTAGTGACTGACCGGTTTTGCCTTAAGACATCATCATGACTCAAATACCCTGACGAAGCTATAAGGCAAAATCCGGTCGGTTATACAGTAAATAAATAAAAATGTAAATAATAAAGGACACGTTTCAATCATTTATAAATCTTAATATGTTTTCTGATTCCCACAGACTGATGTTGATAGGGATCTACGAGGGGTGGTGAAAATTACTGTTGGTTTAGGAGGAGCGATGTGTCTTACGACTGCAGCTTTACAGCTTTTGGCTCTAGTTCCAGCCAGAAAGCCTCGGCTGCCCGTCCTCCTAAAAGCTGCAACAGCAAGCGCACATTCCGTTGCAATATTTACGCTATTAGAATGTGATAGTAGAAAGGTAATTATTTTATTTAACAATAGATGCATATAAATACTAGTATTTTCGTAAGTATAAAAATGTGGTATTGGAGATAATTTACATTTTTTTATTAATTCTTATAATATATTAAGTATATATTCGTCAAAAGTCGAATAGAGAATTCACAGGGAAAGTAAGAACCCGTTCTTACTCATAGAGCTAATTTTTCAATTAGGAGTAGGTATGGTTTGATACTACCCTATTATTTTTTTCTGCAGCCAATCAGCAGTGCAACTATTTGTATGTGGCTATTACAGGCTGTGATGCATTTCATTTTAGTCCACAAGGGTAACAATTCATATTATGTAGCTTTTTATATTTAAATTAGTCACATAAAATGTGCTTTTAGAAAAACTTCTATGTAAAACTTTATTTTATTTTAAATAGTTTTTTCTAAAAACCTAACATAAGCAAAATCAAATATAACACCAATTTAACGATTGTGTTATCTTAATCTATCATTTATACTGTATATGCTCTGGGGTTGGTGTGTAATTTTGTCAGTTAGTTATAAAAACCTGTTTTGATGAGCAGCGAAAGTTAAAAATATATTATTATTTGTTACTGTTACATAATATTAATCTGGTTCTCTTTCTTAAGACGGTAACGTCGTATACATTCATTTCCTTCATGAGAATATACCTACAATATTTATTATAATCCTACTCCTTGTTACTACAGACGTAGGGAGGAGAATAATACTTTATGCCAAGTACGTTGACTGAGTTTCTTTGCTGATTGGCTTTACTAAGCTTTTGAGCGAGAAAAGAACGAGCCTGTTCCCTCTTCTCATCAGCTCTTGAATTTCACCGCTCATGGACACTACGGACTGACACAGATCTCTCAGAGACTTACATTCGCATGATTTCCTTTTGCTTCATTTTATTAATAGTATATCCGAACGGGCTAAAAATACTACGTACAAGTTTTGTGAAGAATCTTATAAAAATAAAGCTAGGAGCGGTTTTAGTGTTGCTGTTAAAACATCTTTATTCCATAGTTTTTTTTTTAGTTGTAGTATAAATTTGAAACCAAAAGAACGGATTAATTATTTAATGTAAAATCAAATATTTTGAGGAGTTTAAAAAATCAATAAACATTTTAAAAGGATGAGGCGTGCCCAGGAGCGCTTGGTTGGATTTGCGCAGCATGTTGGTGCGCAGGGTGGGCCGCGCTATGTGCGCAACCACTAATGCTTCAGGCTGAGTTAGCAGGAAGGGGTCAACGAGCGCCATCAGTTGGCTTAGTGGCAGGTTAGCGATTTTAACTTCTACACCATTATCCTTGACTTCAGACTCGACTTCAACGAGTCAGAAGTTCTTATATGGAGCAATGTATAGGCTTTCTTACTAAGTCGTTGAAAATATGCAGGGCCTATTAATCTTAAAGTTTGATTCTTTTTAGTAAACAATGGCAGTATTATATGGTCAATAAAGAGTTCCGTTGGGTTTCGTTCTGTTCTAATCTGTTTTTTTCTGTTCTGGTCTTCAATTATGTTCTGTTATGTCAATTCTTTTCTATTCTATTTGGCTCTATCAGTGTATTCATCGTTTGTAGGCTGTAATTAAAACTAATGTAAAGTTACAGAATAGAAAGTATCATTTAAGAGAGGGCTTTGGAGCAGTTATACCCCCGAACTGCTCCAGTGTATTTTTACGTACTTTATAAATCTTCTAAATATTCTTGAGAACCGCGGTAAATCAGCTCATAAAAATTTAATTTCACAATTTTGTCGACAATGGAGTCGGTTTATTCTATTATGCAACTTTAAATATATTCTTATCTAATGTCGGAACTCGTACTATAATTTTTACTTTTGTTAAATTCATTTACTTTTAAAACGTTCGATGTCAAGTTCAAAATACTTTTACTTGAAGTTGTCCTCTACAAAGCACTTTTCGAAATTCAGGAAAGATACACCAACGCTTCAATAAATTTCTACTGCGCAGATCTTGAGAGTCGCAGCGGCAAGATAATACCATTTTACTCTAAGAGATACTTATTTCACTGAATTATTTTCAGGAGTATGCACTCTTGCTTGGCTGACTGCTCGTCTTTGGGGAGGCGCTCCATTGCAATTGGGATCAGCTTCACAAATTGTATGTGCAGCTGGATGTGCACTTCTGGCTATTTTGTGTATTGTTTTGGCATTATGTGTATCGTTGCAATTGAGAACAATAACGCATAAAATGCCAGCAGAAAGGAGAACATATCTTAAGGATCGGTAAGTTATATTAATGCAGCATAATTATACAGTTATTTAAAAAACCAATGAAGCATTTCCATGATAAAATAGACAATATGACATGAATGAAAATGCGAAAAGATATATCGCCATAATATATTTGTATGTTTGAGGGCGAATACTTTTACATTGATTCACATAAGTTTCCTTCCCTTCATAGTTTGTCCTCAAATATACGTGTTTTTCTTATTACAAAACTCGTAGGAACTTAAAATTCAGTAGAATCTCATTTACATTCTATCCATTTAGGATAAAATGTTATGTTGTCCATTTAGGATATAATGTAAATGTGATTCTACTGAATTTTTCATCGTAGAATTGCTGGCAATATAAAATTTACCTATTTCATTGTGGACTAACAGGCGCCGTATTGTTCGCCATACGTTTGTCTTGCTCTTCACAACATCCGCAGCACAGACCACAGGAGTGATGTACGTTCAACCAGGTACACGGCATATAGCACAAGTGGCCGCCTTTTCTGCAGCTGTTTTAGCTAATGTATGTAATTCTATATTCATATTTTTCTAAAAAAATATTTTTCTAAAACTCCGTATTTCTTAAAATATCCAGAACTTTCATCAATAAATGCATTTAGCACTTTAATTAAACCATAATGTTGAAAAAATTTAAATTATGAACCTCTTTTAGGGCATAGCTATGCTGGTTTGCTACGTAATACACGACGACGAGTGTTTACAATCTGCAAAGAGAGTGTTGTCCTTGCCATTTCATCGTGAATGGGAAGACTCACCAGGCGGTGACACTTCACTGAGCTGTCAGTAATTTGGAGTAAATCTCTTTTTTATTCATTATTTCCATAAAGCAACATAGGCTACCGCTGACAGTCCGGAGCGCCAACAACCCCTGTTGCTCTATGATTATATCAGTTCTATTAGTAATTGTTATACTGACTATTTTGTATTTTTACAATATTTCATTCACATTTAGTACGCAATTTTTTATTTAGAGACCATCTCGAGTATATACAAACATTACAATATAATGCTCTGTGTAATATTCAAGTGAATTATTTTAATAACGTGACGTGATGATCATTATTGAACGACTGTAAAATTTTGATATCTACGAAAATTATAAAAAATAAAAAAAATTGTTAAAATGCTACGTATTTATAACTTATTATAAATTTTCCGACACGTGGTTTATTTAAAAAATATACCTTATATACTATTACCTTATTATTATTATTATTGTGGGGTATCTATATAGTTTTCTCATCTGGTTGGGTTCTATAAATATATAATTACAAATGGAAATGAAAAGATAAATATACATAAATATCAATAACATAAAATAAATATAAAAATACATAAATAAATAAGAGCCCAACCAGATGGAGGCCCTCGGCAGGGGAGACCAAACGGCCGAGGGTTAGGGGGAAAGGGAAAGAAACCGGCGGACGATGCGGGCGGTATCGAGGAGCACCGCCTTATGCATTTGAGCCCGGAGTGGTCCGCCACGTAGTCCCAGTCGCCTCAGATGACACGAGAGGCTGGCTGGGATTAGCCCGTTTGCAGAGACGACTATAGGAATAATTTCGGTCGGTAAACCACCCCACATGTCAGTCACCTCGTGAGCCAGGTCCAGATATTTTGTTTGCTTGTCTGTTTCGGCTTTCACGAGGTTCTCGTCATACGGAATGGTAATGTCGACCAAAAATATCCTTGACTGTGCCCGGTCCATCAGCACAATATCAGGCTTATTCGCAAGAATAGTCCTATCTGTGATGATGGCTCGGTCCCAATAGAGCCTGGCGCGATCATTTTCGAGCACGGCTTCCGGCAAGTACTTGTAATACGGCAATTTCTGATCCACGAGACCGTATTTCAGAGCGAGCTCCTGGTGAAGAATTCTGGCTACTAGGTTGTGCCTGTGCAAGTACTCAGAGTTAGAAAGCGCCGAACAACCGGAGATGACATGCCTAAGTGACTCACCGGGATGGCGACAAGCTCGACAGATGTCCACGCTGCCATCCTTTAGGATGTATCTCCGATAGTTGTTGGTCTTAATAACCTGATCCTGTATTGCACAGACAAAACCCTCGGTTTCCCCAAAGAGATCACCAAAACGTAGCCAGTGGAGGGAGGCTACTGTGTCTACGAAAGGCTCATGTTGAGCCTTGTAGAACCTCCCGTGGAGCTCCTTCTCCTTCCATACGGTCTCCCGGTCGGAAATGCTATTATTATTATTATTAATTATTTTTATGTGAGGTATCTATATAGTTTTCTCATCTGGTTGGGATGTATAAATATATAATTATAAACGAAAATGAAAAGATAAATATACATAAATATCAATAAAATAAAATAAATAAAAAATACATAAATAAATAAAAGCCCAACCAGATGGAAGCCCTCGGCAGGGGAGACCAAACGGCCGAGGGTTAGGGGGAAAGGGAAAGAAACCGGCGGACGATGCGGGCGGTATCGAGGAGCACCGCCTTCTGCATTTGAGCCTGGAGCGGTCCGCCACGTAGTCCCAGCCGCCTCAGATGACCCGAGAGGCTGACTGGGATTAGCCCGTTTGCAGAGACGACTACAGGAATAATTTCGGTCGGCAGACCACCCCACATGTCGGTCACCTCGTGAGCCAGGTCCAGATATTTTGTTTGCTTATCTGTTTCGGCTTTCACGAGGTTCTCGTCACACGGAATGGTAATGTCGACCAAAAATATCCTTGACTGTGCCCGGTCCATCAGCACAATATCAGGCTTATTCGCAAGAATAGTCCTGTCTGTGATGATGGCCCGGTCCCAATATTATTATTATTATGTATAATATATTATTATTATTATTATGGGGTATCTATATAGTTTTCTCATCTGGTTGGTTTCTATAAATATATAATTATAAATGAAAATGAAAAGATAAATATACATAAATATCAATAACATAAAATAAATATAAAAGATACATAAATAAATAAAAGCCCAACCAGATGGAGGCCCTCGGCAGGGGAGACCAAACGGCCGAGGGTTAGGGGGAAAGGGAAAGAAACCGGCGGACAATGCGGGCGGTATCGAGGAGCACCGCCTTCTGCATTTGAACCTGGAGCGGTCCGCCACGTAGTGCCAGCCGCCTCAGATGGCCCGAGAGGCTGACTGGGATTAGCCCGTTTGCAGAGACGACTACAGGAATAATTTCGGTCGGCAGACCACCCCACATGTCGGTCACCTTGTGAGCCAGGTCCAGATATTTTGTTTGCTTGTCTGTTTTGGCTTCAACCTCCCGTGGAGATCCTTCTCCTTCCATACGGTCTCCCGGTCGGAAATGCTCTGCACTGCCGGGTCTTGCCATTGCTCGTTGGCTAAGGATAGAGGGGTGGATCATCAGATCTCGCCAGGAAGTAATCACGGAGGCTGCACACTTCGCGATTATGCATGGTGAGCGCGCTCAAGAAGCCACGACCACCATGCTTCCGCGACAAGTACAGCCTCATTACCGACGATCTCGGATGATGCATCCTATGGGACGTCATGGTAGCGCGGACTTTTCTATCCAGGGCGTTAAGTTCAGTCTGAGTCCACCTGAGTATGCCAAAGGTATACATGAGGACAGGCATGACCCAGCCGTTATATGCGTGTGCCTTATTCACACCGGACAAAAGGCTGTTAAGCACTTTGGTCAAGCGTGCATAAAACACGTCGCAAACTGACTGTTTCATACCAGTCTCATCGATACCGATGTTTTGTGACATACCCAGGTATCGGTATGTTTCAGCCTCGGAAAGGGTCCTTAAGTTGACGGGCATAGATAAGTCTACGCCCTCAGAGTTAGCAACCCTTCCCCTTTCAACATGGAGGACCGCACACTTATCCGTCCCAAGCTCCATTCCAATGGAATTGCTAAATTCACAAGTGATGTTTAGCAATTCCATAAGATGGGAGTGACTGGAGGCAAATAACTTGAGGTCATCCATATAGAAAAGGTGGGTCACTTTTGTCCCTCCTTTCCGTAGCTGAAATCCCCTCCCGGAGCCCTCCAGTAAGGTACTGAGAGGGTTCAGAGGGAGGCAGAACCAGATTGGACTCAGACAATCGCCCTGGAAGATACCCCTTCTTATCCTTATGTGGTTCTCCGCAGCCATCATCCGCTCGCCCAGATGACAAAGGATCGTACTCCACTGCCACATACACTGCTCGAGGAAGTCTCTAACTGTACAGTCTATCTTGTACAGCTCGAGGACTCTCTTTAGCCATGTATGGGGCACCGAGTCGAATGCCTTTCTGTAGTCTATCCAGGCGGCGGAGAAGTTCCGACGGTTGCGTTTCACCACTTTGCCAATGACCGCGTCAATGAGAAGTGGTTCCTTGGTTCCACGATCACCGCCCCGACATCCATTTTGAGCGCTCGACATCACCTGATTTGAGTCCAGGTGACAAGTGATTCTCGCGCTCAAAATGGATGTTAGTGTCTTGTATATGGTCGGTAGACACGTGATGGGGCGGTATTTGCTCGGGTCTGTGGTACCCTGGTCTTTAGGAACCAAATGAGTGATCCCAGTAGTGAAGAGGCTTGGGAGCGACTTCTGGTTGAGAGCCTCTTGAAACTGTCGGGCGAGCACAGAGTGACACACCATGAACCCCTTCAGCCAGTAGTGATGCAGCCCGTCAAGCCCCGGACTTTTCCAGTTCGGGGCCCTACGGACCGCCTCAGCTACGTCATCCGACGTTATGATGACGGGGTCCATGGGCGTAATACCCGCACACTGACTCGCCACAACTTCCGTCCAAGGGCCCTCGCTGTGGTTTACGGGCTCTGACCACAGGCCGCGCCAGAATGCTACAGTGTCGGCCTGATTCGGTGCTGGACCCGTTCCACTTACCATTGGTCGCTCCAATGATTCATAGAGCCTCTTCTGATCACTCTGGAAGAGACGATTCTGGTTGAACCGTGTCAACCTCTCGGTATATCGCCGAATCCGCTTTCCCCAAGCAGCGATTCTCTGCTTCAGATCATCTATGCGCTCCGTCAGTTTTTGCGTTATATCCGGCTGGGACAAACTGACATTTGTCCCAGCAAACGCCATCCTGACGGTGCGCACAATTCTTGGCCTGTTGTTGCCTGATCTGAAGCATATCAGTCTGCCGATGAGAGCTCTAGCCTTTGCGATACGTTCCTCAATTCTTCTTCTCCATGCTGGGATAGCGCTACTATGGCCAGTAGCGCGTCCAGCCGTGGAAACATTGGCGCCTATGATACGGCAGACTGCCAGCGCGGCGCCAAAAAAGAATTGAGTCCGTCTCGCAAAGGTCCCGGCTGGCTTCCAAATAGGTCACCAGCATTGGGTTCAGAGCCCTCACGACAGCCCGATTCCGCTTGCTTAGGGCTATGCGGGGAAGTCGCGGTCGATTTTCGAGAGGCGTACTGCGCGTTTCCACAATCGCCTCTTCCAATGTACTCCTCATATGCTCTAATTCCAGTTCCTGGGTGACTGTTCCATCATCGCTTGAATTAACCACAACTGGGGTATTCACGGCGGCATCCACGTTTGCGGGTTGCTCCACCATTTGTGGCGCCGCATCCTCAGCCGTAGCATTCTCATCCGACGAGGGAACAGCCTCACGTCGTAGCCATTCGAGTTCGGCGACATCAAATATATTTGAGCGCAAGATATACCGAACTCGGTCTGCCAGGTTTTGCTCTGTGACGGTTAAAGATGGCTCCAGCTCAGCAAAAAGACGATGCATCCTAGCCCGATACGCCAAACATCCAGTTTCTCCCCCTTTCGCCCTAAAATACGCCCGCAATGCGTTGCTGTTCATCTGGGTTGTCCAACGCATGCGGCGTACTCCTCCAGAGGCGGGTGCCGATTGCTGGGCCCGCGAAGACCCTGCCGACACCAAGCCAGCTGGTGAGGATGATGGATGCGAGGGGCTGCTGGGTGGTCGTGCAGCACCTCGCGCTCGGCTGGCGGTTCACATGCTGCCGCGTCCAGCGCCAGCTCCAGACGCGCCCTGGCGACCTCCAGGCAGCGGCCCTTTGCGCTTTCTATTTAATTCCATCATCCATTTTTAGGGCGTCATTTAGCGGGAGACGCCCAGACCCGGCGCCTTTTCATGTTGAGGCCATGTGCACAAGCGGGCCTTTGCACCTTCAATTTTTGCCGAGGCATGGCACTAACACCTCTTGGCAAGGTGCTGACTGACTGCGCTGACGTAGCGGTTTTGTCACATAACCGTTACGTCAGCGGGCGATGGGGTCGTCACTTCCCTACGCCTATTTATTATTATGGGGTATCTATATAGTTTTCTCATCTGGTTGGGTTCTATAAATATATAATTATAAATGAAAATGAAAAAATAAATATACATAAATATCAATAACATAAAATAAATATAAAAGTACATAAATAAATAAAAGCCCAACCAGATGGAGGCCCTCGGCAGGGGAGACCAAACGGCCGAGGGTTAGGGGGAAAGGGAAAGAAACCGGCGGACGATGCGGGCGGTATCGAGGAGCACCGCCTTCTGCATTTGAACCTGGAGCGGTCCGCCACGTAGTCCCAGCCGCCTCAGATGACCCGAGAGGCTGACTGGGATTAGCCCGTTTGCAGAGACGACTACAGGAATAATTTCGGTCGGCAGACCACCCCACATGTCGGTCACCTCGTGAGCCAGGTCCAGATATTTTGTTTGCTTGTCTGTTTCGGCTTTCACGAGGTTCTCGTCATACGGAATGGTAATGTCGACCAAAAATATCCTTGACTGTGCCCGGTCCATCAGCACAATATCAGGCTTATTCGCAAGAATAGTCCTGTCTGTGATGATGGCCCGGTCCCAATAGAGCCTGGCGCGATCATTTTCGAGCACGGCTTCCGGCAAGTACTTGTAGTACGGCAATTTCCGGTCCACGAGACCGTATTTCAGAGCGAGCTCCTGGTGTAGAATTCTGGCTACTAGGTTGTGCCTGTGCAAGTACTCAGAGTTAGAAAGCGCCGAACAACCGGAGATAACATGCCTAAGTTACTCACCGGGATGGCGACAAGCTCGACAGATGTCGACGGTGCCATCCTTTAGGATGTATCTCCGATATTTGTTGGTCTTAATAACCTGATCCTGTATTGCACAGACAAAACCCTCGGTTTCCCCCGAAGAGATCACCAAAGCGTAGCCAGTGGAGGGAGGCTACTGTGTCTACGAAAGGCTCATGTAGAGCCTTGTAGAACCTCCCGTGGAGCTCCTTCTCCTTCCATACGGTCTCTTGGTCGGAAATGCTCTGCACTGCCGGGTCTTGCCATTGCTCGTTGGCTAAGGATAGAGGGGTAAGTCCTTTATCACAAGAAATGACGTCCATATAGAATGGATCATCCGATCTCGCCAGGAAGTAATCACGGAGGCTGCACACTTCGCGATTATGCATGGTGAGCGCGCTCAAGAAGCCACGACCACCATGCTTCCGCGACAAGTACAACCTCATTATTATTATTATTGTTATTATTGAAATTATACCCTAAGAAAAAAATTGTATGTTAAACAGCTAGTATATTCCATAACTGTGTAGTTTACTCGAAGATTTTAACTACGTAGTAGATAGCATACCCTTACCTTTTTTGCCGCCAAATAGAAGTGTCTGCTCCTGTGTTCCTGTTTGAAGGGTATTTTACACCAGGTAAAAAAATATATATCTATGATAGATTTCGTAAAAAGTAAACGAGAAAAATTTATTTCTGTTTATAAAACTGCATTATAAATTTTATATTTCAATTTTAAGAATATTTTTTTCGTCTTTGCCTCAAATCTGAAAAACGCTGTCCGCCATATTAGATCATATTAGTCATATTAGTCGTGACGTCACTGATTCTGCCGGATATTAGTGTTCTGTGTCACTGATTAAGAGAACTAGCAAACGTGTTGCATTATTTTTAAATTTTTCAAGTTATCATTACGATTATTGCGGTTTATTCCGAATTTTATTGAAAAGGCATCATGGAAGACAAATTTTTAAAATCAGAAACTACTAATCTACCAAGGATAAAAAAATTGATGGTGGTAAAATATTTTGCATGCAATCCTGATTTTTGTTCTGCTGAATTGAGGAATGTTAAAACTCACGTCAATGTAAGTACCTATTACTTAAATTTTGTTTATACCAAAAGACAATACCAGGCCAGAGTGTATTTTGATAAAACATAGTTTAGTAGCTATCATGGTTTAGTTTATCTATAATTACAATCATGAGCAATCATTAGTTATAATATCTAAGTTAACGTAATTTATTACAAAATTTGACTTGCGATACCCTTCACCTCATGATGTTTTGTTTTGTATTAAACGATAGTTAAATATCAGTCATACTTAAATCGAAATAATCTTCACAGAAGAATAGTCTAGTTTGTGTAGACGATGTATTTGGATATCTCCTTGCCAGTTATAACCAAGTATTTCTTATATTTAAATACTTGATACTTCTATCCATAACAATCCTGGCGTTATTGTGCTCGTAATTTTGCATTCAGGTACAACACAACAATGATATAGATGATAACTCATTATTAAACACTAAAAAGTATCTTATTCCTTCGCAAAATCGGCAAAATCGAGGACAGTGAAGTCACGAGTTGAATAACATGGCGGCTAGCGTTTTCACGCGCAAATTTAAAATGATAGATGAAAATTGATTTTCATGGCATTATTCGGTTTAAAAATTGTGTAAAATTGTAGTGGTTCATTGTCACTCTAGGATTCATTTAGAACAATTTTTGAAATGGGTATAATACACTATAACGGACTACAGACTACAAACATACCATGTTAGTACTCAGAGGTGACAACGTATCTGTAGCTTGTAGAGTTTAAAGTTGGTCGCATGTCCATGAGCTGCAACAGCCACTTACGATCAGGTGAACTGTATGTTCATTTGTCATTTGATTTTTTAAGTTCATAAAAATTATAACTGCAACCCAAAGCCATTTTTCTATTATTTTGGATAAATTTAGTTTACTGTGATTTTAAGCACGCTGATAATATTTGTTTGTATTCGCCAGCCTTTCTTCATTACTAACTTCATAACTACAAAGATTTATAATTGAGAATTGACAGTTATTGATTATTCAAGATAAATATTTTTTACGGTATAAGTACTTGTTATTTTAAGCTATTATTTAATTTTAAACATGAAAACAGCATATTTACATATCACAGTTAATTATATTTACGATAATAATACACATGAAATAAATGAAATTTTATTATTTTCTAGTGTTTCATTATAAATAATTTTAATACCTATATTTTCTTTTATTGTTTTAATTCATATCAATTATGTATTATTTTAGTGTATATAAAACAAAGCGGAGAAGTAGAAAGTCGGGGAGGTGTTGGTATGTTGGAATCATCGTCTTCGCCAGTGTCTCCAGTTACTTCATACTGGCGAGCATCAGGCCTTGAAAGTCCTGGAGGAATGCATAGGTAATATTTATAAGGAAACACACACACACACACACACACACACACACACACACACACACACACACATATATATATATATATATGTTCTTAGAGTTTATATATATATATATATATATATATATATATATATATATATATATATATATATATAAACTTGGTAGTTAGTACACATTGAGATTTAGAAAGAAATAATCGGCTAACCACGGCTTTGTTGAGCAACATCCTTGTTAATCAAACTTGTGTGACGTTTTACCGTTGATTTGTTAGTTGTGTACAAAATCGGTCGAGTCCATTTTCTATTTGGAATTTATACTGATTACAACCTACTTCAGGGTATGGAAATTTTTATTCCTTGCTCTGTGGTGCCCATCGGAGGAAAATTTTAGCAATGGTTTGATCGCTGCTGTAAAATATCATCATGCTATAAGCAGGAGTGCTACCAAGCCTGTGCCAACGCATCAACGTGGGATGTAAACACCAGCGCTCTAAAAAAGAAGTATAATTCCGCCTCCAGGTCCTTCAAAAGAGTAATTGCCAAGGCAAAATCAGAGCACATGGTCAGAATTGGCGAGAAACTAGTTCGCCTTCCTTCTGGAACACGTGCATTCTGGTCTCTCGCCAAGGCTGTCCAGGGGAATTTCTGTCAATCATATCTTCCATCCCTGTACTGGGAGAACGATAAACTGGCCCATTCCGCAAAAGAGAAAGCCGACCTGATTGGCTCTTTCTTTGCGTCCAACTCGACTCTTGATGACGGGGACAGTACGCCACCGACCATTCTGCGGTGTAAGTGCTCCATGCTGGAGGTGCAGTTCATACAGCGTTCGGTTCGCAAAGGACTTCTCTCCCTGGATATCCACAAGTCGAGTGGGCCTGACGGAATCCCTCAATTGTGCTGAGGACGTGTGCTTCAGAGTTGTCACCGGTTTTAACGCGTCTTTTCCGGTACTCCTACTCCCTAGGCGTAGTCCCACAATCATGGAAGACGGCTTTTGTCCACCCGATCCCTAAAATAGGCGACTGCTCAGACCCTTCCAACTACCGGCCTATCGCCATCACTTCCTTGTTCTCCAAAAGAATGGAGTTCATTGTAAACTGCCAGCTCATGGGGTACCTTGAGGATCACCAGCTGATTAGTGATCGCTAATACGGCTTTCGCCGTGGTAATCAGCTGGTGATCTTCTGGTCTACCTAACTCATAGATGGGCGGAAGCAGTAGAGTCCAAGGGCGAGGCATTGGCCGTTAGTTTGGACATTGCGAAGGCCTTCGATCAGGTTTGGCACAAAGCGCTTCTTTCGAAGCTCCCTTCCTATAGGCTTCCCGAGAAATTGTGCGATTGGATCACCAGCTTTCTTGAAAATCGGAGCATCAAGGTCGTTGTAGACGGTGTAAGCTTCGTTACAAGCCTATTAATGCTGGTGTTCCACAAGGCTGTGTGCTATTATCAACGCTGTTTCTTCTGCATATTAATGATATGCTATAAGCCACAAAAGAAACCCTTTGTCGTTTATCCTCAGTTTTAAGGCACTGCCCTTGTTGCCTTACTTTATGCCATGTTGCCAGTATTGGAGTCCTCGGCGTCAACATATTGACTAACGTGCATTTTCGTGGTCACTTGAAGGAAAAGGCCAAATTGGACTCTAAAAAGATTGGCGTGCTCAGAAGAGCGGGACAGTATTTCATGCCGGCTCATCGCCCGCAACTATACAAGGTGCAGGTTCGGCCGCACATGGAATACTATTCCCATCTTTGGGCTGGGGCTCCCCAGTGCCAGCTCCTTCCACTTGACCGCACCCAGCGCAGAGCGGCTCGAATCGTCGATGACCGAGTGCTTTCCGATCGGCTCGATTCACTGGCACTGCGAGGAGACGTTGCATCTCTTTGCGTATTTTATCGCATCTATCACGCGGAGTGCTCTGAGGAATTGTTGGGACTAATCCCAGCCGCCAAATTTCATGAAAGTACTACGCGGAAAACCTCCCGATACCATCCGCACCTGAATGCGGTCCACCACTTTACGTTTCACAAGGAGCTTTCTTCCGCGTACGACCTCTCTGTGGAATAGTTTACCATCGGCGATTTTTCCGGACCGATGCGGCCTCGGGGCCTTCAAAAAAAGAGCTAACTCCTTTTATACTTGGTGAATTTTGGGTAGAATTTACTTTTCTTCACATTTGAATTCTAAACCTACCTATCATGATATGATTTTGTTCATGTAACTTTTTTCTTAGACTATTCTCTAATCTAATCTATATTAGAAGTGCCCAAAATAGGGTAAACTTTAATAAAATACTGAAAATTACATTGAAATACATGCGGTAAAAATATATATGGGTCACGACTTTGACCTCTGTTGATCTCAAGCTTCGCTATCATTCATTTGATAGTATTTAATATTGTATATATTTTAACGTCGTGTAAATAATTGCTATTGACAATGCGTAAAAACGCCGGTGTTGTAAATTGTAGTAAAAGCTTGTATTTTGATAAACAAAAAAAGACGTCATTACAATACTTATGTGAGTTTTGGATCAGACGGGGTATTTTTTACACATTAATCTTAATATATATAAATTAAGTGTCACGTTGTTTGTCCGCGATGGACTCCTAAACTACTTAACCGATTTTAATCAAATTTGTACGTCGTGTGCGGTTTGTTCCAACTTTAGAGATAGGATAGTTTTTTTGCCCGTGACTGGCCCTGACATTTTTTGCGAATTTAAGGATTTTTAATAGGACATGAAAAAGGGTCGTCGAAAAGGGTGGAACAATGTCTGCCTGGCAAGCTAGTTAATATATATAAATTACGTGTCACGTTGTTTGTCCGCTATAGACTCCTAATCAACCGATTTTAATTAAATTTGCAGACCGTATGCAGTTTGACCCAATTTGAGAGATAGGATAGTTTTTTTTATCCAAGAGTGAACCACAATTCATTTTTTTGCGAATTTAAGGATTTTTGTCATGACTTTGTCATGTCCTATTAAAAAAGGGCAGGACAACGTCTACCTAACAAGCTAGTATATAAATGCTTTACGGAAGTCCGTGTAGGTTGGTATCAATACATAATATAGAATATTTATGCCGCCAATTAGCTGTGTTCAGGTTTGAAGACTTAAAGACCAAGTATAATATAACAGGTCGTTGGGAATTTCATCTTAGTTGCAAGCAATAAGCAGTTTGTGGCCGTGTTAATTAAGAGTTGATTGCAGGTGGCCATGGGCTGCAGAAGTCACTCTTTAGTTATTATAATATTATGTTAAAATCATAATATGATAAGTAATTACAGTGCCTTGTATTTATTACTTATAATACTATGTACGAGTATGTACTACATGACGTTTTATAATACGTTACGTATCATAGTGGCAACTACGGAAAATATCATAAAAAACATATGATACACGTAGTTCTACAACCGTCGTGTCAATAAAGGTTTACTATGTATGATTAATTAATTAATCATTCCTACAATGGCAGAGGTCCATGTAAATCAATGGATTCTAAGGGACTTATAAAGAAGAACAAGATTGAAATACGTAAACAGCACTTGTTTCATTTAATTGCAGGAAGCAATCAATGCCCGATAGTCGAGCTGATATATTACGTTGTGTAGAATTCAAGGATGTTATAGCAACCCCGCATCGACATGAATCTCGACATATTACTACAACCCATGCAGTTTGCGATCTGATTCCACACTCACCACCTCAGACAGAATACATAGCAAGAGTTTGCTTGGAATTGGGAGTCGTCAACACTCCGCCTTCTAGAGAATCTCCTGTGCATCTCCTTACGTATCCTGTGGATTTTGGAACGAACTCGTTAAAAAGATTTGATACGTCCAAAGAGTCTTGCTTAATGTGCATTCAGTCCAATCCTAATATGTCTAGAATACCATCACGACGTATTAAAAGCTGTTTAAAAAAGAACAGCAAAAGCCAGGGATTTACTTCTAGCATTTCATTGCCGTCCATGGACATAACGCGTGAAGAACCGAAAATGAAATCAGATATGGATCAAGTCAATAGACAGTGGAAAAAAACATATGATTCTCCTGAAACAAATACAATGTTAAGTAAAATATCGAATGATTTAGATTTTTTATTAAATAGGACCCAGATATTAAACAAAAGCAGTATACACGATCACATAGAAAAAGCCCCAACTTAAAACTTTACGA
The DNA here is from genome assembly GCA_907164705.1 of Parnassius apollo. Lineage (NCBI taxonomy): Eukaryota > Metazoa > Arthropoda > Insecta > Lepidoptera > Papilionidae > Parnassius > Parnassius apollo. Next base: position 11,030,926 of record CAJQZP010000288.1, on the reverse strand, counting down.
GAAAAATTGTATTTTAAGAAATAACATTAAGAAAACATGGAAACAAGGGTACAGTAAGCCAAACATTAGATAAAATATTTTGAGTAAATAATTTGTGAATGTTTAAAACTTACTATTAATCTATTTCTAAATATTTTGACAGTTTGAACTGGTGTAAATATTGTTGAAGTATTCGATTTAAATATTTAAATTAATGATAAAAAATGTTAAGAGAATCTTGTTTTGAATTTATTTTATTATATTTAATAGTTACAAAATAATAATGTAACAGTCGTTACGAAGGTATTAATTTGTAGTTTTAGCTACGTCTTTTATTCTTTTTATTTTTTTGTTAATCAACGATATCTGGACGCATTAGTTACTATACCTACTCAAAAATTTAATTATTGCAAGTTTTGATGTATTTAATCTGTGAAACTTTATGAGTTCTTAATTATTTTTAAAAGACTGAAATTGTTCATAAATACTTAAATAAATAAACAAAAATAGAAAAATAAATTTACTTTTATTATTTACGGTTAAAGTACATATTATAAGACTGTAATTATCATAATTATCTCTTAGTGTCTATAACAAATACTAGCAACAGAGTGGCAATTATTAAATTAATATGTAATAAAGAAGTCTAAATGAATAAATAAAATTGTAAGCGTATCCTAATAAATTTCATTATTATTCAGTACCTTATACTAAACGATTAGAGTATAAAATATGTACAAACTTATTTTAGGTTTTATTTCATAAAGTAGTTTTTGGTTATATTTGTAAAAAAATATTATTTTAAGAAAAAACTAACACATTACTTTTTTTAAAACCCGTTTCTTTTAAAAATGACACAAATGTTTATTGTACTAATTTTGTTTTTATGGATAATTTTTCATACAGCTAATTCCATTATGTAATGAAAGTATATAATATAAAAGTTTGCTTCAAAACATACTTTACTGTGTTAGGTATTATATTGTGAGACTATAGATAAGGTATATAGGTACTTGAACTTGAAATTTATCAAAGCGTCAGCAAACTTACAAGTTTTTATTATATTACAACTGAATACGTTTTTAAATAATGAAGATGCGTAAAACGTTGCCGACTAGTTTCCGCCAAGCCTACCGCCACTATGATATAGCGTTAAGTCGATATTATAACTTGTAGCAGTCTCAATAGAATATCTATTTAAACGATAATAGCGAGAAAGAAGTGATGTTTTAAAATACAAATAAATTTAACACCATTTTACACACTTGAAGTAACAATTTCATATAGTACTTAAAATAAATAATTAATTTTTTTAGAAGAAATATATCCATTTATTATTATTAGTTTATTTCATTCATAACATAAGTAAAATTTGATGAAATTATTTAATATTTGGACCATAAATTTAATTACGTAACTTGTACATATAATAATTGTAAATATTGTAACTTGTACATATAAAGATAATACGAATGTACGAATTAAAATTTATGTTAATGGAATAAGGTATACTTTTCTTGAAAGTAATTTTTTTACCATTCATGTTATGTTTTATTTATTAACAGTTTGTCCAACATATATTACGTTGTTTTTAAATTTGCTGTTGTTATAACGTCGTATTGCTTATTAAAATATATTATGATTTTCACAGATAAAAATATACGTCAAAAAACATATATCTGCTTAAGTTTATAAAAATGCCTTGTTTCTTGTTTGAGATAGCAATATATAGTAATTTCAGTGAGCTTTTTCATATTTAAGATTCCACCACAACGGCCGCAGCCGCAAAAAATATTTCAACCACTTGGCAGTGGTTAAAATATTTTTAATTTCTGACAAGTTGGTTTTGTCACGACGTTGCATTGCCGAACGAGTACCTTAACTTAGCATTTAATATTGCTCTTAACAATTTTAGTGATGCCGTTGGGATCGAGCTCATATTGCCCGTGGATATAAAGCTAAAAGAAGCGGCGAGGTTCAGATCTTACTTTCTTCTAGATGATAATTTTTACCGTCTGGAAAAAATAGGGTGAAACAGGTGAAAGGAGTAGAAAGAAGTAGTGTCTGACACTAATATTTTATAAAAAATAAAAACAAAAGTTTTGAATGAAATAAATCAATCAATTAAAATCTATCGAAATTCAAATTATATCCACCCTACTTAATGTAGGGCAATAAAGCAATTAATTTGGAAGGCATCTTAGGCCTTGCAACTCAGGGTTACAGGATCGAGGGCAAAGCTGCCCGCGCTCTCCACTCTCCAGTTGCTAGTGATTAGCTGTGGCGTGATGTTGCGTCGTCGTCGTATTTTTTAAATTTCCGCATGTGTATCGCAAACATGTGCTGATATTCTAATGTCGAGTATCTAACAATGACGAGCCGATTCGGCGATAAGTGGATAGATCGCGGTGAACCTGTGGAATGGCCGACGAGATCACCAGACCTAACACCTTGAGACTTTTATTTGTTGACTGAACTATAACGATTACTGTACACAGAAGAAGCACAAAATGTTAGTTATATAAAGCAGCGTATAATAGATGCATTTAATGCTATAAAAAGTGATAGATATACGTTTCGAAGTTCGAAAATCAATTTTTAAAGACGTGTTAGTTTTTGTTTAGGAAGATAATTTAGATATATCGAACAATTACTGCGATACCGCTAAGAAGGTAATTTTATTTGTAAATAACGGTGACAAACGAGCAACCTGATTGTAAGTACATGATGTACCCCATAGACATCTACATTTATCCTCCATTAAAAATCAAAAGTTGTCACCCCTGAGGACTAAGAAGAAATGCTTCGTTTCCAGTAAAAAAGGGTGTCCGGTTTTCTACACTTACCATACGAAACACAGCAGCATTTAGTTGCTATTTTACGCTGGTACTCTGTTAGGGCATGGTCCTTCCCAGGTCGAGCCGACCCGTAATATAACTGCAGCGTGGCTCTACTACGTATAAAAATAATGAAGTATAATTTTGTTGACATAAATCAGTGTAGTTTGTAAATAAGTGTATTTCGATCTTTTAAATACGCCAAGATGATGCAGTATAAGGTAGGTAAAAATTGTTATTAGAAACTGTTTTAAAATGCATTATATTAAAAGGGTAAAATTTAAAATGTACTTATACTCAACTACAGCATATTAGATGATCCTAAGCCCGTAGAAATATGAACAAAAGATTAAAATCACTAAAATAATAATGTGAAACGAAAGGTTATTTACCTAATTACCATTTTTGTTTCACATTTTTTGCTATTGACAAACATGCTACACGGCAATGAGAAGTGTTGCGATTTTAAATATTCTTTTTTTTATCGACTTAATATTTTACTATAAACCTGTACATGATGATCATGTATAAGTAGCCTGTAACTAGTACTAAGAGATCTATTTGCACTGAACCTTTCAAGATCACTGACATTATACGGGAAAAAAGCACCATCAACCAATGGCTTTACGTGCTTTCCGAGGCATGGGGGTGAAACACCGCCAACTTACTGACTCCGGGCAGCTGCTGAGAATTTCTTGAAGAATAAAATCAAAATTGACCAGTGCTCGTAACATGGACTTCATGAAATTAACTTTCTTCAATTTCTTAACATTTTTTCGTAAAAGTCGTGGAGATTACAAATTTTAACGATAACGGGGTTAAACTCAAGTCACTTATAAATAATGAGTGCCTTCTCACTACTTATTACTTCATAATAAAATTAAAATTTACTTTGTGCGTGCTGGCCTGTTCTCCATTGATTTTACCTAATTAAGTTGGAGTAAATTTTCTTAATATTACACTACTATGTATTCGTTTTTTCTAGTATTGCTTCATATTAACTAAATGTAAGTTCTCTTAGATACAAAACTATAAAGTAGCTTTGAAATATTGTTGTAAAATAATTGCGTTCCATACCTAGTCGATAATTATTGAAAAAATAGAATTTATTTTTTCAATACGTTTTCTCAATTTATTTATAGAAACATACGAATTCAGCTTAATAGCAGACATTACTTGAGTGTAAAGAGATAATATACTTACATATTATGTTACATATATACACTGTATATTGACAGTGAAAGAATATCCACAATCCCTTATTGTCCCGTGGGTGTTGTAAGAGGTGACAAAGGGAACCAACTAAGAGGTGGGCAACAGCCTCTTCCTAACAACATTTAGAAAATAAATGCTGTGGTTGAAAAATAAATAATGAATACACTAGCGTATTAACATAGGAATAAAGATTTTTGTGAGTTTTGCAAGCATGCTGATCAGTTGAATCCTAGAGCAGGTACCCTGGTGAGCGTTGGGGGTGTGAATTATCTGGCGAAGATAGCCAATATTTTTAAGAGTCAGTTTCGGTTTCAGTCTCTTTTACAGTCATCTTTTAAAGTCGATGCTGAGGCTCATCACCAGACTGGAGCACCAACTGATGAGTGCGATCCCATCACCGCCAGGGACATCACTGTTTTGATAAATGGCATGACTGGATGAAAGTCACCTGTTAACGATTGCCTTAGCATAGAGCACATTCAGCATGATTGCTCGCACTTACCTAGACTGCTGGCGCTCTTGTTTTCTTGTTCACTCATGTATGAGGCACTCTTATTTTGCCGGAAAACCTGATGAGAACAGTGGTGGTTCCGATTTAGAAAACAAAACCGAAGATGTTTCGGATATGTGTAACTATCGGCCCATTTTATTAGGGAAAACTGGGGCTAAGATACAACATACTTGACAGTTTGAGAGACAGTTTAAAGTACGTATTATGTTATATGCTGCACAATTTGGTTAAAGACCAATTCTATCCACCGAGTGTGCTTACTTTCACTGAAATCAATTTCAATACTGAAACTAAACGGCTTTTGACCTAGTTAGGTATGACATAGTCTGTGGGATAAATTGCGCAAGGCAGGTCGACCAGTCACGTGCATTTTAGCCATTGCTACGGTGATCAAACTAATCATTTCAGGTGTAATGCTCTGTCGGACGAGTATAGATTAGAATGCGAATTGAGGCAAGGTGGTCAACCTCACCTATGCTTTTTAATCTATACATACATACATTTATTCATAGACTCGGAAATGAACGTGTCGGCTGCTCTTTTGATGTAATCCCACTTCTAAAACTATATAGAAAATATTCACATAATAGCTCTTAAGTCATTGCCAATACAAAGCCTATCGAAAAATTACTAGTAAAGCCCCAAATTCAAAAGATGTTACATAGAAAATATTTTTGATAATGCTGTTTTACTTTTTATTAAAAGAATATATTAACCTTTTAAGAGGTTTAAGGAATATCAATTGAGGCAACTAGAATGTCACGTAAATATATACTTTATAATTTTCGTCCTCTATTTTCTAACATTAGAGATGAATTATTCTTTAAATTCTTAGAGATTCGCTGAATTACAAAATGTTTAATAGCAAAGTAAAGTTACAGCCTTTATACGTTCCACTGGCAAGGAATTGTCCGCCGCGCTGTCCCAATGTGGTGGCGAAAGTCACATGTCTTCGAAATATTTTTTTTTCTTATTACTCTGACATGCAAGTTTCCTCACGATGGTACTCAAACACTGACGCCTCTCACCCAGAGGGGTAGGCAGAGACTACGGAGTACCATTTGGCACGATCCTGAAACACCTATCGTCCTTTACATCCATATATCTACACATACACGCTTATCGGTTTAGGGTGCTTCTAATATGTTCCATTTTTAATATCATCATCATCATCATCATTACAGCCCTTCACAAGTCCACTGCTTAACATAGGCCTCCCCCCAAGGTATGCCACAAAGCACGGTCCTGAGCCACCTGCATCCATCGAATTCCTGCATGTCTTACCAGGTCTTCACTCCATCTAGTGGGTCGCCCTACACTTCGCCTACCGGTACGAGGCTGCCCCTTGAGAACCTTTTTTCCCAACGGTTGTCGGTTCTTCTAGCTATGGCCGGCCCATTGCCACTTCAGCTTACTAATCTGTTGGGCTACGTCAGTCACTCTGGTTCCACTGCGGATATCCTCATTTCTAAGATTATCACGCAGAGAAACTCCGGGCATAACCCTTTCAATAGCTCGCTGAGCGACTTTGAGCGTCCTCATACTGCCAACAGTGAAGGACCATATAAGATATATATCGCCATATAATTAAAATTATTTTATAATTTATCAATATTTAACAATAGTTATTTAAATTCATTATTAATTAAATAATTTAATATAAATATTATGAAACAATTGCAAGTGATTACCCAAATCTCAAAAATGAAAATGACGTTTCTCCAAGAGGTAACAAGTATAAATTATAACATTTATGGAGACAAGAGCCCATCGGATAACGCCGTTTGGGAAATCGTGGCAGGACAACAAACAAGCATTTTTTAAAGTGACATTTCGTCTAGCCCAAACTCGTCGAAGCCACTTTCCTGACTTTACTACTCATATAAATATACTGGTTGCGCGGAAAAACCATTCGTATTTATTTATTTTGACGGTAGGCTGCCAAATCGCTTATCCCTTTCCAAAACGATATCATTCCTATCCTCTTATCTATACATTGGGGTGGTGGGGTGGGAGGGGAAAGAAGATGATTCTAGAATATCACGTAATCATCAGCAACCGAAGGTATAAAAGGCACGCGCGACCGACGCGCACTCTCTTCCCGCCGCGCTCGTCGTTGAAACCACACCGCTTCTCTCCTGACGTATCTCTGGGGCCCCAGATTGTCTGTCCAGAAGAAGTTCCAGAAGTCGCAGCTATAGCGCCCAACAGCATAGAAGAATACACCCCGGTGAGTGAATATTCCTAATAATATTGCCTGCTTGTAATAATTGTGTTTTAACCCGCTCCAATTTTGTTTTTCTCCTAATCAAGCAGGATTCTTTTCATCGATTTGGCAAATAATAGTTCGTTTTAGGGAAGAGCGAGTGCATTGTACCGCGCGCTATAGTCGTCGTTATATAAGCGTAGAAGCATTTCGAAGATACACTCCACTTTGATTAATATCTCGCGCAATAGGTTTAAGGTTCGACCGAGGAATTAGACTTCGGCAACCTTAGGCTCGACGCTCCACCATTTTATGGTCACTTCGGCAGGATTTGGACTGGTGTTTAATAATCGTTCAACCTTTTCTGGTCGAATTATTAAATTAATTATTTAGATAATGCACACTAATTTATGGAATAGTCTTAAATAGTGTTCGTTTAAATTTAAATTTTGGTTAGGTACTCGCAAACAGAATTATTCATTTAAATAGTGTTTGTGTTTGGTTTAAATTTAAAGCTTATTAGTCGCTTAAATAATTGAAACAGTGTGAGGTTACCCGTTTTGATAAAAATATTGAGTTTGGCGAGCAACGCGTCGCCTCGACTCGCTGTAACAGGTGTTCGATTTAATTACGTAATACGGCATACCGAGTGTCCATCCTCAATTATTTGTGCGTTGTGAGATTAATTGTGATTAATATAACTTTATTATAATAATTTAAAATGGCAGTTAGTGGAAATTAAATTAAAATTAAAACGCTTTATGCCAAGAGGGACATACTTTTTCACGTATACAAAGTATTAGTGATCATATAAAGAACATTAATGTAGAAGCAGTGCGGGAAACTTTTTTGAATGAAATGGAAACTGTGGATTCTTTGCGGACGGTTTACGAAAGAATATTAGAACAAATTAATCATTTGGAATTACAAATCCACCCGAAATACATAGTGAACTACACGCTTCTAGCTTTTGAAGATATGTTGTGTCGCGTGAAAAGAACGGCGAAACACTTAAAATCTCCATCTCAAAACGAAGCAAAGTCGGAAATACAGGTACGTCCACGTGACTCAGTTAGGTTGCCGCCAATAGATATTCCGGTATTCAATGGTGATATTAAAACATGGCCCTTCTTCTTCAGTAGTTTTCAAAACAATATACACAATAACCCATCGTTATCGGACGCTGAAAAATTATATTACTTAATAAGTAAACTTAGTGGCAGGGCACAGTCAATTTGCTCGGGTTTTACACCTACAGCAAACAATTACTTGTTAATATTCGAAACGCTTAAAACTAAATATGAAGATAGGAGAATGTTAGCTTCCGAATATTTGAACCAGATATTCGATCTTAAACCTATATCATCCGCGAACATCAACGGCTTAGAGCAGTTTTTAGATAAATTTGTGGCATCGGTGGCTGCACTTAAGAATTTGAAATTTAATGACCTTATGGACGTGGTGTTTCTCCATATTGCACTAAAGAAATTAGACCCCGACACCGTGCATGCGTTTGAAATGGAGCATCGTAGCTCGGAGATGCCTTCCTTTCATTCATTAACATCGTTCGTGCGAGATCAAATAAAGGTGATGCAGCGCTCTCCGAACGTTGAAAAGGAGATTAAAAGGTGCGTCGACCGTAGACAGACTAAGCTTCGTAAATATTCACCAAGCGAACGTTATAAATTAGTAAAGACAAACAACCTATGTCTGAACTGCTTAAGTGATAAGCATTTATTTGCAAAATGCAATTCGAGTTCCGTGTGTAGCGAGTGCGCCAGGAAACATCACACGCTATTACATTTTGAAAATAGCAACATAGCGGCGTCAAGTAAAGCGGACAAGGAACACCCCTACTAAAGTCAACGATTCTAGCGGTCGACCTGGTGATGTCGCTCTGTGCTCATTGGCGAATATGGGAGCACAACCTCCTTCAACCGTGTTACTGGGTACGGCGCGTATTTTGGTTAGGGATTCGCGTGGAAACGAACAAAGCGTCCGTGCACTGCTGGACAGCGGAGCCCAAAATAGCTTTATAACACGACAATGTTGTCAGCGCTTAGGATAACTAAGTAGTAATAAATAGGTCACTTTCATGTCCTGTAGTCAAAGGCATCGGAGGTACTATTAAACTGCCCAGGGATATATAAAATTAAAATTTTATACTCGGATAGATCGTAACGTTAACTTTGATATAAATGCGCTAGTAGTAGATAGGGTCACTGAACGGTTGCCAAACGTTTCGGTTGACACCTCGGCAATGATTGAATTTAAAAATTTGACTCTAGCGGACGACACTTACGCCGTTCCTGGTAACATAGACATGCTCATTGGAGCATCGCTTTTCCCTCATCTTTTGCTAAATAACAAGGTCAGGGGCAACTCCTCGCATACCGCGCCTTACGCACTAGAAACCGTATTGGGCTATGTCATCGTTGGCTCCGCCCCCATCATAGATAGTATTTCGGCAACCTCTTATAGTGGTATGGCTGTCGAACCACTCGAGTCGTTAGTCCGCAAATTTTGGGAGATGGAGGAGGTGAACGTCCCACCCATAGCTAGCTCAGATGACAGTTTATGCGAGGAAATTTACGTCCGCACGACCGTTCGTGATCGCGACGGTAGATATAGTGTACCTTTTAAAGGAGATGTTTTATCTCTCGGCGATTCGCGTCAAATGGCGGAAAAACGTTTCTACAGCTTGGAGCGTAGGATGCTCGCTTCAACCCAGTAAAAAGAAGCTTATGACGGCGTCATTAACGAATATATAAGAGAAGGTTACATATCACTCGTGGCTTCGAAATTAGATAACTACGAAGACACACCGTCGTTTTTCATACCACACCACGGGGTCATTAGGGAGGACAAACTTACATCTAAGTTACGTGTAGTGCTCGACGCTAGTGCTAAAACTAGCACTCACCTGTCGCTTAACGATATCCTCTATAGTGGGCAAAATTTACAGGGCAGTTTATTTAATATAATAGCCAATTTTCGTTTGTTTAGTATAGCACTATCCGCCGATATTCGCCTTTTCTTTGCATAGGGGTCCGTGAATGCGACCGTAGATTCCAACGCATTTTATATCGTTTCAACCCAAAGGAATCTCTAATGGTGTTTGAATTTAACCGCGTTTGTTTTGGTTTAAAGTCGAGCCCAATTCATGCGTTACGCACGGTGAAACAGCTTGCCCACGATGAAGGCCCCTCTTACCCTAAAGCTAAGAGGGCAATTGAGAGCGGTTTATATATGGATGATTTTGTATACTCGGTCGATAGCGTGGAGGAGGCCACCCTAACCACCGCCGAGGTTATAAGGCTCATGAAATCGGGTCAATTCGATCTTGTGAAGTGGACTAGTAATTCGCGTCCGGTTTTAGATACAATCCCACTATCACACCGTCTTTCGGCGATAAAGGAATTCGACGATTCTGATACACACAAGGTGCTCGGTGTTGGTCACCAGAGTCCGACGTGTTTAGCCTTAAGGCAAATCCGCCCGTAGAGAAATGCACAAAGCGCACAATACTGTCATGCGTTGCTAGATTATGGGACGTCATGGGTTTCGTAGCTCCGGTGGTATTATACGCTAAGCTTTTGATTAAACAACTTTGGTTATTTGAATGCGATTGGGATGACTCACCGCCTGACAGCATTGTTCGGTTGTAGCAGCGTTTTAGAGAGGAACTTCCTTTACTAAGAGAAATTAAAATACCGCGTCATATAAACGTCGATAGAAATAGCATCATAACGGTCGTTGGGTTTGCAGATGCCAGCGAGAAGGCTTACGGGGGCGTTGTATATTTCCACGTTCACAATAATGGTAGAAATTCGATTAGCCTTATTAGTTCTAAGTCGAGAGTCTCCCCCCGTAATGTTGTCTCTCTGGCGCGCTTAGAGCTTTGCGCAATATTAGACTCACCAAGCTTATTACCGCAGTTATCAGCGCATGTAGGGATAGAGTTCACATAGAAAGGATATTTGCCTTTTCCGACTCCACTGTCGCCTTATGCTGGGTTTATTCTTCACCCCACCGTTGGGATACGTTTGCCGCGAACCGAGAGGCCAAGATCCAAGACGAGTTAGAAACGCGGAACTTTTATCACGTGTCCGGTACGGAAAACCCCGCCGATTGTCTATCCCGTGGACTCACCCCAATGCAAATAATGGACCACCCGCTTTGGTTCCACGGACCTTCTTGGGTTCACTTGGAGCCCTCGCAATGGCCAATAACCGATTTCGAACCTTCATCAGTGTCACAACCGCCGGAAGAGAAGAGACACGCTCTAGTGGCGAACGTTTCGAGCGAGGTTTCTCCAATCACTGCTTTGGCGAACCGCTTGTCCTCTTGGTCGAAATTATTGCGTAGCGTAATTTACGTTTGTCGATTCGCGAAGCTTTTACCGCGACGTTCGTATGTCTTAGCGTCCGATTACAACTATGCCGAGTCGCTAGTATTACGTGAACTTCAACGTGCACACTTCTCTGAAAAAATTACAAGATTACAATCGAATAGAGCTTGTAGTCGCGCCTTTCAACGCCTTAAGCCATTTTTACAGGATGGGATTGTAAGGGTAGGTGGACGCTTGTCCAACTCGGAGTTGAGTTTCGAGCAACGGCACCCTATAGTTTTACCGTGCAAAGACCATATCATGAATTTATTAGTCGATTACAATCATAAATTGAATTCGCACGCTGGCCCCGACTTGCTGATGTCGATGTTGCGTCAGAATTATTGGATTCTTTCTGCACGTAGTTTAATACGCAATCGGGTGCACAGATGTATAGCTTGCTTTCGGGCACGCCCCAAGCCGTCATTTTCGAAAATGGTGGAACTTAGATCTTGTAGAGTAATACAATCAGTAAAGCCCTTTAGCCACACCGGGTCTGATTTCGCTGGTCCGTTTAAGGTCACGCTCACTCGCGGATGTGGTATAAGATCCACAAAGGCTTACGTCTGCATTTTCGTACGTCTGACTACTCGAGCGGTGCATATAGAACTCGTTGGTGATCTAAGCACAGCAGGCTTTATGGGTGCATTTAAAAGATTTCTATCCCGCCGTGGCCCTGTAAGTAAATTATATTCGGATAACGGTACGAACTACGTCGGTGCAAAGCGTATTTTATCAGAGCTACATGAGCTCTTAGCTAGCAAGTATTATAATTCGGAGTTCGCTCACATTCTAGCCGAGAACCGCATTGAGTGGTCTCTGGGCGTCCCAGCCGCGAGTCATTTTGGGGACAATTGGGAGACTAATATTAAGAGTCTAAAGAGTCACTTATACCGAGTAATAGGAGATCAAATTTTGTCCTTCGAAGAGCTAAGTACGGTGCTCGCTCAAATTGAATTCGTAATGAATAGCCGCCCACTTTGTCGTACGTTGTCTAGTGACCCCTCGGAACCGCTGGCTCTAACTCCAGCACATTTTTTAAATTTAACGCCTTTAAATTATTTGCCCGCCGTAGATATGGATGAGAACAGACTTAGCATTTCCGCACGCCACAAATTATTAGACCGGTTAGTGCAATCGTTTTGGAAACGATGGAGGATGGAATACTTGCATACTTTGCAGTCTCGGCAAAAATGGAACACAGCAACTGAGACTTTAGCTGTAGGAACTGTAGTTGTGCTCACCAAAGAGAAAATACGCCGCCTCTCCACTGGCCGTTTGGAATTGTCGAAGAGGTCTTTCCCGGTTCCGACAGAGTAATTAGGGTAGCTCGGGTTAAGACCACGGTTGGGTCTTACCTGCGTCCTGTTGTCCGTTTGTGCCCCCTGCCTCTTCCATAATTTAAATTAGCTTTCTAGATTAGAAATTGTGGTTGAATTTAGGTAATCTTAGCGTTAGTTAGTTATTTTGTTAGTTTGATCTTAGCTCTAGTTGTTTTAGTTATTTTTTGAAGGAAATCCTTCAAGGGCGGGGGAGATGGTTGCGCGGAAAAACCATTCGTATTTATTTATTTTGACGGTAGGCTGCCAAATCGCTTATCCCTTTCCAAAACGATATCATTCCTACCCTCCTATCGACACATCGGGGTGGTGCGGTGGGAGGGGAAAGAAGATGATTCTAGAATATCACGTAATCATCGCAACCGAAGGTATAAAAGGCACCCGCGACCAACGCGCACTCTCTTCCCGCCGCGCTCGTCGTTGAAACCACACCGCTTCTCTCCCGACGTATCTCTGGGGCCCCAGAGTGTCTGTCCAGAAGAAGTTCCAGAAGTCGCAGCTATAGTGCCCAACAGCATAGAAGAAAACACCCCGGTGAGTGAATATTCCTAATAATATTGCCTGCTTGATATAATTGTGTTTTAACCCGCTCCAATTTTGTTTTTCTCCTAATCAAGCAGGATTCCTTTCATCGATTTGGCAAATAATAGTTCGTTGTAGGGAAGAGCGAGTGCATTGTACCGCGCGCTATAGTCGTCGTTATATAAGCGTAGAAGCATTTCGAAGATACAGTCCACTTTGATTAATATCTCGCGCAATAGGTTTACCGGGGAATTAGACTTCGACAACCTTAGGCTCGACGCTCCACCATATACGATAGTAAAAATGAACAAATATTTATAAAATGCTATATTTCTTTTTATGTATCATTCCTGATAAATAAAAAGAAATATACTGAGAATTTATACAAATATAAAAAGTAATAGATATTTTATTATTGTTGGAAACTTCACACGGCTTGACATCCAATCTTATACAGGCGTGAGAGCGTGTGCATTAGATCAACTATATCCACTTAACAAAAGTGTGCTCAATTGTCACTCTTACTTGCTTTGAAAAAATTAGGTATGAATGTAGTTTGCATGGAATATCTTATTTTATTAATCAATAATTTCGTTCGTGAAAATAATCTTTGATATACACATAATCGTTGGTGCGTCTAGTAGTGATTGTGTGTCTTCTGAAAGACTTGAGCGATTAAGGTCATATTCACACAATGTATTTTTGTTTTGTCGAGACAAGGTCATCGAGATGCTCTTTATAATTCGATGGGTTGCCTCGCTGTAAAGTTATTTACAAATTCTAGATTTATGAACCAAAATGGTTCATACTCACCATATATATTTTAAGTGCCAAAAAAGAAAATCACAAAAAAACATTTTCGAATAGAAGTCACATCAGAATTTTTTACTTTACCATTGATTCGACAAAAAACCAGAGGTTTTAGGCAAAAATTGACTTTCAATAAAAATTATTTGTAATCTATATTGAATGATATTCTATTTTATCTATTCTATCACCAGCCGAGCGACCACGACGAAAACCATACTGGCAGTCACTATTAAGTTGGTGATCCTCAAGGTACCACATGAGCTGGCTATTAATAACGTACTCCAACATAATAGAGAACAAGAAAGTCATGGAGACACTTTTTACATGGGGAAATGCCTACGCATACCAGACTCGCGGGGGCATGGACGGGTTATATCAAACTCGCGCTGACCGACGCTTTACGCACTGACGCACACATCCGCAGCCCCATCAGCGCTAGCCATCCCATGGCAGCCCCTCCTTAAGGTAGAGGACCACTCCTCTCGCATCTCCTTCTCAGGTAAGTTGCACCACACCAGAACACATGGTGCACCCTTCTTCGCGCCCCCGTGTCCGATGGGCACAGGCCTTGAAGCCAGGAAAAACGAGCCATCAGAAGCATATCAAGCTTTCTTGACCCCAGCGGTGATTCTGGTCTATGGGACCGCCGCCAACCGGCATTCAGCTGCGGAGGGTGGTGAGAACGGTGCCTCGTAATACCGACACTCCTATCTTCCCGCAGACCTACTACCACCGCATATATTAACGGTGTGGCCCCATTAGAGCCGCGGAGGATAGAGTTAGTGGCGCATCGCCATACCAACACTCCTGTTCCTCCGCGACTCCTTGACTGCAGCAGTTAAAGGAGAAGGCTCCCCCTCTCACTGTGGCCTACCAACACTTATCCAAAGTGTGCTCGCCAAGCCCACTCAGAGCAGCCTCTTCGGGTCGGCCCTACACCTTGGGCCAGCCATGTGGGTTAGTTCACCATGGGTTAACAAGCCACGGCTACTAAGCCCCACCGCCACGACAAGGCGGAAATCTTTTCGGGGGGACAGGCCTATATAGTTGGACAGATCAGAGCGGTTGCCTTTTTTAGGGATCGGGTGCATGAAAGCTGTTTTCCATGATATCGGGACTACACGTAGGGAATAAGTGTAATGAAAAAGACGCATTAAAACCGGTGGCAACTCCATAGCACACGTCTTCAGAACAATAGGAGGGACGCCATCAGCCCCACTAAACTTGTTGACATCCATGGAGAGGAGTGTTCTACACACAGAGCGTTTGTAAACAGCCCATCCTACATGGAGCACTCACACCGCGAGGTCGTCGGCGGTGTGTTCCTCCCGTCATCGAGAGTCGAGTTGGATGCAAAGAAAGAATCTAACAGATCGGCTTTCTTCTTTGCGGCATGGGCCAGTGAGTTGTCCTCTCTGTGCAGAGATGGAAGAGATAACTGACAGAAGTTCCCTTGGACAGCCTTGGCAAGAGCCAGAACGCACGTGTTCCCGAAGGAAGATGACCTATTGTCTCACCAATTCTGCCGATGTACTCCGACTTTGCTTCGACAATGACACTTGAAAAACCTGGAGGAGGAATTGTTCTTCTTTTTTGCTGGTATTTGCAACCCAAGTTGTCGATGCATGAGCTCAGGCCTCGTAGCACTCTTGCTTATGGCGTAAAGCTCTGCCGATTTCAATTCCAATAGGTACCACAGTTGATTGATTAAAAAGTTCCATTCTCTGTAGCACCACATCAGTGATAAAATCAGTAAAAACGCTGGGATCATCCGGCAAGATGAAAACCAGATTCCAGGGGTAGAATGCAAAAAAATTGCATTTCGTCCCAATTGGCTGACTTATAATGCAAAACATGGGGGCAACATGCTGAACGCAGCCACGATGGGAGCGTAAGTGGCACCGCACTCCGGATCAGACAATGGTCTGAGGAGCCAAGAGAGGCACTGACGGAGACCCGATATCCATCCGGATGAGAGGTCAGCAGAAGGTCCTGATCAGGGAATGTACATGATCTTTTACATTTAGAATCCACGTAGGCAAGGTAACCGGTTGCGCGAAATGCTCCATTTGCCCCGAGCAGGTTTAGAGCTGTTACCCTCCTGGTCTGTGTTGTTTTTAAGAAAGCCCTTCAAGCCGGGAGAGACATGAAATGAAAATGAAAAATGAAAAAATGTTTATTTACAGCTAAGGTGGTACAGATCACAATATACAATATAAGACAATAAAATGCAAGCACAGTAGTCTTAATTCTCTAATATACAATTATTATAAACTATGATCTTATCACACCAACTAAGCTGGAGTGTATAAACAAGGGTGTATAGTTCTGTGGTCCTCACACTAGGCATGCCTGTGTCGTGAGGGCCTGATACGATTTTCTTATCACACGTGGCTTTCATTAATTGACACTGGGTCGACGTACGGTTATTACATTATGTAAGCTTTTTGTTTTTAAAATAAAACAAAATATAAAATGAAATAAATATTTATATTAAGTTAATATGTATAAAAACAAGTAATTACAGGTAAAATAATATTGTTAGTAAAGAAAATACTGTTATTCACAAATATTACAATAATTAATAAAACATATATGCATTAGAACTCCTATAGATACATATGCATATTACATACTGTATTCATATATTTTATTTACGTAAATATATGATAAAGATTACGGTTTAATTAGGTTTTCTGTACTATCGTAGCTCAGAGTTAGTATCCATTTTGTTATGGTTCTTTTAGCTTCCACCACTGATTTTTCTTTTATATCGCAATACTTGAGGTCGGAGTTGTACACTTGAGTTCTCACGAATTGCCCAAAACGTTTAGAAAAAGCAGAGTTGATAGCGGGAGTTGGCAAGCGGAATACTCTTCGTTTCAACAATGTCTTATACTCTGGAGATGCCAGTGTACACTTATGAACAGTTAGGGAGGTCTTCAATATGAAAAGTTGTCATACATTTAATAGTCCACTGTCCTTATATAAGTCAAAAGTTGAATATCTATACGGCTTTTTTAACATTACTTTTATAACCGAACGTTGCGCTCTCTCAACTCTGATCAGGAAAGTTTTTGCTGCACTTCCCCAGCAAGTAATACAGTAAGTTATAAGCGACTGGCATAACGCAAAATACACAGATCTTAGAGTATTTAAGCCCGTTATGTCCCGCAGATGCTTTACAACACCAATAACCTTCCTGACTCGAGCCGAGAGAGCTATTATGTGATTTTCAAATGTCAGTTTATCATCAACGAGGACACCGAGATATTTAATTACATCGGATCTACTCAAGGTCTCACAGGCACACGATTTGCTTGTGCAAGAAGGCTCATGAATCTTTACCACTGTTTGTTGTACTGGCGCAGTGACTGCTGTCTTATGAAAGCATAAGTACACAGTCTTCTTGGTATTTAGGGTCAAGAGATTATTTTGTAGCCAAATAAAGACCTGTTTTAGACCTCTTTCAGCACTGTACAAAGCATCGTTCCACGTTGAGCCATGGAATACGATAGCAGTATCATCGGCGTAACATATCGTTTCGGCGTTTTCCATGGGTAGGTCATGTATATCATTGATATAGACTGTGAATAACGTAGGACCAAGTATGCTACCCTGCGGTACACCAAAAGGTACATTTTGTGGCAGACTCACAGCCCGACCAATCCTCACACACTGTTTCCGGTCCGTGAGATAGCTCTGAAACCAATCACCGGCAATACCTCTAACACCCATATAGTTTAATTTTTTTAAAAGTATTGGAATTGACACTGTGTCGAAGGCCTTGGCTAAGTCTAGGAAAACGCCAACACAGCTCTGTTTAGAGTCAAGTATTGATGATATCGTAGATGTTAAAAGGGATACAGCATCTTCAGTACATCGACCTTTTCTAAAACCGAATTGTCCTGGCGAGATCAACTGTCGAGATTCCAAATATCCGGTTAACCTTTTGTTTACAAGCTTCTCAAGTAGCTTTGAAAAAGCGCCTAATAGCGAGATAGGCCTATAATTTTCTATAGCTGTCTTTGAGCCACGTCCCTTATAAATAGGACAAACAGATGCAAGTTTCCAATCATATGGAAAAACTCCGCTTTCTAGGCTTAGGTTGTAGATATAGGTGAGTGCCTGGATGATCGAATCTTTTATATGTTTTATTAAAGAGTTAGCTAAGCCATCCATACCAGGAGCCCTGTCATTCTGTAATCCCATAATCATGGCACTAACTTCTTTGGGATCAGTGGGAGTCATGAAAAATGATTCTGTGAGGTTACAATTGATTCGTATTTTACTGGCAAGATTTGTCTCAGTTTTATTAATTTTATTAAGTGTTTGATTCGCTTGGTTTACTCCTACCGTTGAGAAATAGTTATTACATAAGTCAAGTGGGGAACGTGTTATATCAGAGCATTTCATGTCTAATAATTCTGTGGAATCATTTTTACTGTTGGAAAAATTACAAAAATATTTAATTGACTTCCAGAGTTTTCGTGGGTTATTCTTATTTTCGATTAGTTTATTGCTTTCGAAATCTAATTTACACTTACGCAAGAGATCAATGAAAAAGTTCCGATATCTAGTATAGGTGACCTTAAGCGGAACGTTATCTGGTTCAAGCTTTGTGCGTTGGTGAAGTCGGTCCTTATGTTTCATGCATCTGATGAGCCCCGGTGTGATCCAGGGTTTTAAATTATATTCTCTTCTGGTTAGTCTCACTTCATGCGTATGCTTATTTAATGTATTCATTAATATATTTGTGAAAATGCTTGTCGCTTCATTCACCTCTTTTTTGTCGGTAACTACAGCCCAGTCAAAAGTTGAGAGGTCTTTTTTAATTCCTTCAAAATCTCTTTTTGAGAACTGTTCGGCTCGGCCGCAGGGGTTTGATTTTATTTAAATTCAGACCCAACATAACCGGATAGTGATCTGTTATATCAGACTGACAGACAATGCCGACTGGTTTCCGGCTTAGTTCAGAATCTGAAAGATAAATATGGTCGAGACATGATTTTCCTCTGGTAGGCTCTGTAATAGCCGGTAGTAGACCATATTCCGCCATAACACATTGATATTCCAAAACCTGAGTGTTTCTAGTATCCGATAAATTGACATTCATATCGCCAGTAATTACAAGGGGGAATCTGTTAGCTGCGGAATTTATATAGGAATCAAGTGATGCCAGAAAATCTCCTATATTTCTACAGGACGGAGAGCGATAGATAGCTAGTATAGAAATCATGTCTAGAATTTGTACCGCTAAACAACTAGAATTGTTAATGCATGGTTCGGAAACCGTTGCTCGCCATATGTCCCTAACGTAAATTACAACACCACTGTTTTGGTTTGAGTTATTTTCAGATTTATAGACGTTATATCCTTGCAGCTGGTGAATATTTATCATATCATTTAGCCAACACTCTGTTAAGATTATAACATCATAAACAATACCTGTTCGTCGCATCGCTACCAAGAAATTATCAAAATTCTTTTGAATACTCCTAATATTTAAATTTATTAATTTAAAGTTATGTTCTTGAGAAAATTTGGCTTTACACAGCTCTAGTTCACTAACATTATAGCAATTAATCTTTATCGAGTCTAATTCAAATTCAAAATTATCATCTATCTCTTTTAGTTCGATAAGTTATCCAAAAACAAGGTATACCATACATATGTTAATTCAATGGCACATTTAAATTTTGCTTCACTATTTTCCCAAAGCAGTGATAAGGTGTTTGAAAGTAATGATGAGTGATCTTTGAATTCTATTCCAAATATTGTTGTAATATAGGAGTGTAGAATTATTAAAGCATTTATACGCAGTATACAAATAGTATAATATAATATGATTATTATTAAGAAGTGTATTAAATAAATAGTTATAATAAATGTATGCATATATATATGAACATGTATATCAATATGTATGATACTGAAGATATGATTCATAAATTTTTTCGTGATAATGTGATTATACAGTATTAAAGTACAAAAGCTTACCCAAGATTTCAATGCCGTTAAACATGTACAACTTGGTATCTTTTCAATCATTACAGTAAGGCAGTTGAGTGCAATTGAATAAGATCCTTTAAAAAAGATATCAGAAACAGAATAATTCAAAAAAACTGACATATATTTTGCACCACTCAAGAAAAATAGAGATACGATGTGTTTATAATAGTTTTTAGATATCCTCTTTAGTTGGCAGATGACGGTCCAGATCGTGTTTAGTTCTAATAAGTGTTGCAGCTTTCCCTTCTCGTTTCCTAATATATATTGCACCCTGGTTGCACCAGCAGAAAGCGTAATCATGGGTTTTGGCTCTCGCTCTGGCTTCGCGAAACAAAAGTCTATTTTCTTTCGTAAGTCTTTCATTACAAAAAACTTTAATCGGCGAGCCAATTATTCCCAGGTCTGCGCTGGTGAGGGTCTTTATTTTTTTTATTTTTATTTATTTATTCTCTATTGCATCCTTAACAAAAGAATACAAAGGGCGGACTTAATGCCTTGAGGCATTCTCTACCAGTCAACCCATGGAGTGGTGAGAGTTTGACGTAGGTGTGGCAATATAGAATAAGATAACACAATACGATAATTAACTACATAATATATACAAACTACTAATAAATAAACTATACATATATGATCTATCCTTACATATATACAAATATATAAATAAATGGATATACATACAATACATACATAATTAGTATATACAAATGACTATGAATATATACGTCTGTTCGGCAATACATATTAAATAAATAAATGAGTCATGTAGAATGCGTTGTCTTTAATAAATGATCACGGACCAACTTTTTAAAAGCGTACTTATTGGGTGCTTTTCTGATGTCATCGGGCAAGGAGTTCCAAAGGCGTGTAGCCTGAACTGTGAAGGAGTTACCATAGAACTCAGTGAAGTGAACTGGAGTACAGATTTTGTTGTTAGAAGAAGAGCGTAGGACCCTATCATGAGATGAGGAAAGATAATGAAATTTACTCTTAAGATAAGAAGGCGAAGATGGATCATTTAATATGGAAAAAAGTACAAGTAATATTCTGGAGTTGCGCCTCTGCCGGATTGTAAGCCAATTTAGCTTAGATCTGTATTGCGAAATATGATCATACTTACGGAGCCCAAAGATAAATCTTATACAGTTATTGAGGAGGCGTTCCAGCTTGTTCAGAAGATCTTGGGACAGGTCTGGGTAACACACATCTGCATAATCAATTATGGGTAATATAAGTGAATGGACAAGCATGATCTTAGATTTTGTGGGGAGAAAATGCTTTAAACGATACAGAGAGCATAACGTGGCAGTGACTTTACGACTCACATCTGAAACCTGAGTTCTCCAATTCAGCGTGCTGTCGATGTGAAGGCCAAGATTTCTAACAGAATTATTGAATGGAATTGTAGAATTATCATAGTAAATAGGAGGTAAGTCTGTCAGATTAATCTTAGCCAGCATCCTTGAGCTACCCACCAGTATAGCTTGGCATTTCAAGGGATTGACCAAAACCCCATAACGAGTTGACCAATCCCTGATAGCTGCTAAGTTGCGGTTAAGGTTTTTGATCCCATTATGGATATCCCCAATCTCAGTTTGCACATAAAGCTGAAGGTCATCGGCATACAAATGGTACGAGCAGTCGATGATGGAAGTAATGAAGTTTATAAAAATTGAAAACATTATAGGAGAAAGAATACCGCCTTGCGGTACACCAGCATCCACATCAGCCCACGCTGAGGACAGTTGCCCCACACTGACTGACTGCTGTCGACCGCGAAGATAAGATGTAAACCAATCCAATTCAGTAGGGCCAAAATTCAGGTGAGACAGTATGGAAAGAAGGATTTCGTGATCGACTGTGTTGAAAGCATTTGAGAAATCAACTAGTACCAGTACTGTTATTTTTTTTCTTCCATGCCTTGTTTAATATTATCAATAACATTAATTAATGCAGTAGTGGTACTATGACCAGGACGAAACCCAGACTGATATATACTCAGTAGGTTATGTTTCGAAACAAAAGTAGAAATTTGCTTGTAAACACAGGATTCTAAAATTTTGGAAAGAAAGGGTAGAATGGATATTGGACGAAAATGATTGGGAAGAATGGGAGTAGGAACTTTTGGGAGAGGCTTTACAAAAGCCCTCTTCCAAAGATTAGGATACTGACCTGAATCAAGGGAAAAATTGATTATATGGGTAATTGCCGGGAGAAGGTGCTCTAGTATAAATACTACCATATGTCTACTGATCTCGTCGTAACCCACGGCCTTGGACTGGATTGCTAAAATTGACTTTTTGACATCATCCTCAGAAACAGGAGAAAAAGTAAAGGTAGGAATGTTAGGAATTTGCATAGAAGCAATGGAAGCCATAGTTTGGGAACGAATTGCAGAGTCCAGTGCTTTTACAGAAGCGAAATGTTGGTTGATTTTATCAAGTGACAGAGAAGGACCACAATCCAATGTAGCTGGTCTACAAAGACCGAAAGATTTTAGGAATTTCCACACTAAAACTGGAGAAGAGTTATTAATACAGTTATGGAAATATCGGCGTTTAGCTGCACGTACCATATGATTACACCTATTCCTGGCTGCTTTAAAAGATAACCAATTTTCTTCGGTTCGATTTCTCTTGAAACGAAGGTCTTTCTTGATTTGAAGGCTTTTAGTACCTGGTCGCGCTTGGATCGCCGGAGCAAACGCACTAAGATGGGTCGGGGCATTCTACTGCCACCATCCGGAACATTAGGTGGTACAGCCAGGCGCCGAGGTCCAACGCGGGTAATCCAGTCCACGTCAACGTCTTCCAACTGTGCTCCAACTTTTTGAGCGGCCACCTTAACAATATGTTCTAGATTTTCGTTATTACCTTCTGGTATACCGACGATCTCTATCTCGTTGCGGAGCCCCTGTTGTGCTTGTATATTGAGCTCATTCTGTAGATGGGCCACAGATGCGTGCAAGTTTATAATTTCCTGATCGCGTTTTTCCAGTTTTGTCAAGCGATTTTCATTGGCTGACATGCCCCGCACTAACTCGTCCATCCTTTTATGACAATGGCATAGAGAGTGCGTCACTTCATCCAACTTTGTTTTTAGTGTCGAAAATTCACTAGTTAAGCGAGCGATTACCGCTGTTAATTCTCTTATTTCTGTCTCAGGAGTCTGACAGTCAGAGACATCCTTTTTGCGCATCGTAACGTTTTGCGAATCCGGGTTGGAGCGTATTGGCGTTTGGGTGTTATCGCCGCCTTTTTTCTTGGAAGCACTACACTCGGGGCACTTCCAGCACTTTTTACCCTCCACTGTAACTGATGTTAAATTAATACAGTACGAGCAATATGTTTTTTCGCATTTTGGCGATGTACATGTAATGTCACTTGCATTCTTAGTAACTTTCAGACAACCTGCGCACTTCATGGCCAATTAGGTAATAAATATATCGTCTCAGATATAGTAATACAAATTATGCCAAACTGCCCAATATGCACCACACTAGTCTTTGAAAATATCGACTCTGCGATACGTTACGCACACTGCAGACGGTTTTCACGGTTACGTCGAACACTTAACCGCGCGTATGCTCTGCGCTGCTGGCTTTACCACTTACCCTACACTTGTGATTAATTTCTTGGTGGTAAAATTGTTGTTCACTTTTATTTCGAAAACAGCTATAATTTTGGAGTTTGTACTATACACTATTCACAGTCTTATTGTTTAGATACCACACAAATAGAATAATAAAAGATTTTTAAGATTCGTTTAACTTAACACTGATTATTGATATAAAAATACGGAGCGATTTTTAAAACAGAGTAACTTGTTCGACCGAGATGTCAAGAAGGACGTTTTGTATTTCGTTAATTTAGAAGGTAAAAGTTAAAGTTTGGCTGGCAAAGCTTTTTCTCCCACCTCCTATTCCTAGCACATACCCAGAGTGAATTAAATCACCGCGTTGTACGTACGGTCGTCCGACAGTATAGTTGTCGTCGCAAATCGCAAGAGGACATGGTTGTCTTAAAAGTTATTTAATCGCTGGAAGTTTGCTTATCAGTAAGATTTCAAGTAACATCATAATTCATCGTGGGTCTAGAAGCAGTTAAAAATACGAGATACGGCGCGTATTGTCAGGTATTATGCTATCCATTCCTTTTATAATGAGCTATTTTATTTATATTTTATTTATGGGGGTCATTGTAGAAGCGTGCTCGTCGCAACCCCTGCCAGCCCTTTTCATAGCTGCAATTGTACACAGCTGCGCACCATGCAAACGAGGGTTAGGGCGTCTCCCCAAGGCGACGCACACCAGCTCGTCCCCGTTGGTGTGGAATGAAGCGCGCAAAGCGGCGATGGGGACCGCCACCCGTCACGCACAGCCTGACATGGCCGAAGGTGGAGGATGGAGTGCAGAGTTGGCACGTGGAATGTTAGAGGGGGCATGATGGAGGAGATAAGACGAATGAGTTGATCGAAGTAATGAAAGAAAGAGAGTTAGATGTCGTGTGTATGTCAGAGACCAAACGGAAAGGCAGTGATACCGAAGAACTCCCTGGCGGGACGTTAGCTATATGGTCCGGAGTCCCGGAAAGCGAAAACGCCTGCCTGGGAGTGGGGGTGCTATTGTCGTCCTGGTTGGTCGATCTTATGACTGAATATAACATGGTTGTGAACTAAAGACTTCTCTGGGCTTGCTTTAAGCTGGGACTGACGAAGTTATTCCTTTTGACTGTTTATGCGCCGGTAGCTTCTGCGTCCAGGGCTGAGCTGGAGGAGTTTTGGGAGAATGTAAGAGAAGTTCTAGATTTGGTTAAGGGAAACGAAAGAACTGTTGTATGTGGTGATTTGAATGGATGGGTAGGTATCGCTCGATCAGGGTACGAGTCGGTGCTTGGAAAGTTTGGTGATAAAAGAGTTAATGATGCTGGCAAGCTTATACTGGCTGTATGCAAGGAAAAGGATCTTCTTGTGACAAACACTATGATTAATCACAGGAAAATCCATATAGCTAATATGGATTTTCCTGTAATTAAACATAGTGTTTGAACAAACATAATCCATACTAGAGAAAGAAAGAATAAGAGAAGTATGATTGATTTGTTCCTGGTGGATGACCGACTGCGAAAACAGGTGATGGATACACGAGTGTTCAGGGGTGCTGACCTGGGAACGGATCACTATCTAGTAATTACTAGATTTAGAGGTTTGTTGATTTAGAGGTTGGCGCTACCGGAAGGCAGTAACAGAACCACAGTCGGTATGTCGCATCCGAAGCTGGAAGCTTCAGGAAGCGGATACTAAGGACAAATATCACACGAGGGTAGCCGAAAAACTTGACACCATCGATGGCAGAAAAGAATATGTGGAAAGAACATGGCAGAACCTTAGGGATGGAATGGTAAGTGCAGCGGAAGAAGTATGTGGAACGACAAAAAGTGGTAGTAGTAAAAGAAGAGATGCATCGTGGAATGATGAAGTGAGAGAAGCTGTAAAGAAGAAGATAAATGCATGGTTAGACTACTTGGCATCTAGTAACGATAATCATATGAGAGAGAAGATGAAAGAAAGATATAAGCTGCAGAAAGTTCATGCGAAAACATTGATTGAGGAAGTACGTGAAAGGTGTAGAATAGAAGCGGACGAAAGGTTGTCGCACAACTTTAAGGAAAACTCCAAACTCTTCTGGAAAGAGGTTGGAAGGTCCCGGAGTGGTGTGACAGCCTTAAAAATTAACAAAGTGCTTTCGAAAACCAATGACGTCCTCTCAGAAAAATTGGACGTCATGTAGCGATGGAGCGAATTTTATAGAGAAATGTATGCGTGTCACGATCTTAGTGAAAGATCCGGGGGTGACGCCGTGACTTGCACGCCAAACACGGACCTCGATAACACTGAGATCGTCAGCATGAAAGAGATTGAACGTGCGATTCGAAGTTTGAAATATGGTAAGGCTGCGGGACTAGACAGAGTTACTGCTGAAATGGTCAAGTACGGTGGGACTCGCGTCTGGGACTGCTTTCATCTGCTGTGCAATTTGTGCTGGCGGACGGGAGGTGTCCCGGATGACTGACGATCCGCGGTCATTGTGCCTTTATATAAAGGTAAAGGTTCACATTTTGACTGCGGGTGCTATCGGGCGATCAGCTTGACCAGTTTAGCAAGTAAAGTTTACTCGAAGGTTTTGACACGTAGGATGCAAGAGAAGTCGGAAAGATTATTATGGGAGGCACAATGCGGATTTAGACCTGGAAGAGGATGCACGGATCAAATGTTTTCTCTCCGCATGATCACGGAAAAGCTTCTGGCTGTTAATCAGAGGATTTTCTGTGCTTTTATGGATCTGGAGAAAGCATTTGATAAGGTTATAAGGAAGAAAATGTGGGAACTGTTGCCGGAATATAGTGTGAATGGTCGATTGTTAAGAGCTGTGTAGTCCTTTACTATGACTGTAAAGCCTGTGTGCTTAGGGCATGACCTGTCACCCATGTTTAGCGTCCAAGCGGGCGTAAATCAGGGTTGTGTTATGTCTTCCTGGCTGTTCATACTGTATCTCGTCTGCTGTTTACAGAAGCTGAAAAATAGCTATTTGGGTGACATTAAAGTAAATTATCTGCTGTATACTGATGATGCAGTGCTTATTGCACCATCAGAAGCAGAACTGTAGGCATTGGTCTCGTGTACGAAAGAGGAATGTGAAATTATAGGTCTCCGTTTGAATGCTATAAGGTGTGGTTTGAAAACGAAGAGAGAACGAAATGTGAAATATGGGTAAATCAGGAATGTCTAGAACAGGTAAATGAAATTGTATACTTGGGGAGTGCTTTCAACCGGGATGGACGATGTGATTTAGATGTGGACAGGCGTGTCGCTACCGGTAACAAAGTCAATGGTGCCCTGAATTCGTTAGTCAAAAGGCAAGGCTTAGTGAAGAGTGGACGCCTTGCAATACATAACGCAGTGTTGGTACCGACTTTGTTATATGGCAGCGAAACCTGGGTATGTCAGAAGAAGCATAAAAGCAAGTTGAATGCAGTGGAGACGCGATTTCTTCGTAAAATATGCGGCATTACCATAGCCGACCGAAAGCGAAACATAGAGATTCGCAATATGGCAGGATTGAAAGATGACCTTATCACAAAAATTGATAGGGGCGTACTCCGATGGTTTGGGCACGTTGAGCGAATGAGTGAAGACCGAATGGTGAAGAAAATATATAGCGCGAAAGTAAATATTAAAAGTTGTCGAGGTAGACCGAGACTAACTTTCGAAGACCATGTGAGCAAATTACTCGAAGAGGGGAAGGTCAAGAGTACTCGCATACTAGACGTGCATGTATGAAGAAGATAATGAACCTGAAAGAAGCGAAGGAGTTACGTAAGGATCGTGACACTTGGCGATCTGTTCTCTCTGGCTACCCCGTTAGGGATTGTTCGTGAAGATAAGTAAGTAAGTATTTTATTTATTGTTCCAGCCAACAAATTGAAATAATTTCACGCAAAAGTCTATAGTCCAAATTGTATATTATTCTCACGTCGTTCTCCGCTATTTTGTTTTGATTCCGTTGAACCACGCCACACAACCATAATTTCATGGTACCTTAGACTCGCTTCTTACCGCTGAACCATGATACATGGGTCACTCTTTTAAGGCAACGGGTACTTATTAACTAAACCAATAATACCCCTACCATAAGCCATATGTATATTGTACTAAGGAAGCAAAACATTTAATTAGCTTATAAAGCTTAGTAGTTTTTTGATCATGTTACTAGTGAACGTCAGTTGCGCTCAGAAGTAACATGATCAGATCTCGCTGATTTTGTTCAAAAAAGAAAATTGTGTAAATATGGTCCTCGAACAATTCCTAATAAATTAGTGTTTAATCTTCTTATTCTTTAAGAAATAAAAAATAACTAAAACAATTACTGAACTAAACTAAAATAACTATTAATTATTCAGTACAGCTATGAAGAGACTATGCTCGGGTTTCTGTGCGTGATAAAATTAGAAATGAGGATACCCGCAGTAGAACCAAAGTGACCGATATAGCCTAACGGATTAGTAAGCTGTAGTGGCTATGGGCCGGCCATATAGCTCTAAGAGCCGACAGCTGATGGAAAAAAAGGTTCTCGAGTGGCGGCCTCCTACCGGTAGGCTTAGGACTTTACCCTATGGCATCCTTTGAGGAGGCCTTTGTTCAGCAGTGGACTTGTGAATTAGTGGCAAAGCTAGAAGGTGGACTAGAGTTCTTAAATAAATATTTAGTAATGTTGCAGGCGGTGTGCCGGCATGAAAAACTGTCCCGCTCTGGCTCTGTCTTACAGGCCAATTTGGCCTTCTCTTCCAAGTGACCACTAAACTGCACGTCACTCGATATGTTGACGCCGAGGATTCCGATACAGGTTGAGGCAACAAGGAGAGTCCCTTGAAACTGAGGAAAATACGATAAAGAGGTTCCTTTTTAGCGTTTAACGTGCAAACGTGTATCGTCTGAGGGTATAACTGGACTAGAATTAGCCGCGCCAATCCGAGACTTTGTTTAGCAAAGACTCAACTTCAGTACAGGTTTGTCCCGGTACTCGGAGACGTTTTCCCGAGAAATCTTGGCACGGCCGGTGTACAGAGCATCACCAGAGCTTTGCAGCATCTGCATAGCAATGAATATTTCCGGTTTGCAATATATCATTGATATGCAGAAGAAACAGCGTTGGTGATAGCACGCAGCCTTTTGGAACACCAGCATTAATAGGCTTGTAATCGGAGCTTGCATCGTCTACAACGACCTTGATGCTCCAATCTGCAAGAAAGTTGGTGATCCATTTGCACAATCTCGGAAAGCCCATAGGAAGGGAGCTTCAAAAAAAAGCGCTTTGTGCCAAACCCGATCGAAGGCTTTGGACTTCTACTGCCGCCACCTATCTATGAGTGAGGTAGACCAGAAGATCATCAGCTGATCGAACACGACGAAAATCGTATTAGCGATCACTAATCAGCTGGTGGTTCTCAAGATACCTCAAGAGCTGGCAGTTTATAATGCACTCCATTGTTTTGGAGAACAAGGAGATGATGGTGATGGGCCTGTAGTTGGATGGGTCTGAGCGATACCGCCTTTTTTAGGGATCGGGTGGACGAAAGCCGTGTTCCATGATTTTGGGACTACACCTCGATAAAAGGAGTACAGGAAAAGAAGGTTTAAAACCGATACCAAATCTGGAGCACACATCCTCAACACAATTGGGGGATACCGTCAGGCCCACTCGACTTGTAGATGTACAGGGAGAGGAGTGCTTTACGAACCGAGTGCTGTGTAAACTGCACCTCCGGAATGGAGCAGTCACACCGCGGGATGGTCCGCGGCGTACTCCCCCCGTCATCGAAAGTCGAGTTGGACGGATAGAAAGAGCTTAGAAGATCGGCTTTCTCGTTTGCGGCATGGGCCAGTGAGTTGTCCTCCCTGTGCAGAGATGGAAGAGATGGCTGACACACACTCCTGGACAGCCTTGGCTAGAGACCAGATTGCACGGATTCCAGAAGGAAGGCGAACTAGTTTTTTACCAATTATGCCTTTGTGCTTTGACTATACCTTGGCAATAACTCTTTTGACTTTCAAGGACCTGGAGGCAGAATTGTACTTCTTTTTTAGAGCGCTGGTGGTTACATCCCTGGACGTTGATGCGTTAGCCCAGGCTTGGTAGCACTCCTGCTTAAAGCATGATGCTATTTTACAGGAGTGACCAAACCATGGCTGAGATTTGCCTTCGATGGGCACAGAGGAAAGAATAAGAAGTTCCATACCCTGACGTACCAGATCAGCGACAGAATCAGCAACAACGTTGAGATCGTCCGGCGAGAAGCAAATCCGCCAAGGGTAGGATGCAAAGAAAGACCGCATCCTATCCCAATCGACCTTACCTAAAGTGCCAAACACGGTTGCAGCCTTCAGTGCGCAACCGCGATTTTAACGTGCGTGGCACCACACTCCGGACAAGGAAATGGTTCGAGAAGGCTAAAGGGGCATCGACGGAAATCTGATATCCGTCCGGGTGAGAGGTCAGCAGAAGGTCCAACAGGGAACATGTATGATCCTTCACATCTGGAATCCGGGTAAGTGAAGTTACCAGTTGTGTCAGACCATATACCAAGGCAAAATCGTGAACAGATCTCCCCGCATGATCGGTTAAACTTGAATTAAGTCACTTGGTCTCGTGGAAGTTAAAATCGCCGAGGATCACGATCTCTGCGGAGGGGATCTGCTGTAGCAAAGAATCTGTAGCCATTTGGACGTGGTCGAAGAGTTGGTCTGTTTCGGCATTACCGCTATGGGACCTATAGAAACACCCGTAGACGTGCGTATGGTCGTCGTTGGCTACGCGTAGCCAAAGGATGGACAGGTCCATCTATCTGTGTGGAATAGTTTACCACTCTTTCTATAAAAAAAGGTCCAAACCTTCAAGACTGCCGAGGTGTCGAGAACAGATGTCCTCCCTGACATATACGTAAACTTCAGTCCCAGCCACAAAGGAGTGTTCCAGTTTGTAACCCTGGTAGAAGAGATACGAAGTATCAGCCGAAGGGGACACCTGCGTCTTGGTCAGTAACAGCAGGGCCGCTCTTTGGGGTTGAATGAATTCCCCTGGTATTGCAGAAATTCGCGGGTCGTTTTGTTGCTCAGTTTGCCCCGAGCAGTTGTTTTCCTGAGCGGAATTCCCCCCCCCACCTCCCCAGAATACGCGAGGCAGCCTGAGCAACCACGCTCAGGAGTGGAGTAACTTGGTCGTGGATGCTCAGCGAGAGATTCTCCAGGGGTGCTGGTATCCTCCTAGGGTAGATCTTTACATAATTCCGCTACCATGTTAAGGGGGGGAGGAATTGGGCATCCAGCCACCTACATTCCCCTGACGAAACGCGGAAACTGAGCGTCCACTTCACGCCGGTATTCTGTGAGGTCGTGGTACCACCCTGATTTGAGCCGGCCCATACGTGCAACAGCAAAAGTTGTCGCGTGGCTCTACCACTGTTTATAACTGATTCGAAATAACACCGCAAAAGGACATGATTTAATACATATTCATAGCGTCACTAATATGACAAAGTGAGCGAATTTCTTTCTCGAGTACTAACTATACACATGGAATAAAACTAATTATTAACGATTTAATTGTGTTTAATTTTATTTTTTTAATACCCTACCTTTCGTACATTTTACAGCACCAATTTTAACGGAAGGGCTGATGTGTTTATGTGAGCATAAGGGATTTGTTACAGGAAATCGACTGTTAGCAGCTGGCCGCCGAGCTTCAAAACGTCAAACCATAATATGTCAAAGGAGTCATAGACAAGATCGGCTACATCATAAAGCGAGCTTCCGTAAAAACATACTACAAACAACGGAAGAATCTTAGTCAGTTCTAACCATCCTTTAAGTACAGTAATATCTCTTTACAAGATGCAGGAGTGTACAAGCTTGAATGTTTCAGATTTGATAGACCACAAAACCTCGCAAAAAGACACTGATTCTTACTAAGGATAATTCGCAAAACCATTGAAATAAAAGGTATTCTACTTTAAATTGTGACGATTATTGAGTGCTATCACCTGCTATAAATTCAGTAGTTAAAAAAATTAAGTCGAACACAAACATACTACTGCAAGGCTTCAGATATAAGTACAAAGAACTTACGCAGGATGGACGTAGAACGTAGGTAGGACCAAAATTAATAATTAAATGATAACATTTAGATTTCGTTAACTATGATATCGGCATCCGAAAGAGTATGCGGCACACCACAGGAAACGTCAGAAAATAAAAAAAGTTTATATTAAACGCAATCAAAACCATAAAAATTTGTATTATTCCATTTTTTATTACTTTACAGCTTAGTATACGTGTTCTAAAGGTTTTCTGAAGGAATGTCGAAAATTTTCTAGATAAAACAGAAAAGAGATTTAGAAAAAAAATCTAAAAGTTCTATGAATTCTGCTTAACTCTACAACCGATTTCTCATGAGTTACAGAAAATTCTAAAACAGGTTTATCTAG
The DNA here is from genome assembly GCA_907164705.1 of Parnassius apollo. Taxonomy (NCBI): domain Eukaryota; kingdom Metazoa; phylum Arthropoda; class Insecta; order Lepidoptera; family Papilionidae; genus Parnassius; species Parnassius apollo. The sequence goes on along the minus strand of CAJQZP010000288.1, from coordinate 10,999,066 downwards.
AGTGAAAATGTGAAAATAATTTTCATAGCGAGAAAGCTTTGCAGCAAAGTACTCTAAGCTATAAACTCGAATATTTTCCTTTCATTTAATTGGATTAGACTCAGTGGTTTGAATAGAGGAAGTGAATGGACGATAGAACTAAAGCATTTATGCGTTATCTTAAAAACCTTCATTTTTCTACTTTATTCTTGCAATTTAACTAAAATCTATAAACATCGTGATATATATTCTGTGATATTAGTGCTGTTTTGCAGTTACATTTACGACAGTATGAGCGGGTGAAATGATGGTAGTGATGATAATGACGACTGATGACGATGATATAGATAATAATGATCCACTGATGATAAGGTATGTTGGAGAACAAATGCAACGGTGGCAACGGTGGCGGTGCGGTGAGGGAAGCGGAAAAGCGTGTTTGCGCTCAGCACGTCGATTTCGGCAACTCACCATCACTATTCGCGCTACGAAATACACCGGAGATAGACTACAATATAATAATTATAAATACTAGAGAATACACTGCGTTGTAAGCAGCCCAAAATCTTTAATTGTAGTCCCTAGTGACTTAACAAGGTAATGTGTGCATATTATTTTTTTTCTTTCACTTCACAGTACCTAAAAGAAGACAAAGGGTAACCAAAAAATTCATATTTAACTTACAACATTAAAATACAATAATGTAATAATAAGGAATAGTGCGACATGTTACTAAGAAACATTCAAAAAGCTAATTTTTTTTCCTATTAAAAGATTTCATTTATGTCTACTTTTTGTGTCGTTCACGTAATTTGCAATTGTGAGAAAAGAATTAAATACACAATAAACATGACAAAATTAAAATACAGAAATAGAATTTTAACCTAAAACTAATATTGTTCTGTATAAACAAGGAAACACCTTTTTAAACGTTAAAAAAATATAATAAAATGAAATATGTTAAACCATTTCAGCGTAAAAGTATAATCCTAAGATATTAAAATATCATAAACTTAATCTATTGGCAAAGCAATCATTTTAGATATGGCGTGTGAGTGAAAATTATCATTTGCAGTCTTGATTTCTACAACACTAACTATACTATTGCTACTATAAAATAGTCTGCTAATGCTCATGTATTCTTATAACTTTTGTTAGGTGACAAGGCTTAGGAAGTATTATGGGAAACTTCTGAGAGTAATCTGAATCAGCATTACTTAGTGTCCCGCCTACACAAAGAATGCCTTTCACTACGATAAATAGATGAAGCGATATTGAACATACTCTTATGTCCTGATTTTTGTTTATGTTTTCTAATTCTTTAGCAAAATAATATCCTCTTATCTGGATAAACTTATTTTCTTTAACTTCCACGATTGAAAATTGACACACTTTTACATATTTTTTTACGTTTCATAAATTATCGTAAAATGTAATCCTCAATGGATTATATTTTATTATTATTTGGGATATCTATGTAGATTTCTTATCTGGTTTAGTTCTATGAATATATAATTGTAAATGATTATTATTATGGGGTATTAATAGTGTATTCTCTTCTGGTTGGGCTATGTAAATATATAAAAGGAAATGATAAATATACATAAATATATATTTCATATTCTAACATAAATAAATAAATAATACATAAATAAATAAAAGCCGACCCAAATGTAGGCCCACGGCAGGGGAGACAAAACGGCCGAGGGTTAAGGAAAAATGAAAGAAACCAGCGGACGATGGGGGTGGTATCGAGGAGAACCGCCTTCTGCATTTGAGCCTGGAGCGGTCTGTTACGCAAATAACAATAACAAAAAAGAAAGTTAAAGCATTTCTAAAAAAAAGTGACCAGATCAGATTATTGTAAACAATATGTAAATAAATGTGATCTGAACACTTTTCTTGATATTTTTATAGTTTGTATATAGTAGAGGCTTTAATAAGACCTTTTACGCATGTAAGCTAAACATGTTTAACGCCTAATAGAGGTCTTAATTTAAACACCAAAATAAAATTAAAAAACTTTTTCGAAAATTTCAAATCCCACACTTTAAATAAATGTAAAATATGTTTCACTTTTTCCTTTTTAAATACTATAAAAAATATTTAATTATTGTAAATTTTGCGAGAAAACTAATTTTTACAAGGCTGGGCCCTTATCACTTCGAGAAATGTTATGACGTTCTTTTCTAATATGTGTAATAGCATAAATCATCATAATTTAGTTTTGTTGGCATAACTGTATTTAAAGCCTACGCTGAAGTCGCAATGGACCGGCCATATTTCTTGTACGTGATAAAGCCATGCTGCATCTGTATTAATAGTATAGTTGTAGCAAGAATGGGTCGGCTCTACCAGGGAAGGAGCGCACTCTCACAGAATACCAGCGTAAAATATTGTATTTTTGATGCTGTGTTTCGCGGATACCCTTTTAACTTGAAATGAGGTATTCATTTTTAGTCCTCACGGGTGACAATGCATCTAAATTTTGATTCGTAGTCAAGAATAGATGTAGATATCTATAGGCCACAGCAATTACTAACCATCAGGTGGACTGCATGCTATTTTGTTACCATTATCCCATAAAAAATATATAGCTCGGAGTATTGACGATTTCCGGGGAAGCCAGATTCTCAGGTATTTGCGCCGTATTGGTAACAGAGTGGGCGACTAGATAATAGATAGTGTGATGACCTGATAAAGCATAAAGTCGATGGATGTAGATGATTTAGGACTATGCTTTACTGCAATAAAAATTACGCGTTAGAACTATTTTATTCTTTTCATTCCACCCTAATTGACACTACCGCAAAAATTTTACTTGAACATAATATGACGTAATTTTGTTACCTATACAACCTATCAAAGTCTACTACTGAACATAGGTTTACCCCATAGATTGTCTAATAGGATTGCCACGCTTGACTGGCAGGGTAAGGCTGAATTTCCCTCTGTAGGAAATCTATGAGGCATCCATCCAGATAGAGGAGGCCTATGGGCAGCAGCAGACTTCATAGGCTGTAAAGAATGAGTGAATGAGGCATTTCATCCTAACGTCGGTAGTAACAGCACGTCTTTGTCCTTGCAGAAATGCAAATCATCTAGCGAATTCTTCGAAAGGTCTACGTCTGTCAGTGGACTTTCATATGCCGAGGACTTTCATAACATAAATAAATTAAGAATTCTTAATTTTAATTTTAAAATATAATTGTAAGTTTAAAATAAATTAGTAACATAAATTTTTGTTACAATTACAGTCAGTATTCAAAGACTTTAAAAATTAATAACAGGGTGACTCAGAGGAAGACTAATGAAAAATGTCCATACAAGTATATTTTTCATCAAGAATGAACAGTGAGTTGTGTGGCCATTCGTCTGCCTTCAAAATTTATGTTCAAAGGTTTTCCTAAGATTTAGGTGACTGTAGGTTTTTGTAGACCCATAAATTATTCCTATTTTATAAGATGATTTATGTGTATATTTTTTACAATAATAATGAGTTGGTAGATAATAATAATTTTTATTTTATTTTATTTATTTATTTATTACACAATTATAACATCATTACCGTTATTAAACCAATGCGATGCTATAACTAACCTAAATATAAGAAAACTACTGACTAATAAATAATGGTATCTTCTAGTATGAAATCTATTAAATTGATGGTAAAATAAAATACTAATTAAAAACATTACAATTTTCGACGCATTTGTATGCTGCAATTATGAATTTCGTCTGACTACATGCAAATATGTCAATATCCTGTGAGATGATATTAACATAGTGTATAAACCGTGACAATGGTGCATTCTAAAGCAACTTCGTCCTAGCAGCGGGCACGAGGAGTAATGGGGGACGACGACGAGAACACACGTAATTATTAGGCACCCGCGTCTTTAACGCAGCGAGCACATCTGGGTGATATATCCATATACGTAATACCTTCCACACATATTTAATAAGCGTGATGTCTCTTCTCACACTTAAGCGGCTGTAACCAACCATCCCCAGTACAAACAGACTCGGATACATCAGTGGAAAACAGGGATAGATTCCGTACTGCTTAAAGTATAAAAATCGCGTGAATTTATTTTGAATTTTTTAACCATGACTCTATACTTGCTTTCATGTGGATTCCAAATACTTGCGTTCGTTTCAAGTTGACTTCTCACGAGAGCATTATATAAAATTTTAATAGTTAACAAATTCTGAAAATCCCTGCACTGCCTTAATATAAAGCCGAGACTCCTGAAAGCTTTTTTACAAATATTTAAAATGTGCTTACGAAAATTAAGTTCCGGTACCATCTCCAACCCTAAGTCTCTAATATATGTAACGCGCGGGATTACGAGGCCGTTCATTTCATAAGCATACTTCTGAGGGTCTTTTGCATGACCATAACTCATGATACAACATTTATTAACATTGAAATTCAATTTGTTTTCCATTCCCCACTGTGCCAATCTGTCAATGTCCCTTTGCAGACTTTGGCAGTTAGAAGCATTGTTTACTTTCAAAAAAATTTTTAGATCACCGGCAAATAGCAAACACTGCGCCTCTTTAACGACCGTAGGAAGATCATTAGCCATTAACATAAATAATAAAGGGCCAAGATTACTCCCTTGACACACACCAGAATAAGTACAATACGGCTGCGATTCAAAACCTGCGAAATCTACGTATTGTTGACGTCCGCTCAGATAATTCGCAAAGAAATCAAGTAAACTAGGTGTAAAAACTAACTCCGCAAGCTTTACCAACAAGATATCGTTATCAATAGTATCGAAGGCTTTTCGGAAATCAAAATATGCAGTGTCCACCTGGCTCCCAGCATCCACTACTGGCACCACATTATTTATAAAGGACAATAAATTACTCCCAGTACTTCGTCCTGGCCGAAAACCATGCTGAGCTTCAGTAAGCTGCGAGTTCACTTGATTATAAACATATTTATAAATAATCGACTCAAATACCTTAGCGATTGCACACAATACGGCCATCCGTCTATATTCATCCACCTTGGAACCCGATCCTTCTTTCAGCACAGAAATCACTCGGGACACTTTCCATTCGTCCGGGTTTAGAAACAGGTTAAAAATATGTAAAAGAAGCAATTCAAACACCATACGGCAGTCTTTTAAAATGAACGGTGGTATACCATCTGGACCCACGGACTTCTTGGGTTAAGACGTGTGAGGGCGCCTCGAACATTCGCACGTTTATCCGCCCGATATGAACAGTAGTTGAACTCGTCGCGTAGCTTAACTTAAGGAATTCGGACTTTCCATTCGTCCGGGTTTAGAAACAGGTTAAAATGAGTTACACGGCAGTCTTTTGATGTCGGACTTCTTGGGCTTAGACGTGTGAGGGCGCCTCGAAAGTTACGCCGATATGAACAGTGTCGCGTAGCTAACGCTTGCACGGCTGTGCGCTCTGCTTCCCTCGGATCTAAAGTGGGCCTCTCCTTACTATACACTGAATGAAAAAATGAAGCAAAATACTCTGCACAGTCCGCATCCCTAATCACTTGCCCGTCTTTAATAATTTGAGTTCTATTAAGTTTTGTCTGTTTACTCCTAACGAAATCGTAAAAAGATTTTGGATCCTCTTTTATATTATTTTGTACTCGTAAGCCCATCTTATTTCATTTTTAACCACTGCACGATAGCGTGAGAATGATTCATAATCCGTCCGAGATCCGGTTATTTTAAATAATTTATGGTATTTCCATTTGAGTCTTATATCTAATATTAAATCAGCCGTATACCAATCAGGGTAAGTATACTTCGCATTATGATTACTTAATTTACCTTTCTTCCGAGGCACACATTTACTAAACTCATTCTTAATAATGTCGTAAAAATAATACAAGGAGGATTTGGCATCTTCTAACAGATATAACGAACTCCAGTCAATTGAACCTAATAACTTATATAATTTGAAGAAGTCACATTTCCTAAAATTCCAACCAGAGCTTTCAATTATTATATTATTATTATTAATATGGGGTATCTATATAGTTTTCTCATCTGGTTGGGTTCTATAAATATATAATTATAAATGAAAATGAAAAGATAAATATACCGGGGGGGGGGGGGGGCCATAAATATTGTTGCCTTATTATTAATATTATTACCAGTTATACTAATGGGGGTTCGCCCCCTCCTCGTGTCCGCGTGATTTTTACGGTCAGAGGTGGGTGCTGCTCATCAATATTAACTAAAGACTCACCCGACAGTGATACTTCCACGTCACTTACCGGCAAGGTTGTTAATACCAAGTCCAGAATGCGATTGTTTACATTAAGCACTTCATTTACTTGACGACATCCACAATATGCTGCTACATACCCAAAATAATTTTGTATTTCTAAAGTCGAAGAAGGCATGTTAAAATCGCCGATCACTAACACTTTATCATATTTAGTACACTCCTTTTCTATAAGATTAAATAAATACATATATTCTTTAACATCGCATTTTGGCGGTATGTAAACAACACAACAAAAGGATAAACATTTTTCACTACGGTACACCGTCGCACAAATAATCTCAAATAAGGTCGCGTCAACATTAGCTACCGAAACGCGTTTCAAATTCAATCTGGAAGATGCAGCTAAGAGGACGCCTCCTTGTTTGCGTCCAACCACTCGATCACATCGCAGTATTGTGTAGTTTGGCGGAAAAAGTTCGGCATTATGTATTGAACTATTAAGACCAGTCTCTGTAATAGCAAACAAGTATACTATAATGTGTATATGTATAATATAATGTATTTTTATGTCTTAAATTATTATTTTAACAGTATTCTCTTTTCCACTACATAATCATTTTTATGAAGCTTATTTATAACTAGCCATTCAGTTTGTAAAATAATTTTTCATGTACAAAAACAGTGCTGAATAAGATTAAGCGATATGATAAATTGTCTGCAGTCGCGTGGCGCTCAATTGGCAAAAAGCCTGACGCTTTTACTACGTCTCGCCTTCACTTTTCATATCATAATGAATGAAAAGAGTTATACAAACTATTGTTATTTAAAAATATACAAACGCGAAAAAACTTATGTATGTATATGTATGTTTAAAAGGTTATTAGATTTGAAATTTTCATAAAAACTTATTTTGAAATTTCTAAAAAAATGCTGCCATGCCTTTAGCAAATTAATTTTAGTGTAACTACTGACACTGTTATTTGGGAGTAAAAAGATTTAACTGCGTTAATTTATTAGCCAGACTCGCAAGTATATAATGAATTTAAAAATATAATGAAAGGCGAACTATATTATGTATAAATTATAAAAAATATACCATTTTTAATCGTGTCAGTGTCAGAGTTTCTTTACGTGATACGGATATTTTTGTTACGTGAACCCGTAACAAAATATCCGCGGAGAACGGAAGTAACTACCATGTAGTTCAATACTGAAAAAAGTGTCAACTGATATAGAAGGAAAACATCTCTCACAACACGATCTTTTGGGACCATAATTCACTCCTTTCTGTTAACATAGACACGCCAATACCATTACAATTTCTACAACTATTAGGCGTCGTATTAATTGGCAACGGATGTACGAGCAAACGATGCGATTTCGTCACATGACGAGATAAATCACAAACATTTCTTTAGAGTGTCCTAATTAAAGCTTGCTAGCGGTCGCGCGAGCTTAATAAATGCTTAATAATGTTCGTATAATGGGTTTGATTGTACGATCGTGTAATCAAAGCTACAAATCCTTTTGAGTGTCCTAATTGGTCAGGTGTAATCGCGCGAGCGCATGGGCGCCGATGAGTCGATTTAGAGGCGAGAACAGACAAAATGGAATTAAGAGAGTAAAAAAAATGTGCATCTCTGTAAACAGCCATTGTTGAAATGGCGCCGTTGAGGCGACGGCGCTGTGACATCGCTTCATCGCGCGATCGGCATCGATACACATATGACACCTGTTAGACCATTGCACGATCTTTTCCATCGTGCGATAAAATCGCATCGTTCAATCGTACGTTTGATAGCCTATACACATCTACATCTTTATTAAAATGCAGATGCGTTGCAACACCTGAGGACTAAAATGTTGGACTGTCACCGACCAAACCCTATGGTGTTCCACCTTCACCCACACACATGAGGACTAAGATAGATTTTCTATAAGAACGTATTATTTCTCGCTTGAGTCAGCCTATTCGCACTACAGTCGTATGTAGATAATTACAATATACGTAGGTTTATATCACTTAATAAACATACGTTTATTGTAATTTTTTTACTCAGTCTTTCCTTAGCCAAATCAAGCTGCGATTATTTAAAGTTAACCTTTAGAACCTTACACAGCCTGTGCAAACTGAATTTCCTATTTTCCAAGCTCCATTAACAGCTTTAATACGAGTTTCGGAAACAGCATTCTAGTAACCACTTGAAATGATGTTATTGCATGCTAAATGCAAAAGTGGTAATGCTGTTTTTTTTTTGGGAAAAAATGCGAAATATCGTACCTGTAACTGAATTTTATTCCGTTTAGTAAAAACATTTACAAAATATATTCAGCTGATTGTCGCACCTTAGCAGCACCGGATTTTGTTGTTCATTTCATGGGCAAGAAACAGAAACAGAAACAGAAACTTTTTTATTCAATGTAGATTATAAGCAATACTTATTGAAAGTCAATTTTTTCATTTACCACTGGTTCGCAAAAAAACCTCTGTCCTGGGAAGAACCAGCAAGAAACCCAGCGGGACTATTTTTTTATTTATTTTTATATTGGTACAGATAACTTAAATTACCACATGGTCCCTTATATAATGTCAAATAGAATGAGTATATTGTGTTTAATGTTTGCTGAGGTCCTAATTTATGGCATTTAAGTCATCCTACGCCAGAAATTCGTTTCCGTCGTTTCGATTCATTTAATGCAAAAATAAAGCAAAATGCATAAACATTCTGCGGTGTTGGATGACAAATCCTTTTTTTTTCAAGTTTTTTTCACGTTGTGATTTCTTTCTCCTCGATTAAGAACAAAAACGCAAATTGTGTTGTTATACCGGAGGCCTAAAATAGAAAGCATCGTTTTCAAATACAAAATACAGCAGCATTAAACTAATTTTTCACGTTGGTATTTTGTTAGAGCGTGGTCCTGTCATGGTCGAATCGACCCATTCGTGCTACTACCATAAATTAGCTGCAGCATACCACGTAAATATAATATAATAAATTTCGTAAAAATATTTTTATTTCACTATGATATACGACTCAATATTAAAAATCAAATTAAGTGCACCACAACTTTACAGACAACATAATATAATCAATTAAATTAAAAGTAAATGGTGATCAATTATACACATTTCATTAACATTGAAGCATTTGAAAATATATTCAAAGGAATATAAAAAAATTACGAATTTCTTCTTTTTTAATGTAATTGAATAGTAAACAAAAAATATAATAACTCTGCTTTATATTTTAAGAGACAAAGATAAGATGGGTAATTATAGTCCTATAAGTATCATGTCAAAATTTGATAAAGTGCTTGTATAGTTAAGTTGTTAATAGAATGAACTCATGACTGTATAATAATAAATCTCAATATATATATATATATATATATATATATATATATATATATATTGAAATTTATTATTATACTTCATTCTATATATATATATATATATATATATATATATATATATATATATATATATATATATATAGAATGAAGTGAAAGAGTCCTATACAGTCCACCTTATGGTAAGTGAATACTGTGGTCCATAGACATTCACTACACCTACTTGAGATTTAAAATTAAAATGCAGGTGCGTTTTCAGCCCCTTGTACTGAGATGAGATGCCTTATTTCCAGTAAAAGCGGTGCTCCGGTTTTTTCACTCATCACACGAAACACAGCAGAATTATCTTCTATCTTAGGCTGGTATTATGATAGAGTGTAGGCCTTACGCAGCCGAATCAACCTATTTGTGCTACAAACATAATATACCTGCATCGTGGCTGAACTTCTATGGATCCTCCGGATCCACAAAGTGAGGCTACGGCTTCCATGCCAAAATAAATATAGTATTTATGACTTTGTTGTCGGCTTTGGTTCATATTCTGACCATTAAGCCACCTTTACTTAAATAGCAAATGTATAAACTGTTTTGGACATGAAAATTAATATTGAATACAAAAACTTTACCTTTGTATTATTTATGTACTTTTCCTTATACGTTTAACACTTTAAATTTGACAGCTTCGTGGCGCATTTGCTTAGCAATGAGTTATAGCGCTAAGGGATGCGGGTTCCAATCCCGCACGGAACGAGTATTTGTATAGCCTACAAGTATTTGTTTCTGGTCTGGATGTTTGTCCTTGCGAAATTTATGTTTGTATACTGCCCCTAGAATACAAGAGAAAATCTAAGTGTGGAGGTAACGTTTAAATAAAATAAAAAAAATATTAAAATATTTTATATTCTTCAGTATCATTATTTTTTCGTTGAAAATGTGTAATGTTTAAATATTACTTTTTAATCCTTCTTCTAATTGTACCAAATCTTTTTTTTTCACATATTGATTATAAATTAAGTTCCTCACTAGCACAATATATTATACACGCAATTACGCATTCAAAATGGCAATATTCTATCACTTATACAGACAATCTGTACTATAGCTGTTATTAATTTTTTTTAATTTTATATTACTCTCGTGGATAGAAGTTATAAAACTACTGTATTTACAGGAGTATACAATTACGCCTTAAGAATAAGTTTTAAAAGGAAGTTTGCACACACCATTCTTCAGAAATCATAATAGAATGATACTATAATGACACTTAGAGCTATAATAAGCAAGTAATAGCATGCAAAAAACAGCTTCTATACAGATTTAATTATAAAATAAGATTAGTGTTACAAAATACTTATGGTTGTATAGTAAAGTTTTCATACGGTGAATAACACTTTATACAGCTTTAGCTGTATAATAACTCATAAACCACTATTATAAGGATACAACCTCTTTTCGATACTCTTCTAACACAGCTCTAACTTCTATGTGGGCTGGTATATTGATGTTTCTGACGCTTGTGTGCTGCTTGGGTTATCAACCAGGAGTGAGTCTTCATAAATTGTACGTTGTGCCCAGTTCAAGACTACACACTTGTAACCAGGCGCTTGCAGCTTGAACTTGCCGGGAAAACACCGACATGTGTGGACAATGTGCTGAATTAAGACGTCAGTTAAGTGCTTGCATTAAGAAAACTGATCAAGAAAAGTGTGCAACATGCCTGCGTTTTAAAAAACTGAGCGAACACCTAACAGGTGACCCCGAATGTCCTGCTAGGAAGATGTCGTAAATAGGTGCATTAATTCCATAGATTACAAGGAGGGCGCCTAAGAGCGCCACCGTCCATCTTAACTTTTTACTCTAATTTATAAAGTCTTTATAAGCTTAACCCGCTAGCTCGGAAAGAACAGCAAACAGATAAGTTTAGTTTGTATATCCTTTTTCTTTTTTATATTCTTTTTTCTCTTGTTTAGTAATTAGTTATTAAAAAATAATACTTAATGGTTGTAGAGCCATGTGACAGCTTTGCTGTTGCACCATAGCTCTTGGACCGATAGAACATGTGGACCTTCAAGAAAAGAGCTTACTCCTTTCTAAAGGGCCGGCAACGCACCTGCAATGCCTCTGGTATTGCGGATGTTCATGGGCGGCGGTAGTCACTTAACATCATGTGAACCGTATGCTCGTTTTCCCCCTCTTCTATAAAAAAAAGATAAGTTAAGTAATTCGATGCTGTCAGTTTATCAGTGGCAAAAATATGTGAAATTGATATGTGCAAGGAATATCTCTTCCAGCCGTTTTAACACAGAACATTCGTAGTATAAATAAAAAACATGGACAATATTTCTATATCCTCCACACAGACTGCGACGTCATCATACTAACAGAATGTTGGGTATCTAAAAGCTAAAATAACCTGCCATTACTACCAGGATAAAATACCTGTAGTAGTTAAACTGTATATAACCCAAAGGACGGTGTAGTAGTCTTTGCGATAAAAATAGGAACATGTCAGTCGACCGCTCAGGGGACATGCAAGAGCACACATAAAGGATGCCAACCATTTTGTCAGCGATATTAAGGACCTACATCAGGCAGACAATGAAACTATGGTCAGTTTTGATGTGCAGTCATTGTTTACATGCTTACCTGTTGAAGACTGCATCTCAATTGTAACTAGAAGGCTGGAAGAAAACAAAATGCCGGTAGAATATGCAGTATTACTCAGACACTGCCTTACATCAGGCAACCTATTGTGAAAGGAGGAGTTCTACAAACAAGTAGATGGTGTGGCGATGGGCTCACCTGTATCTACAATTGTCGCCGACATATTCTTAGAAGACTTTGAAGAGAAAGCCTTGCTTACTTCTCCCATAAATCACTTTCACAATTCTATACACTTTCACAATACTACTGCATTTTTAGACCATCTTAACTCTATAAATACTAAAATTCAGTTCACAGTGGAGTTAGAGGCAAACAAATCTTTGGTTTTTCTAGATATATTAGTAATTTGGAATCCTGGTAACACCTTGAGCCATACTGTGTATAGAAAAAAGACAAATAGAGATAGATGTTTAAAGGTGATTCTCACCACAATCCTTCACAGTTAGGTACCGTGGGTAAATCCTTGTTTCAGAGAGTACGAGGGATCTCTGACAGTAAACACCTGGCTGCCGATCTCCAACACGTAAAGCAAGTTTTGCGTGACAACAAGCTTCGGGTCCTCCGCCTGTGTCACAGTGAACGAGTGAAGCCAGCCACAGTCAAGAGTGGACCTGCTGTACTGCTATATGTTAGAGGAGTCACTGACAAGATTAGCTACATCTTGAAGCATGCTTCCAGTAAACTATACCTCAAGCCGCCGAAGAAGGATTGGTCAGTTCTTACCATCAGTCAAGTATAACGTCCGTCTGCTAGATGTAGGAGTGTACAAGCTTGATTTTGAATGTAGTCTCTCCTACATAGGACAAAATAAAAGATCAATTAAAACTCGCGTTAAAGAACATATATCTGATGTGTATGTAACGCTTCCCCCCTCTCATAAAAATAAATATATATTAAATACTAAATGTATTATATTCCCCTTTGCATAATAATTACGAGGGTGGATTGAAAAGTACTCGGCCTAACCAGGAAAATAAACACATACTAAATCAGTAATATTTTTATTTTTCTACATAATCACCATCAAGTTCAATACACTTTTGCCACCTCCCCTTCCAAGCATTTAGACCGTTGAAAAAAAATGATTCTTCCTTAGAGTCAAAATATGCGTCTACAGCTGCTTTGACCTCGTCGTTTGTCGAAAATCTTTGACCTTCCAAGTGTTTTTTTAGGTTAGGGAACAGAAAGAAGTCTGATGGTGCCAGATCAGGTGAATACGGCGGATGCGGTAACAGTTCAAAGCCACAGTTGTGAATTTCGGCCATTGACTGTACTGACGTGTGAACACGGGCGTTATCTTGATGAAATAGGACTTTTCTTCTGAGCATTCCTCGACGTTTTTCTTTTATTTCCTCTTGTAAATGACGTAGTAAGGTGCAGTAGTAATCAGAGTTTATAGTCTGACCCCTTTCAAGATAATCAATCGTAATCACACCTTTCGAGTCACAGAATACTGAAGCCATCACCTTATTTGCCGACAAAATCGACTTAGCCTTTTTAGGGGGTGGTGGACCAGGTCTTCTCCACTGTTTTGATTGTTGTTTTGTTTCCGGTGTACAGTAATGAACCCATGTTTCGTCCATAGTAACAAAACGATTCAAAAAATCATCTGCATCGGCTTCAAATAACTCCAAACAGTCGCGTGAAATAGTCAATCGCGTCCTTTTTTGTTCAACTGAAAGCAGTCGCGGAACGCACCTCGCAGACACCTTGTGGAAACCCAACTCGTTGACAATGATGTTTTGAGTTCGTTCATAAGAGATGCCTATAATCTCGGCTATCTCTCTAATTTTTAATCTGCGGTATCCCATTATTAAATCAAGTACTTTTTTAATATTTTCGTCAGTAGTTGACGTCGAAGGCCTTCCAGAGCGGGGTTCATCTTTCACACTCTCTCTACCACGCTTAAATTCTGCTATCCATTTTTTGACGGATGAATATGACAAAGCACAATCGCCTAATGTACTGACCACGTCATCATGGATGGCTTTTGATGATAGCCCCTTCTTATGGAGGTACTTAATGACGGCACGCTGCTCGATTTGCTCCATTCGCGGAAATTATGTACGATTACTTTGTTAATAAATTTATAAAATCACAACTAATTATCGCACACGTTTCGAACTTCACACAATGAACTAGTCTGAACTGAACTAAATAATGTGGGTAGATTTGATTTTAGAATTGAATGGATCTGTGTTAGGCCGAGTACTTTTCAATCCACCTAGGTATATATATTTGTGACTAAGATTAATAAAATATGTTTTGATCTTTCTAAATGATCTTTCTAAAGGTTTAATAATAGGCCGTTTGTAATATTTTGGCGTGATCGACTTGGTTAGGACCCTTATTTACGTTGTATTTGTTTAGTAACTTAGTTCTTTTAGATGTCTTTTGGAAGAATGAATATTCGCTAGAGCAATTGAAAGCTGTTATATATAAGTTAAGTGAACCCCGTTCACGAAGACAGGGCTCGAGAAAGGTTAAGACATAAAACGTCCCAATTCCACTTGTATCAGGTTTACATTATTAATTTAATATTATTTATCCCTTCCCGCTCGGAAAAGGCTCAAAATATATTTATACAAAATACCCGATACAAGGGCTTCGCTCCACACGGCTCCACACACGTCGTGCACGGTGAGCGCCAACCATTTTGATGCACTCCCCCCGAAAGGAACGCTAATTCGGGAACTGGACCGTAGTCCACAGCAAAATAACTGGCGAACCAGTAAAAGAGGTTTGGCCCCTTGTTAGTGCGTAAGCACTAATATCGACCAAAGTCGCGCATGTCAATGCGTGTAAACGCCATACAGAATACGAACGAATCCAGCCACAGTTAAAGTACGTCACACGGTTTAGGCAAATAGGCACACTGGCCGTAAACCCTCTGTGAGCGCCACCACCTGCCAGACCACCGCTCCTGCAGACGTGATGTAAGTGTATGGCATCGCCACCAATTGCATGATCAGCACGGCTACTACCGCTCACCTCAAGGGAATGGGGTCCCACGTTGTGCGGCTTTCGGCCGCAGCCATGAGAGTCTCCTCAGATCCTCCCGCCAGCTACCACCCGCATGAGGTCGACACATATGCTCCACCAACCAATACAACGGCAGATATAGCCAAAAGGCAGTTATAAGATAAGAGTAATAATTCGCCATCAGAAAGGGTTTGTGTCACTGACGCTGAGTAAATGCATTTTCGATCATGTTTGTCTCACCCACCAACAAGTTGCCTTCAATCATTCAAAGGTGGGAACGTTACAGAGATATATTATTATGTTGTTATATAAAACATCATGGAGGGCAGACAGTCTGCAGCCCCGTAATGAAGGTAACCGACTTGTGCAAAGCTACTCAGGCGTGAGTCAAACCAATACGCAGAGAGCGCCATTGAGAATAGCGTCCCACCAAACAACCATCGCAGAGACGCAATGCTGCAGAACGCAACAAGCATCAATACGACTATCGTCGGGCTTACACCATCCCAAGGTCCCCCATACATCCCAGCAGACATCACCACCCGCATACCTCCATCGACCAGAACCACAAAAGTGCGTCGAATCAGGCGCAGCACACCCGCAGATCCATCACAAGACGCAATTCCGCAAGTAGCAGTAAGCATCAATGCAACTATCATACGGGTGGCGCCCTATCGATTTTGGTAACAAAGTTCTTATTGTTGTTATATAAAAAATATCACCAACGTATCATAGTAGCACGCTACTAAGACGCCAATGAACAAAACTCCACGTGTCATAGCGCTAATGCACTAAGACATTAAGTTGAGTATGCCTGTTACACTTAAAAGTGCTACCAAACACACTCATCATCCCAATCCGAGAGATAGACGACGCATCGCTATGCGCTACGACGTCGCCCACAAACGGTATGGGTGTGCGATGGCCACGGAAAAGCCGTATTGCTACAACAAACCCGCTTACCACCGATACTAAGATGTTAATTGTATATCTCCATCGACCAGAACCACAGGAATGTGTCGAATCAGGCGCAGCACACCCGCAGATCCATCACAAGACGCAATACCGCAAGTAGCAGTAAGCATCAATGCAACTATCATACGGATGGCGCCCCCCGCAAAACACCCACATGATCCCTATCGATTTTGGTAACAAAGTTTTTATTGTTGTTATATAAAAATATCACAAACGTATCATAATAGCACGCTACTAAGACGCCAATGAACAAAACTCTACGTATCATAGCGCTAATGCACTAAGACATGAAGTTGGGTATGCCTGTTACACTTAAAAGTGCTACCAAACACACTCATCCCAATCCGAAAGATAGACGACGCATCGCTATGCGCTAAGACGTCGCCCACAAACGGTATGGGTGTGCGGTGTCCACGGGAAAGCCGTATTGCTACAACAAACCCGCTTACCACCAGCACTAAGATGATATATCTAGGACACATCGGTTAGCGAGTCCAAGTTTACCTCGGACCAATTGCTCGTGAAGCAGCCACATACACAACACAACAACACACGCCACCATAATATTCCTTTTCAAGTCCCTAATAAGGACTAGTCATTTTGCTACAGTACTAGGAGCAGTCGGTCACCCAACCACTCCATACAATGCTTATGCATCAAGGAGACCTTCTATAATATTGCTTTTGTATCATAGACCTTACTTTCATAAGTCATTCATATATAGGGTTCGAACCCACAACCCTACTATTGTAATGCATACTTATCATAGAGACCTTCTATAGTATTGCTTTTCTATCATAGACCTTACTTTCATAAGTCATTAATATATAGGGTTCGAACCCACGACTCTACTATTGTAATGCATATTAATCATAGAGACCTTCTATAGTATTGCTTTTGTATCATAGACCTTACTTTCGTAAGTCATTAATATATATGGTTCGAACCCACGACCCTACTATTCTAATGCAAATTCATCATGGAGACCTTCTATAGTATTGCTTTTGTATCATGTGAATTTAATATCATAAGTCCCTAATATAGGACTAGTAATTGTGCTACAGTACTTCATGCAGTCGGGCTCCCGACCACCCCATATATATGTACAACTGCAGGTATGTATCTCCGGTAGCTCCTCTATACAAGACATCTGTACATGAACACCTTCCATAACTTAGCAAAGTTTTCTTTTATACGTGAACTCCTTCCACAACTTAGACAATTTTCAACAAATTTTCTAATTATCTTATAAATGTTATTTATCTTTATTTTTATAATATTTTAGACTTGTATTTCTATTAATTATCTTATTTTAAATATTTTTTCAAGTTATTAATAAATTTATTTATTATGGAAGACAATATTTTGCCTTTAATTTACTATGTTATTGGTCTAATGTCTGAAATGTATTTATATTAACTTTATGGTTATTAATGTAATTTTATTGTTTAATATATATCTTTTAAAACTATTTTTGACGCCCCTTTATATTGAATTTAATTATTAATAATAATATTGGGCCGTCACATGTAGAATCGACGCTCCGGGAAGTCTGCAGTCTGTGAACACGTACGGGAACGCCTCCGTGACTGTGACCACAAATCCTCGCTAAAGAATACCGATTCCTAAAGAAGGACAATTCGCGAGTCTATTGAAATCAAAAAACAGCCTAATTTCAACAGAGCAGATGGCTGGGTGCTACCTATCTACTTGGAATCCTATAATTAATAAAATTAAAACCCAACCCAAGAAAACAACTGCAAGAGTTCAAGATACTAAAATTTCGTACTGTATAGATCGTAAAAAAAAATTAATAATTTTAATCTATGGTAACCGCGGTTAGCTATGACATCTAGACGTTGAACATCTCAGTCTCCCCCGTGACCATGGGTACTGTAAAGTGCTCGAAACGTCGGGTATTTAAAAAGATAAATAAACACGACCAAATCTACACTACACATTTAAATAAAACTAGTATTATTTAAATGTGTAGTGTTCGAGTAAATATAAGAAATCACCATGGATAGCAGTTTCATGGCCCACTTTCACCAATAACCTACTACAGTCTAGCATATTAAGTTCTTTGACTGACATGTTCGTATTTTTTTTCTCAAAGATTACTACATAGTCATTTTGGTTATATACAGTTTAACTACCACAGGCATTTTATCCTGGTAGTAATGGCAGGTTATTTTGGCTTTTAGATAGCCAACAAACATATCAAATACACTCATCTCACAACAAAGTTGCCACTTCACCGATTATCGTTTCCCACAGCCATGAATGTCTCCATGGAATGCTTCAACACTGTAATTGTCAACCCATTGAATATGTCAAAAATCACATGTATGTTGGTCTGATTATTGATGAACGATTCTTGGAGAGCACATAAAGATCACGTGTGTGCAAAATTTCGCTCTGTGTTGAGTAAAGTTTATGTTTTAAAATTTAAGCTACCACACAAAATACTTAGATTTTTTTATATGGCTCCAACAGATTCTGTCATTAGTTATGGACTTAGCAGTTATGGTGGAACTTATGTAACGTATATACAGGAAATTAACACATTACAACGCAAGATGCTTCGATAGATAGTGCCTAATCACATTAAAAATAAGTAATAGATAATAATCAGTGCCTTTTTTAATATTGCAGTCATAAATGTTTTCGATAAAGTTAAATTTAATTTACTGACGGAAGTTAATAATTCAGAATATCTAGTTCTCAGAAAATGACTTGTAAATCTAGGAAATATAGATTATAAATCTAACATGTATGTACTTCCAAAAACTAAAAATTTCTATGGAGCAAGAAAGTTCGTCCATCTTGTATCAACTTTTATAAACGAATTGCCAATAGAATTACAAAAAACTTACGGTAAATCCAAACTGTTTAAAAGTAAACTTAAATCATATTAGATAAATCAACCATACTTATTGTAGTAGGTACTTCTGTTAGAATAATTGTGATTTAATGTTAATACATCTTTATTTATATAAAACGACTCTCTAGCGTAGATAAAACCCTAGAGGTTTATATGCTAGCATTGTACTGGATAATGTAACAAAATTATGGTTAATAAAAAAATAAAAAAACATTCTGTTAGTATGATGACGTCATAGTCAGTGTTCAACCTTCGAAGTTTTTTATATTAACGGCCGTTTTTAATATTTACGGCGTCATCGTCTCAGTAAAAACCCTTATTTACGTTGTGTTTGTTTAGCAACGCAGTTCTTTTAGGTGTCTTTTGGAAGAATGAATATTCACTTGAGCAAATGAAAGCCGTTGGTTTTGCCTTATAAGTTAAGTGAACCCAGTTCACGAAGACGGGGTTCAAGAAAGAATAAGAACAATAAAACGTACCTATTCCACTTGTATATATTACTATACTATAATACACGTACTATTAATTTATTATTATTTATCCCTTTCCGCTTGGAAAAGGCTCACAAAATATTTATTCATAAAGTACCCGAGGTTTTACTTTCACTTTATTAAAAAAATGTGCCCATATTTTTTCATTTTTCATAGCGCTAATGCATTAAGATATGAAGTTGAGTATGCTTGTTACACTTAAATGTGTTAACAAACACACTCATCCCAATCCGAAAGATAGACGACGCATCGCATGCCAACCCGTCTGTCAAGCTTGGCAAGTATGAAAAATATCCCCTTTATGAAGCAATCAATGGGGAAGCCTATGTTCAGCAGTGGAATTTTGATACGTATGTACTTTGAATCTTAACGCTGCATGATTTTGGAATGCCAAGTGTAAAGAACCGGAATCGGAACCCTTCTTACTGGAAACAAGGCATTTCATTCATTCATTCATTCATTCATTGACAACACATGTGTATTGGGATTCCTAATCTAGAATAGATGTAGATGTCTATGGGCCACAGCAACACTTAGTATCTGATGGACTTTGTACTTGTTTTTTACCCTTATCCAAAAAAAATAACTGTTTCATAATGAGTGTTATTCCAGTACCATGAGAGTAATTAGTAACCGTTTGATGACGTGTATGAGTAATCCTGAACGATGGAAAGTTTGAAGTTTAGCGTTGTTCGCATTTACATACGTTAAATTCCAAAGTTTGAACCATTTGCATTATGATATGTCGGGTTTGAGTTTAAAGGAGTTAATTAAAGAGATATGTTGAAATTACTGTAGCTCAATGATCTCTAACAATGTATTTGCAAAGAGATAGTACAGTAAAGGTAACTCTTAAAACAAGGTTTATATTATAATAACTATTGTTATTCAATTTGTTAACAAATTGTTAATCAATCATATATATAATAAAAATGGAAATTGCAGGTTTATATACATCTTAATATATATAAATTACGTGTCACGTTGTTTGCGATTGCGATTGACTCATTTTGATTGACAAATTTGCACATCGTGTGCAGTTTGGCCCAACTTGAGAGATAGGATAGGTTTTTGCCCATGAGTGGTCCACAATTTTTTTTCGAAAATAAGAATTTTTAAAAGGGCACGACAAAGCGTCATCGAAAAGGGCAGAACAACGTCTGCCTGACAAGCTAATTGTTATATAAAATATATAGAAATAAGTCGGACCATTATAAGAAATGAAGCTACAATCAGTCTATATAGTTGTAAGAGTGACTTAAAATGAATGAAAAACGAATAAGTAATTTAAATGCTTAAGATTAGTAGATAATAAGTCCCTACATATGAAATTGGCGTTTTGTACGGGAGAAATATAAAGTAATTTTTTTTTGTAAAATATATTTAATTAATCGAAGTATGTAGCGTTCTTATCTATGCACTTTTTACACTCATAGGTAGTTCATTGACCCATTTACTAAAAAAACCATGGGGCCAAAAATCAGGCAGGATTTTGCTGGTTCAGCCATTGCGACGGGCGCTTACGATTATCGCACCGTATCCACTTTTCATCACAAGTAATGATTCGATTGAAAATCCATTCATTTTTGTGTCGGTTGAGCAAAGTAACACAGCAGTCGATGCGTGTTTGCAAGTTCGATTCACTCAATTCATGAGGTACCCATCGTTAAAGTTTTTTTTTTACTTTCCCGATTTGCTTCAAGTGGATTAGATAGATAGATAACCGTAATTGCATTTGAACAAAGTTGTTACAATAACGGAAAACTTATGACTACAAACGGTGGTCATTTCGCTTTAAGCGATTTCTGCCTGACAAACCGAACATAAAATAACAATCTAATTTTATATTTTGACGGATAGGTGCAACGTGCAATATAAAATACATTTTTATCACTTACCCCGAAGCCTGCAGCTATCTATTGCTTGTGATCTATCCGCTTCGACAATAGCCTTAAATTCTTCATTTTCCACTTTGGTCTCCAGCCGTTCACGGGTTTTTTTTTTATTTTTTTTATAGAAGAAGGGGCAAACCAGCATGTGGCTCACCTGATGTTAAGTGACTACCGCCGCCCATGATCAACCGCAACACCAGGAGAATTGCGGGTGCGTTGCCGGCCCTTTAGAAAGGAGTAAGCTCTTTTCTTGAAGGTCCCCAGGACGTATCGGTCCGGAAAAATCGCCGGTGGTAAACTGTTCCACAGAGAGGTTGTCCGTGGAAAAAAACTCCTTGTGAAACGTACAGTGGTGGACCACCAAGCATCCAGATGGTGTGGATGGTATCGGGACGTTTGACGTGTAGTGCGTTCACGAAATTTGGCGGTTGGGATTAATCCGAACAATTCCTCAGAGCACTCCCCGTGATAGATGCGATAAAATACGCAAAGAGATGCAACATCTCTTCGCAGCGCCAGTGAATCGAGCCGATCGGAAAGCACTCGGTCGTCGACGATTCGAGCCGCTCTGCGCTGGATGCGGTCAAGTGGAAGAAGCTGGTACTGGGGAGCCCCAGCCCAGAGATGGGAACAGTATTCCATGTGCGGCCGAACCTGCGCCCTGTAAAGTTGCAGGCGGTGTGCCGGCATGAAATACTGTCCCGCTCTGCTGAGCACGCCAAGCTTTTTAGAGGCCAATTTGGCTTTCCCTTCCAAGTCACCACGAAACTGCACGTCACTCGATATGTCGACGCCGAGGATTCCGATACTGGCTGAGGCAACAAGGTGTGTCTTCTGGGGGTTAAAATGGACTAGATTTAGTCGCCCCCAATCCGAGACTCTGTCCAGCAGAGACTCGACTTCAGACACAAGTTTGTCCCGGCACTCGGATTTCTGTTCAATGAATGTTACGGGTATGCAACATGTCATTGATATGCAGAAGAAACAGCGTTGGCGATAGCACACAGCCCTGTGGAACACCAGCATTAATAGGCTTGCAATCGGAGCTTGCACCATCTACAACGACCTTGATGCTCCGATCTGCAAGAAAGCTGGTGATCCAATCGCACAATTTCTCGGGAAGCCCATAGGAAGGGGAGCTTCGAAAGAAGCGCTTTGTGCCAAACCCGATCGAAGGCCTTCGCAATGTCCAAACGGCCAATGCCTCCCCCTTGAACTCTACTGCCTCCGCACATCTGTGAGTTAGGTAGACCAGAAGATCACCAGCTGACCGACCACGGCGAAAACCGTATTGGCGGTCACTAATCAGCTGGTGATCTTCAAGGTACCTCATGAGCTGGCAGTTTACAATGGACTCCATTGTTTTGGAGAACAAGGAGGTGATGGCGATTGCCGGTAGTTGGACGGGTCAGAGCGGTCGCCTTTTTTAGGGATCGGGTGGACGTAAGCCGTCTTCCATGATTTTGGTACTACGCCTAGGGAGTAGGAGTACCGGAAAAGACGCGTTAAAACCGGTGCCAACTCTGGAGCACACGTCCTCAGCACAATTGGGGGGATTCCGTCAGGCCCACTCGACTTGTGGATATCCAGGGAGAGTAGTGCTTTGCGAACCGAGCGCTGTGTGAAGTGCACTTCCGGCATGGAGCACTCATACCGCGGGATGGTCGGCGTAGTACTCCCCCGTTATCGAGAGTCGAGTTAGACGCAAAGAAAGATCCTAGAAGATCGGCTTTCTCCTTTGCGGTATGGGCCAGTGAGTCGTACTCCCTGTGCAGAGATGGAAGAGATGGCTTACAGAAATTCCCCTGGACAGCCTTGGCGAGAGACCAGAATGCACGGGTTCCAGAAGGAAGGCGAACTAGTTTCTCGCCAATTCTGCCTATGTGCTCTGACTTTGCCTTGGCAATGACTCTTTTGAAGGACCTAGAGGCGGAATTATACTTCTTTTTTAGAGCGCTGGTGTTTACATCCCGGGACGCTGATGCATCAGCCCAGGCTTGGTAGCACTCCTGCTTATAGCATGATGCTATTTTACAGGAGCGACCAAACCATGGCTGAGACTTGCCTCCAATGGGCACCACAGAGGAAGGAATAAAAAGTTCCATACCCTGAAGTACCACATCAGCAACAGAATCCGCAACAACGTTGGGATCATCCGGCGAGAAGCAAACCCGCCCCCAAGGGTAGGATGCAAAGAAAGACCGCATCCCATCCCAATCGGCTGACCTATAGTGCCAAACACGGCGGCAGCCTGCAGAATGCAACCGCGATTTCATCGTGAGTGGCACCACACTCCAGACCAGACAATGGTCCGAGGAGCTTAAAGGGGCGTCGACGGAAATCTGATATCCGTCCGGGTGAGAGGTCAGCAGAAGGTCCAACAGGGAAGGTGCATGATCCTCCACATCTGGAATCCGCGTAGGCGAAGTAACCAGTTGTGTCAGACCATATGCCAAGGCAAAATCATGAACAGATCTCCCCGCATGATCGGTTAAACATGAACCAAGCCATTCGGCGTGATGGACGTTAAAGTCGCCGAGGATCACGATCTCTGAGAAGGGGATCTGCTGTAGCAACGAATCTGCAGCCATTTGGCCGTGGTCGAATAGTCGGTCTGTTTCGGCATTACCGCTATGGGACCTATAGAGGTACCCGTAGACGCGCGGATGGTCGTCGCTGTCTACGCGTAGCCAAAGGATGGACAGGTCCGAACCTTCAATTCTGCCGAGGCGTCGAGAGCAGATGTCCTCTCTGACGTAAACGCAAACTCCAGCCCGAGGCACAAAGGAGTGTTCCAGTTTGTACCCCGGGTAGGAGAGATAAGAGACATCAGCCGGAGAGGACACCTGCGTCTCGGTCAGAAAGAGAAGAGCCGGCCTCGCCGTCTCGAGATGGTAGTGGACAGCGTTTAGGTTAGAGTGAAGTCCCCTGATATTGCAGAAATTCACACACACACACACACACAGTTGCTCCGTTTGCCCCGAGCAGTTGTAGTCTTGAGCGGAATTTTGCCCACCCCCCAAAATACGCGGGGCAGCCTGAGCACCCACGCTCAGAAGTGGAGAAACATGGTCGTGGATGCTCAGCGAGGGATTCTCCAGGGGTGCTGGTACCCTCCTGGGGTAGTCGATCATTATTTAATTCCGCTACCATGTTGATGGGGGAGGGGATTTGCCCCCCCCCCCCATCAACATGGTAGCGTGTTTTGTTCTGAAGGTCGAAATTTTCAGGACGAAAACGTTGAAACCAAAACGTACCGTGCTTTCTTTTGCGACACCACCGTCGTATACATCATTTATCCTTCGAGCTATTTCTGCAGCACTGGTGCCACGGTAGAACTTGTACTCGTAAATATACCAATATATCATGTTTTCCATTGTGCCGTAATAAGCGACGCTAAGTTTTCCGAGTTTCCAAAACTCAAATGTACCAGCTAAATGAATTTATAAATTTGAATTTGGAATTCTTAACCAAAGAGGAGATATTTCAGATCAAAGTGGTCAATAGGACAAAACGCTAATTTCATATATAAGGACCCAATATTATTAGTAACGTATTTTTAAAGTAATCATATGTACATAGGTCACGCCTATAATCTCTGAAGAGGTAGGTATAATTCATGGTATATAGTGCGGTATAGAATGCGGTAGTTTTTGGTGCAATAGTTTTCTCTCTCTTCGTAACTATCATCCACTTTTTCTGATATTTGGCTAGTACGGGACAATAAAAAATTTGGTAGTTTTTGGTCTTATTGTCGTAATTATATGACATTTTTGGTCAAAAATAATGATCACAGCGGAGAGTGACCCTCTCAAAATGCGAGCAAAATAGTAAGTTCCCTTAAAGTGAGTGCCGAGGTAGGAGTAATGAGTAATGATGTCATCGCGCTTTTCACATAATAATGTTGTAAGTTAATTGAAAAGATGTATAGAATCTGGTCTTTTTTTAATAATAAATATGAGTGCAGGTAGTTGTTGTATAACGCGACTGCTGATTATGAGGTACCGGGCTAAAATTCTGGGTCGGGTCGATAAAATTATTTAATGAGTTTTTCCGTCCAGAAATTCCCAGCAGCAACCCAGAGTCAGGAAATTAGCGAAGTCTCACCCCCGTATCTCGAAAAGCATGTACAGCCTGCGCCTGATCTCTCTCCTGTCATGTTGGTTTACCGTCCCGTATATATTATATACATGTTGGTATTTATATACCATTTGTATTAAAACAGCCTATAAATTATCTACACTTATTATCACATTATTTTTAACACACTATTTTTAACAAAAAAAATGCGTGCAGATGGAAAACCTTGACCTATAAGTTCCAGACCAACATGGGAAAATCCGTCTTATACAACTTTGATATATATGGACTAAAATCGCAAGAAGAGAATCTTAAATAACTAATTAATATATGCTACGTCAACATTATATTATATAAAAGTTGTATAGGACTCTGCCGTTCACTTCTGGAGCATTAATTTGCTTTGTAATTTTTTCCTCATTCATTATTTCCACATGACCTTACTACCGAAGCATTCCTTTCTCAATTCTGGTCGCAATATAATCTTGCAAACCACACTCTTCTCTTATCACATAATTTTTTACCCTGTCAATCAGATCATCCCTAACATAATCCTTAATGACCACATTTCTACAGGATTTATTCTACTTTCGTGCTTCTTTTGCCACAACAAATTTTCACTACCATACATTGAAGTAGAGACTGACACAGCATTTTTAATTTCTATTCGTGCCTTTTTGACATACTCTGACTTTCCACAATATATTATAGAGCCCCGTTTTTTCTATTTCCTGCATTGACTTGTCATTCTATATCCCATCATATCTACTATCTCTGCTAAATACATAGCAAATACAAAAACTCAGGTAATCGCTCGACAACTCCCCTTCTATTATTATTTCACATATCGTTTTACTTTTTCTATTTAAAAAAATATCATTTTCGTCTTACTTGGGTTACGTTCATTTGCTATACTTTAAATGACCTGTTCATTAATGTAACTATCATTAATTTGCCTGGCCGTCGGAAGTGCTTCGTCTCAAAACATCATATTTCAGTTGTTTCAAAATGCATTAATCTGTAATTTTACATTCATATACTTGGATATATCTTAACTTATTCTTTCTATAGGGTCCTTTATTGAAAAAAATAAAAATTTTGTGATATCTTTAATATACGACGAAAAAAATGCAATAATTTTTAGTTTAAATAAACTTGTATTTTTTAGTTTTTTTTTTCTTAAATTTACATGAAATGGACTGTTAAAATAATACCGAATCAAATCTTAACAAATATACACAAAATTTCTTGAGTTTCTATAGAACTTCGTTCAGAGCAAGAAGAGCTTTTGTTTCATCAAACAGTTGCTTTCTTACTGTTTCTTTGGGGTATATCAAACTTGATATAATTATATGGATCAGAGGTATATACGAGTAACAAGGTATAAAATACATCTTCGTTGGTAGCCGCTCTAAAACACTATCTATTATGATGAAATCTGATCGAGTTTCTTGTGCATCTTCAGACAATTGCCCAATAGGTAAAATGGCATAGCAATCAACTACGTTTTCCCCATGAATCATTATTTTGTGGAGAGATGCATAATATACCAATTATAAATATTCACGTACAGTTCGGTTATGCTATATGCACATTCACCGAACTTTTTTGAATTTATAGCCATTCCAGATGACATGGTTTGTAGTAGTATGTACAATCGTTGTATAAGTTCTTTATCTACACATATCGTGTCTGCAGAGCAAGAGTTTTCTGAAATAATCTCCGACCAGTATTTGCGTCAAAAGAGTTTTCGGTGCCTAGTCGAGTTTTATTGATATTGGTCCCTTTTCCTACATAAACTGCTTTTGTACCAGTTTTTTTTTATTTTCGTCTTTGTTTTTTTTTAAATGTAGTAGCAGACCAGTTTTGAAAAGTCAAGTGACATGAAATGTACAGAATCAACTCCATACACCTAATTAAAGCATGCAGTCTATAATGAAATGAACTTTCGTTTACTTGTCGTGTCCTCATTGCTTTCAAGTTATTCATTTGTAGAGAAGTAGCACCATGATCTGTACAAGTAGCACTAGAACTAGTTTCAGTTAAAACTTGTGCCACTTTGTCATCAATCATGGTCATAAATAGGTCATGTGTAACTTAGATTAACTAACCATCCTTATTTATAAGGAAAAGAGACAGGCTTTGTTTTGATTGTTAGTACCAGTACCTACACACTTTGTTTTTTCAGAAGCTTTTTTCAGCACTTCGTTTTTTAGCAAATATAAAATAGAAGAGTGTGGTTTGCAAGATGATGCGGTGACCAGGATTAAGAAAGGAATGCTTCGGTGGTTTGGTCATGTAGAAAGAATGAATGCGGAAAGACTGACAAAGCAAATATATGTTGCAGAAGTGAATGGAAGAGTCGGAAAGGGACGTCCTATGCGGAAGTTTGTCGACCAAATTGGCGATATACTAAAAATGGACCAAATTAAGAGTACCCTTAACCGACGAGCATGTATGCGTAGGTATATGGATGTGGAAGAGGCGAGAAAGGTATGTCAGGATCGTGCTAAATGGAAGTCTGTAGTCTCTGCCTACCCCTCTGGGTGACAGGCGTGAGTGTTTATGTTATGTTTTTTAGCAAATTCTCTTTCAATTAGTACCCTAGCGTACAGTTTTCCTACAATGCTAAGAAGGCAGACGCCACGATAGTTTTAAAGTCCTGCTGTGAACCTTTTTCTTTATAATTGGGACTATCACGGCTTTAAAGCAGTCTCCCGGCACCCGCTTCAATTCTCAACATAAATTAAACAAGTGATACTCGTACAGCAGACCTGCTACCGTTACCACTTCAACTCTTATAATTTCGAGTGATATCCGGTCCACTCTGTCATATCCGGATACCTTACCTGCTTTCATGCTTTTCATTGCTTTCATTATTTCATCTATGCTTATCTTTCTATCTCTTTCATTTTATTTCAGATTTTTTTTTCATTTAATTCAAACGTCTCCTTACTTATAAACACGCGTTCAACGTATTTATTTCATCTGTTTAAACTCAAAATTTCATCATCATTCAGAAAAAAAAAACATTTTCGTTTTGTGTAGCATTCATTCTAGGCTGTTTTGAATTTACTCTGGCAGCATTTATGTGTATACACACATTTTAATATTTGCCTGAAAGCTTTCCGATATTCTTCTGTGGCGGCGCTGTCGTCGCGCCGCAAGCGAAAACATACCGAAGCCTAAATCACGCTATCAACATTCCGAATCATAAACAGCATATATAGAACAACTAAACAACAATCCGGACTATCACACGGAGTATTGGCCGCTCCCCGGGCAGAACACCTTGCCCGGCGGGAGATCTCCCCTTTTCCTTCTACGGCCACAGTGGTGAACAACCGACGTGATCTGATCACGCAACCAAATAACCTTCGGAAACTACAACTTTCAAGCCTTCATCATTATCCTCAAGACCCCTACCATTCACTATTGAGAATCATCTTCTGCAGTCTTCAGTTCCTGCAAGCCAGTCCAACTTGTCTTCATCTCGACTCACCGCAGATTTATAAGGCAGACTTCTTGCACTTGCTCCGGCACATCGTTCTCACCGGCATCACTTGCCAGTGCGTAGTACGGCATGCATTACACATCGGCATATTGCTCGCATCGGTGTCACTTGCTCTTACGCACACAGCATGAATTCCCCACCGGCATTAAAAGGACACACCGGCAATCGGACTGCACTATCGACCTCCGGTCTGAGCAGAGGGGTGATGTGGCGGCGCTGTCGTCGCGCCGCAAGCGAAAACATACCGAAGCCTAAATCACGCTATCAACATTCCGAATCATAAACAGCATATATAGAACATCTCCGAACTATCACACGGAGTGTTGGCCGCTCCCCGGGCAGAACACCTTGCCCGGCGGGAGATCTCCCCTTTTCCTTTCACGGCCACAGTAGTGACCCCGACGTGATGTTATTATAATTATTATCCGTTATTTCTAGCTTCTTCTTTTTAAATACTTCTTTTACTCTTTTATTTAGACGTCTTAAGACTGCCTTTCTTCTTTCAATACCATCATTTGTATCGCTAGAATTACCATCTTTGGTTGCTAATAAATCTAGCTATGCTCTTTTTTTTGCTTCAATTTTCATCCATAACTCATCATACTACCATAAAGTATTATTTTTCCTTTTATTCGTTTTCTCACTTACACATCATACTTCGGCATAGCCATCAAACATCTCTTAACACTATGTCACACATTCTCTAACTCATTAATAGTTCATCATTTATCTCAGTCTAACTCATTTATGCACAATTCATCCAAACCACTTATATTTTCTGAGTCTTTATTTTTCTTTCTCTTTCACACCTTCAGCCTGTAACCGATCCGTTCCTATACGCTGTAACGCAGTGGTAGAGACATATGTCCGAAGCTCCCAACGTCTGAATAGAACATTAAACTCGCCATAAGACCAAGTAATGATCCGTCCCTACATTGGACTTCTGGTAAACCTTTGCAACTATCACTGCGCTCTTCATTCATTCATCTATAACTGTGCATCTATCATGCTTCTACCGTCACCTATACATGTGAATCTTCTAATGACAAAACAAATTGTTCTTCACAAAAATATTGATTTTCACAGATACGGCTTTCACCACTCTCATTTATACTTTCATAACCAAACGATCCTAATATCCTTTCATAACCAATCCTCTTCACATCAATCCTTCCATTAAAATTTCTTAACATAGCAATACTTTCTTTTCCTTTACATTTAATTAACACCATCCTTACCATCAACCAAAACTGCTCTCAGATATAATTAGGCTTAGACATATCTGGGGCGTAAACTCCTGAACAAACAACTTTTTAAACCCACTTCCATTCGTATCTATAGTAGTCTTAGGCTTACACATTCGTACTATATCATACTTTTATCCATACTTTCTGAGAGGATGATACTCCTGGAATGCCCGCTCGGTCTCGTCTCGTAGTGCGCGGTATGCATGCCATGTGTAGTTGCACACTTACCCTTCCGTTTTGTCTCACTTACATGTACAGCTCAATCCACTGTTCGTCCCTGCGGAAGATAAAAAGTGACGGGTGGCGAACCTAATCGCCGGCTTTCCTGCCAGATATTCTTAGCTTCCCTTTTTTGTAATTATTTTATTCGATATTCTTACTCAATTGTAAAACCGATTTATTGATTTTTTTTGCTAAGAAAATTATATTTTAGATAAGATCCAAAAAAATATTCTAAATAAAATAAACACCTAAGATTGGAGAAAATAGAGTGAAAATAGAAGTCGGGTCTTTAAATCTTCAAATTATATCTTTACACCGACATCTGAACCTATTATGTGGAATTTATTTGTGTTATTTTAATCCGGCTTTTACTTTTTAATTAAAAGTTTATTTTTTTATTAAGATTAAGCTTTTATCAGCAAGATACTGCTGTCGATCATCTGTATTGGTTTCCCTCTGTTGCCTCTTACAACACCTACAGGATGACTTAATGATTTTCTTACGCCACCACTAAACGATAAAAGAAAACCGTAGCATAATAAATATCAATAAATGTATTTATGTAAGTAAATGAATCTATACGTAAAAGTACACGTGTAGTAATATTTAAGTAATGATAAGTAAGTAAGTTACGTTTAGGAATAAAGTTCTCTACAAAAAATTTTATTCATCTGAAAGTACGAAAGACTTTCTCCATGTGCTTCAACTAGTTAATGCAAAGTTTTCGTACCAGACATATTTGCACTAATATTTACTTAAAAAGAGCGTCGAATCTTCGCCGAGGTTTCATTCCGACGGTGTAAAATGGTTATGAGAGGAATAAAATAGTTACAGTGAGGGACACTTTTGAACCTCAAGATAAGCACTTAAGAGTTCATTTCACCATCATCGCTCTTTGATATAGACAATCTAGGCATTTGTCGAAGTTGTATATCATTGCAACGACTTCAAAAAGATGAACGTAAAAGTAGGAAATTTCATGAATTTTTAAGCCGTTCCCTTTTGTGGTGGATGCAGGGAAATGATGTGAATGTTCATCGTTAACGGGGTCAGAATCGGTCTATTGATGGCTGTGCCGGCGTGACCCGACCTGGTTCGAATGAATTGTTTCTTAGGAAACTTTCAAGCTAGTCTCAGTCAAATAAAACAAGTTACTTTTTTTGAATTTGCAAACAAAAGGTTTTAAAACCTATCATGTTCAAATTAATCACTACTAAAATGTTTCGATTAAATGATTTTGTTTTGGATTATAATAAATAAAAATTTTATAAAATAATAATGTCTATGGAATTGCTTTGTGATCGTGTGACATTTGATGCATTCGCATTCCGGGTTTACTATGACTCGGTCTGTGCATGCGCCCCCTTTAAAACCATGAGTTAATCTATGGACGCATCTATGAAGATACAGTGATGAGTGGTCGTTTCTGATGCCTCATCGCATATATTATTTTATACTGCATTTTGTGAAGTACTGAAACTGAAACTGCTTTCAGTGGAGTACCCCAAAAATCTACCAAGCCAAGGAATTTGGAGATTCGGTAAGTGTTTTGCTTCTTTTGTTATCACTTTCATGAGATATTTTCCACAGGCATTCCGAATTGTATACAGATTATATTATAGTTAGTGAATAATTTGTTCTCCCGCATATATCAAATAAATTTACAGTCCATTTGATATCTCTCTCTCTCTCTCTCTCTCTTTATTTTACAATCAATATATTTTTTTAGTTTTTCACCGCATTCACCTTATTATTAACAAAACTGTATAGTTGTTTACAAAACTTTTGATATTTAATACAAAGAAAAGAGAGTTAAATTGTAATTACCTCTAATTTCTGTGTCCATTATTTTTATACAAATATATGTCTTACCCAACTAACTTAATTAGCCTTTCGGTTAACAGCCAGCCTTTTACAAAATAGATCCGTTCAACTAGGGTCTTGAACGATATTCAGTCGATGCTTTTAATACAACATAGCAAATATCTTATCATATCAGCGACAGTACGTTAAGGTTGGCTTAGATTTGGGCAACCCTAAAGTCGCATATATATAATACTAGTGATCCTCCCAAGCTTTATACGAAGGATTTCTGGATTTCGACAACAGCTACACCTACCGGGTTCAACTGAGTTTTTAAACCATCCAGTAAACTACTCAAATACACACAAAAATTCACCAAAATCAGTCGATCCATTTTCGAGTTTTTGCGGGACTAACGAACCGCTACTGATTTTATATAAAGAGATAGCACATAGGGCATAATAAGACATTGAATGTATAAAATGCATTGGTTGAAACGTATTAGCTGAATAACATTCAGGCTGCCAGTTAATATTAAAATGCTAGGCTGTTAACTGAAAGCCTAATGAGGCCTTGGCTGGAACACATATAAATAATAACACTAGATGGTCCTTTCCAAACAATTCAATCCAATATTATAAAATTATAATTTCAAGAAGTTTCTGTCTACAGAGAAATCCTTCTCGCTTGAAGGGATAATATATTATGGCATTAAACTTGTCATACTATAATATTAATAAATAAAGTAGATTGCCTTTTTCACGAACACATTAACGAAACGCTTTAAGTTTTAATGTTAGAAGATTAAAATAACAATACGTATGACAAAACTTGCACGTGCTGACGATTATTTTTCGTCAGCGCGTATAAATTTTCGGCGCTCGATACTTTCGTTATGCGAAGGCACGCATGTTGATTCTATGAAGTTCAGAAACCTACCTGAGCAAGCAGTACCGTGGTCTCTGATGATGAACAGTTCTACTACTACACCACGTTCAATGTTTTACTGTATTTACGCAGTCTCATCAACATTATGATTATTATCTTCATTATAATTATTATTAATTTAACTTAGGAAAAGAAGTGCAATTCCTTTTTTTTTTCATAAAAGCAAAGTGACAAACGAACTTAAAATAACCCAGTGGTAAGTTTCTACTGCAGTCCATGGATACTTGCAGCCAACTTCGAACCCAAAAGACTGTAAAATTATGTTGTTTTGATGGGTTTCTTGCTCGTTGTTTCCAGGTACAAAGGATTTTTTCTGTGCCAGTAGTAAATCATAAATGATTTTAAATTCTTGGGTTGTAATATAGATTACAAGAATTGAAAATAGTGATAAATAAAAATAATTCGAATCTATTCTATATATAAATTGTACCACGATTTGAACCATAATTCTTAATTGCTAGTTATTGCAGACTACCATAGCACGAGGAACCACAGATTCTATTCTCATAATTTGAATAAAAATTTAATTTTCAGATAAGTCTTCAGATGCACAATATTGTGTACGAGTGATGAGTTATTTGATGACTTAATAGCGAATTGGCTAAAGGTTCCCGCGGTGCTGAATCCCGCGCAGCACAAGTGTCATTGGTCTGCAATTGGTATTTCCAATTTTTGATGTCAGTTCAAGCGCAATTTATGTATGTAAATACAAGAGATCCTAGTGATAACGTTTTATAAAATCATATATTTATTATTTAGTTCTTTATCTACACAGATAAAATGATATGAAAATAAAAACAACACAATGTAAAACTGCTTTTTTATCACCATCATTATCATTATACACTATCAATATAATTTATCTCATAAGAAGATTCGTCATGTTTATTACGCATGACAAGTGGGTTGACATCCGGAATTTTTTATTATTTTCTGTTGTTGTCAGGAAGATGTTGCTGCAGGTTTCCTACTTCATTTTTCTCTGTTGCTTCTATTACGCCTCCGACAAAAACTCGAATTTAAGGAGAAAATTTATGTCTAACCAATCGGATTCAATAGTCGTAATAAATATTTATTGGCGACTCTTGAACGTTAACAGCAATTTAGCAAAGTCACTATCACGATTTATTGTCAGATAGTGAGGCCTATAAAAATAAATTATTTCTGCCTGAAAGGGTTTTGCAGGGGATGTTGTAAAACGATCTTGTAATGAAATTCAAAAATAAGTTTTCTATCCTCAATCGCTGTAATTGTTGAATTCGCTCGTTCATAGAGCTCCTTGTTAAACTTCAAATATCACGACGAATCAATATTGTATATAACGTAGGCAACTCCCGCCCGGAGTGACAACTTGGGAAGATATGCAAGAAGTTGATGATATACCTCAGTAGAAGTTTATATCCAGCAGTACACTTGTGAACGGCTGTACTGATGATTGTAATAATAATAATATGAAAAGTTGTCGTGTCGAGAGGTGTTAATGGAAAATCCCGAAAAGTTTTATGGCCTCTGAAAGATTTTTGTATATTAACCTACACCTTACCTATATATATATATATATATATATATATTATATATATATATATATATATATATATATACCACAGATTACCTCCTAATAGATACCGCATCATGGAATATTTGTTCTGTTTCGATTTCACCAAATTTCGGGTCGCGGGGGACGTGTCAAAGGCGCTGTGATTGGATAATTCAAGGTTGAACTTAGACTGCTCCGAACCATAGTGATGGGACAGGGCATTTAAGCCCCCGTGGACATAAATTAATTAAACGCGATAAAATCTATAAAATTATATAGTTTTATTCAATGTGTAATGTTCGCGTAAATTTAAGAAATCATTAGATTACATGTATAAATATATATATATATATTTCTTAAAAGGCTTAAATGTTATGTTAGACATCTCCATATCATAATTAGCCCGGCTATCTTCACTTTTAGAATATTGATTTTTCGTCCCGATCTACATAAAACGAGCTTACAGTATCTTGAAGTCCAATTATATTTATATATTATATCCTATAGTTATAGGATCCCAAGCAGATGGCAGCACCCATCCACCAATTGTGGCCGGCTTCACTCGGTCGCTGTGACGTAGGTTTGGGACCCAAAGCTTGTGCAATATGACATGCTGAAGCTCGGCAGCCAGATGTATTCTGTCACAGATCTCTTGTGCTTTCTGAAACAAATATTTACCCACAGTAGCAGACTATGAAGAATGATGATGAGATTCACCATTTAAATATCGGTTGGTATAGGCCTTTTTCCTATACATAGTATGACCAATAGTGTTATCAGGATTTCGGATGACTAAAACATCTAGGAAAGCTAAAGTATTATTTGCTGCTTATGGAGTTAAGGTGGTTTAAATTGCAGTTGCTTTG
Source organism: Parnassius apollo (assembly GCA_907164705.1). Taxonomy (NCBI): domain Eukaryota; kingdom Metazoa; phylum Arthropoda; class Insecta; order Lepidoptera; family Papilionidae; genus Parnassius; species Parnassius apollo. The sequence continues at coordinate 10,963,415 of CAJQZP010000288.1, read as the reverse complement.
TCAGACGGTAAAATTTTGAAAGTTTCGTCTACGTACCGCTTGTAGAATCTTGGATTTATAGGAGCAGTAAGAAGGGTTTCTCTTCAAAATCCTCCGTGATATATGTCGGCGACTATAGGAAATGCAGGTGAGCCCATCGCTACACCATCAACTTGCTTGTAGAACTCTTCCTTCTACAAAAATAGTCAGATGTGAAGCAGTGTTTGAGTAATATTGCATATTCTGCAGGCATGTTGTTGTCTTGTAGCTTCCTAGTTACAATTGAGAAGCAGTCTTCAGTAGGTAGGCATGTGAATAGTGACTGAACATCAAAACTGACCATAGTTTCATTGTCAGCTAGATGTAGGTCTTTTATCTCACTAACAAAATGGTGTGAATCCTTTGTGTGTGTTCGGGTACTTTCGGTGGTGACAGTATTTTCGCCTAGTGTAGCACCTAAAAGTAGTATTATTAATTAAAAAACCATACGGTACGTGTTTCAAATTTAGATGTACTTAATAATAATAATAATAATAGGATATTACTGAAGTTCATGTAACACTAGAATAACATTAATCACATTATAACTTTCACTTGTTTTATGGTTTATAAATCCGTTAAAAATAGTTAAATTTCGTCGTGTAAAATTCGCCTAAATATTGGAATATCACGTTTCAATCAACCACTTAATGCTATTACTTATTGTGTAATTTTCACCATTGGTATTATTTTTTTTAAATGTAAAAGTCCATACTAAAACTGGCAAGTATGGATATGGGATAGCGGAATCCAACAGCCTTCTACGGTTTTTCATAATATCGAGGGTTTACTGCAAAAACCTGCTAAATGACAATTTTTCAAAAAATTTGTTAAATACATGAAGGTACTAAGTTTTTTGAGCTCTATATGCTGGTAAAACCGGCTAAGTGATACGTTAAGCCGTTTAGAATTTATTTCATGGTAAAACCAGTTAAATCAAGCAAAATGGCCTATACTTAATAGCTAAAATAACATAAAGTTCTTTACTAATAAATTTCCATTTAATGTTATCCCGAAAAAAGTTTTAAGTGTTCTTAAATCCTTTCTCTTTTTGATAGGTTACGCAAAATGTTCTCACGAACAATCAGTAAAAAAGTACTAGAAATACATAAACGTATATAATAGAATATACTTGTTTATCATGCCATTAAAACATTACTGCAAAAACCGTCTATATAACTTTAATTGTAAATACTTGTACTAAAATATTCCATTTATCTCGGATCGTTAGCATGTAAAACCGACTAAGCGATTCTAGCTTGTTTATGCAATATACTTCGATTGAATTGTCGTCATGTGACACTATGGAAAAAAAATAACCGCGGTCAACACGTTTTAACAGGTTGCCGATGGCTTAGTTCGCTTGGAGTGTTTACCGCGAAAAAGACCGTGAATGTATCGGGCATAGTATTTAAATTTATTTTTTAGTAATTGTAAGTGTTGTGACAGATTATATTTGTTAAGATGATGTCAAGAGGAAAAAAACTAGTATCTTTAGTGGCCGTAAATTGTGAAAAGGTTTCTGGTAAGTTAAATTTCGAGGTTGTGTTTTCTAACGAAGTTTTATTACAATTTCTGTTCATTTTTTCTTATAGAGTTGTTTATTTTTTAGAAAATGAACAAAGTTCATATGCAGGCCTGGTAGATATTCAAGAAATTCAATCTACATCTTATAACAACGCGGATGCTATAGACTTTCATCATTCACAAATTCATGGTAAAATATTAAGTACTTAATTTATAATAGTACATACTACTATAGACTATTATATTATCACTCGCGTTTGAGATCGATAAAGACGACTTTTTTACATACTTTCTAGTATTCAAATAAACATGGATGGCTTGTGTCAAGGTTTATAAAAATGACAAGTTAAATGCCAACATTAAACGTTTAATTAAACGTTTAAAAAAAGAATAAGATCCAATACTAATCAAAATGCTTAAACTTTATACTGTATTTTTAGATGGTCCGGGTAACGAAACGTTCTTCAATACTCTCATTAAATCTACGGCATGCTGTTCTAAATACCAAAAAGGTAAAAATACTATCTTTTTTCTTAATAAAGTACATGCAAAATTTATAATTTAAGACCTCTTAATCTGAATCTTAACTTAGCATTTGTGTCTCTTTTAGGCGAAGATTCTGATGATAATGTTGAAACAGAATTGGAAAGTTTATTTGGAGATGTTTCCGATGCTGACGACCCAACTTATCGCCTGCCAATTTTCTCTCACCAACTGGAAAACGAAAATTCCAACAATCTTGTAACATTAGAAGATTTACTAGGAAACAAAGAAAATTTTAATGCTGAAAAGTTTGATGTCGAGCACATACAGAACAATATTGAAGTTTTTGACCAAGGTTATGAACAACATCGCGAAATTACAGCTATAATTGAAGATATTTTGGATGAGGTTTTTAAAAAAGCTTGGTTACTTATTGAACCGTTAAAAAGATGGCGAAAATCAGACCCAAGCAGTTGGGCTCGTAATGTAGTTAAGAAAAGACGAGCAGATGGTTTGCTTTATAAATCCAAAGCTAACATCAAACCAGCTAAGGTACCAAAAGAGATAGATTGCTCCAAGTGTCAATTTAAGTGTACTGATGTCTTTGATACTACTGATAGAGATAAGTTTTGTAGATTCTTTTGGAACTTAGATTTTCTGGGCAGAAAGAATTTTATTTTAGCCAATGTTACCATTCAAATGCCAAAAAGAGTTCTCTCTGTGCGTAATCGATGTCGTCCAGAAAAAAAATATACAAAGAAGTGTTTCTTTACTAAACAAAATTTAAAAAAAACAGGTATGTCAGAAATTTTTTTGTAATACTTTAAGTATTTCTCCTGCAGTAATAACTGATGCAATCAATAAACGGAATGACATGAACTGTTTTGATGTAAATGACCAAAGAGGTGCACACGAACCAGTTAATAAAACGAAACCTGACATTATCCAAGGAATAAAAAAAACACATCGAATCATTTCCTTGTATGGAAGCCCATTATAGTAGAAAAGACACCAAACGTAGGTATTTAGATAAAATCTTAATATTCGAAAGATGTATTTATTGTACAAAGATGAGTGTTTAAAAAATGGTTCTGAGCCAGCTTCTGAAATAACATACCGTAGAATATTTTCAAAAGAGTATAATCTGAGTTTTTTCGTGCCCAGGAAAGATCAATGCTTAATATGCACTAATTATGCTAAAGCAGATACAGAGAAAAAAAGAGAACTTGAAGATGACTACCTAGCTCACCAAGAAAGAAAGAAAATTTGCAATCGAGAAAAAGAGAAGGATAAAGTTAGATCAAACACAGATGAGCATTTTAGCTCTGTAACATTTGATTTGCAAGCAGTACTTCAAATACCTGCCAGCGACGTAGGTCTGCTCTATTATTCAAGAAAGTTGTGTGTATACAACCTCACAATCTACGAAGCAGCTCTACCCAATAATGCCTTTTGTTTTACATGGTCAGAGGTAAATGGAAGGAAAGGCAGTTCTGAACCATATTATTACACTACCTTTTAAATTGTGTCTGTGATAATGTTACAGAAATTAGCTTATTTTCAGACACTTGTGGTGGCCAAAACCGAAACCAATTTGTGGCTGCTTTGCTTCTTTGGGCAGTCCAAAAAATTGACCACCTTAAAGTCATAGAACAAAAGTTTTTAGAATCTGGGCACACGCAAATGGAAGCAGATTCTATGCACAGTAGTATAGAATTTGCAAAAAAAAATACCTCTGTTTTTTCCATGATGGAATGGATTTCTATTTTCAAACGTGCTAGACGCAGGCAAAGTATTAAAATTGATGGTAAGAAAATGACAAGAGAACAGGTGAGATTATGAAAAATAGAACGAAAGATGAGAAAGGAAAACAAGTTCAATGGTTGAAGATAAAGCGGATAAAATATGTTAAAGGGGAGGACAGAAAAATTTATTTCAACTATGACATGAGCGACGAATTTAACGTAATGGATATTGGAGACAATCCATCAACTTTCCAATTAGATGGCGCGCAGAATCACAACTATTCAACAAGGAAGAAGAAACGACTTACTGAAAATGATTTACCTGTAAGTTATCGATTTCCAGATCAATTAAACTGCCTTTATAAAGAGCCACTTAAAATAAGCGCGGCCAAGAAAAAAGATCTTTTAAATCTATGTAGGAAAGGCATCATACCAGAGGAAGTTCACGGTTGGTTTGAAAATTTAAATGTTGACAGTCAAGCTATTGATAAATTGCCAGAACCAGCAGTAGATGAAACTGTAAGTGGAGAAGAAGAGTGATTTCTTAATAATTAAGATATTTGTTAAATTTAATGAAAATACTATAGTAGTTACACTCCACACTCTTCTTCTCCACTTTCAAACTGATTCTATTATAATTTTTATTAGTCAATAAAAATAATATTGTGAATTTAACCTCTTATTTTACAACACTTTTATCCTAAAAGTTAAAAAACATTTACAGGTAAAACCAACTTACTTTTTTCTTTCATAGCTTACACAATAAATTATTTCTTTTATGATTGTTTCAGTATTTAAAACGTAGTTATTTATTATCAGTTACCCATCATTAATCACAAACCATATAAAACATCAATTATCTCGGTAAAACTGCATTTTAGCAATTGACATGTAAAACCGACTAACTGCACGCCTTTACTTGAAAAAATCCTTATTTCAAGATTTCTGTCACACATATTTATTCAGACTTCACATAAACATAATCTTATATAAATATTCTAACATATGACTACTAATGTATGTAAGACCTACCAAAATTTTAGTGATTAAATTAGGTGTAAACTTTTAGAACTCTTTAACTCAAAACTAACTTCGCTGAACTTAGCTGGTTTTTGCAGTAAACCCTCGATATGAAGATTGTCTTCTGTGAAGTGTCTTGAGCATAGCACACTATTTTTGGTGAGAAACCATTGGTCCCCTCGACATGTAGCCTCGATCCACATCTTTCCCTTTCGGGGCATTTAGGAAACCTATAACATATAGGTACCACAATTATACGCCACTATTTGTAAAAAATAATGACTACAAAAGAAAGGTAAACGATGACCAAACAAATATCGACTTATAAATCACAACACTATCGATACACGTGCTGTCGTTAGACAAAGACAACTATTTTAATTTACGTAAGGAGTGAAAGGGACATATTAAAAAGACATTAACGGTGCTCAAATGATATCACTTTGCAACATTTAATACCAGTGTAAGTTGAACTCTGGTGCATTTGAAATAGGTTAACGTGATAAGAATAAATATTATGATGAAATATTATGCCATCTTTTTGATAACTGGATGTCTTAGCTGACTTGCCACACCATTTCACTGCATAGGAAGCCGTTTGTAATATATTTTGGATACCAAAATAATTTTTAAATTTTCAAAAACTCGGACGTGCCTACGGGTCACAAACTTGGTCGACAATAACAGCGTGATTCTTAGCGTCACTTCATATGCTAGCTACAGCAAGTATGTGTTGCGCGCGTTTGTGGCACTGTATGCGGAATCTATTAGGAGATAATCTGTGATAAATACACAGCACAACTAGGTGTAAAATAGTTTGACCGGATGTCAAACTATTGATAGACGTTGCGCAACGTTTGCTACTGAGATCCTTAATTCGCCTGCCAAGCGTTATAATTAAGGTAAATCATCCCTGCGGATGTGGACTCCCTCTGTTTCATTTTTATTTAGACATAGCTCCAATTCTTTGAATGGAATACTTTTCACACAATGTTATTTACAAATAATTCTTATTGAAAGTATTGTTTGCCTATGACTATGGACCTGGGATCCTCAAGAAAGTCAACGGGACTTTTTTTTAAGTAAAATTATGCAATAATAATACAAATGTACAACATAGTAATTACTTAAATATCAAAAAATTTAAAAAAGGATCTGAAGTGCAACAGATGTATTTCACATACTTTATCCGTCAAAAATAGTAATAACAGCCAATTACATAAAAAGGATACCATATTGTTTTACTTTTACAGCTTAAAAAGCGTTTCAAACTTTGTTATAAAATATTGATTCAATGAAGTCGAGTACCAGGCATTGTGCATAATAAATGTCATGGTTTTAGTCCTGAAAACTTAAGCACTGTATTAGGTTTCCCGTCAAAACTGATCATCCAATGCACTTACTTCGTATTTTCTATTATTACCGTTGACATTTCTCAAAGGTCACAGGGCACAGTTTGATAAAAAATTAAAAGTAATTAAAACAAATTCTATTTAAAATCCAGCAAGCTAACAGAAACAGTACATTTTTGAATATCATCTCAATAGATTTACAAGACAATCTAAGGCACCTGAAGATCTGTCTGAGGTAGCATTATATCCACTCCGATAGCTAGTATCTCTAGCGTTGAGGGTTTTACTTTGAATCAACTGTAATATTTTTTTAATTATTTTTTAATTATTTTTTTTTTTTGCTTGTGGCTCGGGTTAACGATGCACTTACGAGCTTAAAACTATGTGTTATTTTACTAAAATGAAACACTTCTAATTTATTTATTTTATCTTTGGCTGTAAAGAAGGTATTTAAAGTTTCCTTTTTAGTTAGACAAACCTTATTTTAACCAAAATTGAATAATATGTTTATGTATCTTGAAAAAAAAAAGAATTAAATAATTGAATTCTTGTACATTTTGAAATTAAAGGGTCAGTGTAGGTATTTTTCTGCATATTTTGTAAATGCAAGCACAAATACGATTATATAATATTCTTATTATACATCAATAATATAATATAAAAAATTTCGTGCTTATGAAAGTTGTAAACGGGATATAATTATAATAAGAGTAAAGTTTGTATTGCAAAATTTTTATGATAATGTTTATTTTCTTAAAATATAAATTTTGAATATGCAAGTATTATTAAGAATTATATAATATTATAGATAGATCCGGAACTACGTCTGGATGACCTTTTCGTGTATATAAAATGCATTTCGTATAATATAATAAAATTATATAATAAAAAGGTACAAGATATTTATAGCATAATAGTGTGTGCAATAAAAATTAGCTAAGTCTTTCACTTTTATATTATAAAAATGCTCTGTTTACTTAGTTTGATATTAAAAAAAACTCTATGTTTTAATTAAAAAAGATACTATCGCACTAGAAATTTATCCTTTTCATATGCATAAGTTTTATATGACGGGAAAACATCCAGACATGGAATAATTATTTGGCGGTTTGTAGCGCCAACGTTAAACTTCTTGCTTTTAAGTAATAAATTCGTCATTGTAATTTTAGTTACCACAATTATAACATTACTTATTATTAAAGTAACAATTTTTTTGCATTATATATACTTTAGAAAAAATAAGTCACAAAAAGAAAGGAAGAAAAAAAAGAGGAAATAAAATGGGTTTGTGTTTAAAGAAATTTATTTTCTAAAATAAATTACAAAGTTTCACATATGAAACAACATAAAACTAGTAAAACTAATTTGAGGATGGAGAAATCTGTTACAATATTTTCAAGTCTATATAAAAAAAAGTGACATGTACAATTTGTATTCATGTAACGTTTATATGCTGTTGGTGTTCCAAATAAAATAAAATAATATATATATATATATATATATATATATATATATATATATATATGTTTTTAATGAATACACCTCTGACATTTCGACAAAAGCCATTTACAGGTATTCACATATGGTTATTTAAATGTAAAGAAGCCATGATAACAGTAACAATAAACAAAGTAAATCCCCGAAGATGAGGAGAAAATTTGAGAGTATTTAAGAATTTGTTGCACCCTCGGCGCGGGGGCCAAAGAACTCCAACGCAAACAATCTACTTACATTATGAGGCTTGGTACGGAATAATTCTAATTCGCCGTTATTTATTGACAATTTGTCAAAAAAGTTACTTGCACGAATAATAAATGTATTGCGGCGGTAGTTAGTATTGACTCTAGGAATAGCTAGTGGTTGAGTACGTCTAGTTGGTAATCTACGCGGAACCCAGACGCTTACCTTTTCCAGCAAAGCAGGGCAATCAATGATGCCTGCGACAATTTTTAATAGATACGTAATATCGAAGAGTTGCCGTCTTTTTTTTAAAGGTAAGAAGTGGTATCTATTGCATCACGTTTCATAACCATGGTCCAACTGCTTACACTTGTATTGTAGATATCTGAAGAACCTTTTTTGTATGGACTCAACACGGGAAGTATACACGTTATATTGTGGATTCCAGACCACAGAGGCATACTCAAGGATACAGCGCACATAAGCACAATAAAGTACTTTAATCAGTTTAATAGATTTAAATTCACATGTAGACCTTATAATGAAACCAAGAGACTTGGAGGCCTTTTTCACTTCGTAATCAATGTGATTATCAAATAGAAGTTTAGAATCTTGAATGAGACCCAGGTCTTTCATAGATTTAACTTTGTTAAGTGACTTATTATTGATTTTATACTGGTAATTAATAGGGTTAAATTTACGAGAAAAGGTGATAGCAAAACACTTGGAAACATTCAAATCAAGCTTATTTTGAGTACAGTATTGCACAAAATTATTCAGATCGGACTGAAGGCGATCACAGTCACCAGAGCTGTTAGTGGCCATAAAGATCTTAGTGTCGTCTGCGTATAATAAGACTCTGGCATGTTTGAAACATAACGCAATGTCGTTAATGAATATAACAAAAAAGCAAAGGCCCTAATAAAGAGCCTTGAGGTACGCCAGAAGGAATTGTTATCCACGCAGAAGTAAAACCATTTATTGCAACAAAAAAAAGAACACCATCTAAATAAATTACCATGTATACCGTCTTTGTACAGTTTCTCAAGGAGCAGCAAGTGATCTATACGATCAAAAGCTTTACTGAAATCAGTAAAAATACAATCGACCTGTAGCCCTGAATCCATTTTTGAAGAGGTGTATTCATTAAAAACTAAAAGATTTGATACAGTCGACCTCTGCCTTAAAAGCCATGTTATTCAGGAGTAAAAGAAGACTGCAGTGTAGCATATATCTGTCGGTAGACAACTTTCTCAAATATTTTGGCAAATATACAAAACTTGGATATAGGCCTATAATTTTTTACATTAGAACGGTCACTGCTTTTATGTACGGGCGTTACAAATGCTGATTTCCAGGTCGATGGCACTATACCTTCTTTTAAAGAACGCTTGAAAATAATACATAGAGGCGTAACCAAGCTATTTACGTACTGCCTTATAAAAAAAGGTGTTAGGCTATCAGGCCCAGCGCCTTTATTCATGTTAGTAATTTTCAGTAATATTTCAACCTCCTTCGGATTTATATTTATGTCACCAATATTAAAATTATCTGAGCACTGATTATCAAGATTAGGTATACGGCTATTAGCGTCGAAAACGAGAAAAGTTGATTGAAAGTATTCTGAAAATAAAATACATACCGATTGTCCAGTATTACCAGATTGGTCCTCATATGTCATAACAGATGGTAGTGCCTGGGAGGGCCCTTTCAGCGACTTTGTGTAAGACCAAAAAAGACGTGGGTTATTTACTACCGAGTTTTCTACTTTACTTATGTATGACTGATAACACTCACTTTCTAATATTACGGCTCTTTCTCTCAGAAATGAGTATGTTTCGTAATCGTACCGGTTACCATATATTTTATACTTTTTAAAATATTTGCATTTTTCTTTTAAAACCTTTTTTAATCGGCGTTGTACCAAATAGGAAATGAGCTACTACAGGTAATTTTGTGAGGTATAAATTCGTCACGAAGATCGGTCAGAATACGATAAAAATTATGAACACTGTCGTCAATAGAACCGCTCGATAATAAGAAATTCCAATCTGTTTTCGACAAGTTTGAATTAATTTCTACATAATTTCCTTCTTTGTAATTGAAAACGGTTCTCTTATTGACAGTCAGAAAACTAGGTATGTCTAAATTTAATTCGATGCAAATTGATCTATGGTGTGAATCCTCTGAGACAAAGGGGTGGTCACTGGGTAGTACATTTACATGGTTATTGCAAAAGACAAGATCCAGTAGCCTATCGTTGCTATTTCGTGTGTATTATTATATTATATTGGTCGAGATTACATTCATTAATTATGTCCAAAACAATTTGCCTGACTTTCGTTTAAAACATCTATTGGCCCTAACTGACCGCTTACCATTAAGATCCAGCTGATATTTGGCATATTAAAATCTCTCAAGATCATAAAAAGGTCGTTGGGTGCAGAGTGAAAGTTATCCCCAGGCTTACTCGCGAAGTTATCGAGTTATGTATGTATTCATTGAATAGACGCCTCCATCCTTACATAAATAAATAGTGCAAATATGTAATGCGAGAAGGCCGGCTTTGGTGTGGAGTGTCACGGAGACCCAAATATCTTCGGCGGAGGAGTGCCAAGCCGGGCAGCCGGTGGCGGCGAGCTCGCGGCGCACGGCCACCAGCACGCCGCCGCCGTACTGCTGCCCGGTGAAGCGGTAGTCGCGGTCACGCCGCCACACTATATACCGTTCATCAAAAAGTTCACTATCATTAATGCCATCTAATAGCCAAGTCTCCGTTATTGATATAATATCAAAACTGCTTAAGGCCACATTTCTCTTAAATAAGCTTGTGTTTAGTGCGCAGTCCCCAAGCATTTTGATGAAAAATATTAATAGCGAATTTTAGAGTACACAATCGTTATATTATATATAAAATTGGTTCTTATTTTGGTCTGGAATTCACAACAATCACCACTGCAAAGCGGCATTGTTTTACGAAAGCGAGTTGCAAGTAGAGCAATCAACAAAACGACGGCAAAAGCAAAGTTAAATAAGCGAGAACGGTAGTATCTCGTAGATATCGACAACACGCAAACATTGAGTAACATTTTAAAAGCAAAATATGAGGTAAAAATAATATGTTCCACCAGTACATGCGAGTGCAGAGAAATTCTACCTCTAATTACATGCAGTTACGATAGCTATTATCAGAAGTGCTGTCACTAATGACCGCCGCCTACATGTAGTTAGTAATAGCGATAAGCAATACAAAAGAGTCAGGGCTTCCCGCGTCGTGGGCGCAACAATCACAATATTTACACAAGTTGAAATAATATAATCTCGAGCAATATATCGTACAAGCATTTAGTAAATTGAAATATACGCACTTTATGAATTTTATGAAAATTTTATAAGATCTTTTTCTGATTTTATGCGGAACGTCGGTGATGTGTCGGATTTTCGGGCTAGAATCTTGCAATGTTTTATCCACATATATTTGAAGTTTTTTGTTTTCGCCAGATCCTTCGCCTTCTTAAGAAGAGCTTTATTAAATAGCGTGAGATGGTCGTTGACGTAAATATGGCCTTCGTCGGCGTATCCCAGTTGAGAAACTTTGAGTTCCTTATGCTTACGCGCAGATGCTACAAACTCTTCCTTGCAGTAACGATTGCTGAGCGCCATGATTATGGACTTTTGAGACTCTGCTTTGAGGCTGGGGACTCGGGAAATATAATTGATGTCTTCTTTACGTATAGAGATAACTTTACTGATATTATATTATACGATATGATATTGATATTAACTTTTTGGATAACTTTACTGATATTATCCACAATATCGTATAAGTTCTCGCACTTTTTCATTGGAATCCCTTTTATTTCCACATTATTGGCCCGCGCCCATTGTTCCTTATCCTTTAGATCTTCTTTGAACTTATTAAGATCAGCTCCCAAAATGTGGATCAAATTGGTGTGTTCCTCAACTTGCGAAATTCTGGATTCCAGGGACTTCACTGTCACCGACAACTGGCTTATAGTTTGGTGAGCAAATTCAACTGAGCTCTTAAGATTCGATATTTCAAGCTTAATAGTCTTTACATCTTCAATAAGTGACGCCAAGGGTACAAGTTGCTGCGTAATATTCACTAGGGTGGCCTGCATTTCTTCCAATTGCACTGCTATCCCAGGATTATTGTAAGATGTTGATGCAGAAGACTGGGCATTTTTGCAGTCAATACAGCGCCAGGTGGATCTTCTTTCCCCAAGTTTACGAAAATTGGTCTCTGTAATACCAGCACAGGCGAAGTCAAACTGGCGTTTACATAACTTACATAAAGGGCCGTCAGACACTTTATTCCCACAAGGTGTACAAGAGAACATTTCCGCTTAAGATTATTAAACTTAGTAAATCGGCCCCAGAGTTGACTCTCACTGGTGTAGGATTTACTGGTAAACAATCGAGCGCGTGCACCTTTTACCGCGTTCCGATGAGCGCGTGTACCCTTTACCGCGTTCTGACGATGACTCGCAACATATATATATATATATATATATATAGTATATATAAAGCTTAAAGAAGAGCACCCTTAACCGATGAGCATTTATACGTAGATATATGGATGTAAAGGAGATAAAAGACGTGACAGGTTCATGCCCAATGGAAGTCCGTGGTGCTTTCCCGTCTATAGAACATACGTTAGTGTTCATGTGTGTATAAAAAAATATTGGATCACAGCGACGAAATAATCACCGACTCATCTCATACTTCAGTAATATTGCTACAGCACTGTTATCCTTTCGGTTCCCAAACCTACGATCAGTTATAAAGCATCCTATCTTTATTTGTCCAAGCAAACCGATTCGCTTCCAGCATGTTCGTGCCATTATTCGTATAAATATTTGCATTTAAAACACAACACATATCATGCTATTAACGTCACAGAATGCTCATTGCTACGCAATTTACTTTTGACAGCGTGATATCGCTACGTCAATATTATCAATACCACACAAGATCTTGTAACAAATGCTTGGATTTTTTATAACATTGTCCATAGAGATGTTATACTTTTTAAAAACTATTATTTTATTACACAACATGTTAGTAAGCGTGGGTTTAATTTTGGGACTGAATTATAAGCCACTCGTACTTCAGACCAAATTTTAATCACGACTGTCAGTATTAACGTGGTCGCCATTTGTGCAGGACAGGATTATCGTGCACCATTGTGTTAAATTTAGGAGAATTTACTCTCAGAAAAATTCAATAACTGATTTTGAATTGACCCGAGATTTTAATATGGGAACTCAGGCCGGTGAGGTTTTTTTAAGCTAGTACCACCTAATAGAATGAGCTGAAATTTTGTAAACACTTTTACTATGTACTATTGGCTACAAGGTCTAGTATCATTATGAATTCTTTCAAAACGCCCGTCGCTACGATGTTTTTTTACAACCCCTTAAAATGAATCTCAAAAGAAAAGTTTGGCAAACTCAATATGTAACATCGTTTTAATTTCAATGTAGTAGATGTCCCAAAATAGCGGACGGCCCTCAAATCTAGTTGTTAGTTCTTTAATTTTATTTTATAACTTATTTCTATAAGCCAGTGTTCACTGCCAACAGAATGTAAGTTGTGATTTAATCGTAGATGATAATCACGCCGGGCACTAGATATCACCTCGTGGCCGTTAATTACGTGATTGCTCGGGATAATATATTAAGTTATATATAACAGGAATTAAATTTACCTACCGCGAAGCTCGTACTCACAATCACTAATCGGCGTTATTTATAAATATTGTGGTGTGTAATGTTGTATGTGTTATTGTATGTCTATGATAGTGTATAGCCCCAAAACACTAGCGATTTTAGTATTTAAAACTAATTAAATTGATAATGCGGACAAGCACAGCAAGGTGCAACAGCGGGCGCGGATTAGCGAAGACTGTCTTGCACTAATGAGAATGACCCTTTTCCTTTTTTGAAGTTGAATTGGAGTGACAATTTTACACACACCACCGCCATGTATGATAAATATGAATAGATTAAATCAAGCGCATGTTTGGCGCGACTATACTCCCGGCACTGACAGGTCCCCTTTCAAAATATTTTAAGAGTAACTTATTATTAATTACATCATCATCATCATCATCATTACAGCCCTTTACAAGTCCACTGCTGAACATAGGCCTCCCCCAAGGTATGCCACAAAGTACGGTCCTGAGCCACCTGCATCCATCGACTTCCTGCATGTCTTACCAGGTCGTCACTCCATCTAGTGGGGGGTCGCCCTACACTTCGTCTACCGGTACGAGGCTGCCATTTGAGAACCATTTTTCCCCAATGCAGTCGGTTCTTCGAGCTATATGGCCGGCCCATTGCCACTTCAGCTTACTAATCTTTTTTGGCTATGTCGGTCACTCTGGTTCTAGTGCGGATATCCTCATTTTTAAGTTTATCACGCAAAGAAACTCCGAGCATAGCCCTCTCCATAGCTCGCTGAGCGACTTTGAGCGTCCTCATACGGCCAGCAGTAAAGGACCACGTCTCAGTTCCATATGTCATCACTGGCAACACGCACTGGTTGTACAACTTAGTTTTCAGGTTTTGAGGTATACCTGGCGAGAAAATGTGTCGTCATTTCCCGAACGCTGCCCAGCCGAGTTGAATCCGTCGATTGACCTCTCGGTCGAAGTTGGACTTACCTAGTCGGACTATTTGTCCCAGGTAAACGTACTCGACAACAACTTCGAGCATAGTGTTCCCAACAACTACCGTCATAGGTGAGACATGGACATTAAACATGATCTTTGTTTTGTCCATGTTCATCTTAAGACCTATCCGTTGGGAGACACCATTGAGGTCATTGAGCATAGTGCTAAGGTCCTCCAGCGATTCTGCCATAAGGACTATATCGTCGGCAAATCGAAGGTGAGTGATGTACTCGCTATTGATGTTAATACCGTATACTTTCCAGTCCAGTAGCTTGAAAACGTCTTCCAATGCAGTGGTGAAGAGTTTCGGGGATATAACATCACCCTGTCTTACACCTCTCTGCAGTTGGATAGGTTTCGAGCTCTGATTCTGTACTCGGATAGCCATCGTAGCCCTACTGTACAAACACTTCAGCACTTCGATATACCGACAGTCAACTTGGCACCGCTGAAGGGACTGTAGCACCGCCCAAATTTCGACGGAATCAAAGGCCTTCTCATAGTTCACATACGCCAGACAAAGTGGCAGATTGTATTCTTCGGTCTTCTGTACAATCTGCCGCAGGGTATGTATGTGGTCTATGGTATTGAAGCCTTTTCGGAAACCAGCTTGTTCGGGAGGCTGGAAGTCGTCGAGTCTGCTGGATGGTAAAATAGTAAACAAAAATTTATCACACGTCGGCAACCATTGCATGCCAAGAATTTTAAGAGACTCATCCTTTGTAAGGTCAATTGGTTGAGCTAACCGATGCGATTCGGGAACATTTTCTAGTAACTCATGGGAGTTAGTGAACCACTTTACTAATTCGAAGCCACCCGATGCAAACAATTTGATGAGCTGTTGTAATGCGTCTAGCGCAACATCTTTATTGGGAAAAGAGCAGGCTATATCGTCAACGTACAGTTGGATAGTAGCAAGTTGCGCAGTGCGGATAAAATTAGTTTCCTCGCGTTTAGCTAATTCATGAATGGTTCGGATGGCTATGAAGGGACTAGATCGTAAACCAAAGCATACGCGTTGGAAAGCGAAATATCTTTTTTTTTTTTTTTTTTATAGAATAGGGTGACAAACGAGCACACAGTCCACCTGATGATAAGTGGTTGCTGCGGCCCATAGACATCTACATCTATCCTTCATTAAAAATCAAAATGCAGATGCGTTGTCACCCGTGAGGACTTAGATGGAATGCCTCGTTTCCAGTAAAAAGGGTCTCCGGTTCTCTACACTCACCATACGAAATACAGCAGCATTAAGCTACTATTTCACGCTGGTATTCTGTGAGAGCGTGGTCCTTCCCCGGTCGAGCCGACCCATTCGTGCTACAACTATACTACTAATATAACTGCAGCATGGCTCTACGCGGTTCTCTAAAGCGGTATATTATTTGTTGATAAGGTCAATCTTCCTCACGAATTACAATTTGTAAATACATTTGACGTATATCAGCAGTTGCGGTGATTTCGAAAAGGTGAAAGTTTAATAAGATTTGAAATAAATTACACAGTAGCGGCGGTCCGACGTGTAAAATATCATTTAACGATACTCCAGAGTCGTGGTGAGTGCTTGCGTCAAGGACAATGCGCAGTTTGGAAGTAAGCTTATCCTCGCGGATCACCTCATGGTGCGGTATAATGTAACCCGTGCTATAATTTTGCGGTTCCAGAATTTCTTTAAGATAACCCTTAGGTACTCACGGATGATTTCATCATATTGCAATTAAATGCTGGATTTTTATGAAATTTGCGTTCTAAATGAAGGAAACATTTACGAGCCGTTTGTAGCGAATCTCCTAAGAGAATAGTTTCATCCTTGAAAGGTAAACCTACAACAAAGCGCCCAGTCTCCTCACCTTGAGTAGTGACAGAATAAAACTCCTCGCAATATCTGTCTTGTTCGGAGAGAATCGGGGCATCGCTGAGGTCCTGTATTTCAAAAAACTTGCTTAACTGGTCGTGAATTGAATGCGGGGAGGAAACGCTGGACAGATAAGAGTGAGATACGTCAATGGAGTCGTTGACTTTAACCTGCGCGTCTCCCGTGACTACGTAGCCTAATGTCGTAAAAAACGCAGAGGGTTGTTGCGGGGGTCGAGTTACTTTAACGGGCAGCAACAGCTCAATAAATAATTTTGCCCGAGAAGTATCTCGATTTCTGATGGCTTAGAGAATTCTTCATCAGCCAGCGGTGGGCATTTAACATAGTCTAGCGATATGGTATTAATGAGAGCGGTAGGTAAATTACCCGTAATTTGACTTAAAATCAAACCTTCAATAGCGTGCTTTGGAGGGATTTTTTACGGCTAAATAAGTTTATGTTCACCTTTCCCTTTGCAAGACTCGAATGGTCGCCTAATCTTTTTATGATAGATTTGCGATTTAATTTTTTAATATTCAGCCTTAATTTGCGGTAACATGCGGTCGTGATAAAATTATTTTGCGAACCTGGATCAATGATGCACCTACAAGTAACCATGTTGTTATGGCGGTCGAGCACATTAACTTGCGCAGTACCTAATATTGTGGCTTTGAAATAAGACATAGTTTGTTGTCTGCGCCGTCAGCCGACAGAAAGGCCACCGGATGAATCCTTAATCTCTGGCTGTCGCGCTGAAGCGGGAGAGCGCGGGCGCGTTGCAACCGTGTCGGGATTTGTAACATTTTGAAAATCCTTATCTCGATTATTGATATAATTTAATTTTTGCAAATGAATTAACGAATGATGGCGTGACCCACATATACAACAAACATTAGTGCTTTTGCATGCGTTCCAAATATGCTTAGAACTGAGACAATTTGTGCATAAACGATTTTCTTTCACAAATTTATGACGTTGCTCGGGTGACAAATTAATGAATTCGCGACATTTATAAATATGGTCGTGCGATTTATTACAAAGTCTACATGTCGATGTAACGTCATTAGAATTCGCTGTAATAAAAGAATGCGAGATCTTAGGAATGGAAGGCAACTTGAGTTTATCACTTTCTTTCGTCGACACTTTGTATGCGTGTGCGTTTACGTGCTGCATTATTTTGACTTGACCTTTTACAAAATTAATAAAGCTGTCATAAGTAGGTATGTCCACGTCTCGGACAGACATTTCAAATGCCTTCGAAGTGTCGCGATCTAAGCGCTTGAGCGCAAAATGAATAAACACGTAATCACAAAGATTTGGTATATTTAATTCTTTAAGAGCGGCGATTGATGCGGTGTTTTTATCAACAAATGCTTCCAATTGAGTTGAAGTTGTGGGATTAGGTAAAACTTTCATCTCTAATATTGAATCGAGAAAAGTGCTCGCGAGGTAACGCTTGTCCTGATATTTTTTTATTAAAGCATCCCATATAGTATCGTAATTATCAGCGGTGGGGTTAATGCCCGAAAATACATGTTGCGCTTTGCCTTTAAGTTTGCTAACTAGATAATAGATTTTTTCTGAGTTCGTTAACTCAGTATTAGAATTAATTGTCGAATGAAATGTTTCATAAAAGAGGCTCCATTTGGAAGGGTCTCCGTGGAACTCCGGAATTTCTATGGGAGGCAACTTAGGTAACGCGATTTTAGGCTTGGGATCATTCATCGCTTGCGGTTTGCATAATTTATTCTTAATACGTCTAACATGGCAGTACAAGTCTTCAAAACTACACCAGGAGTTGAACTCAGTAGCAAATTCGGGATCTAGTTCTATTTTTATGGAACTAATGTCATGGATGCACTTGTGATATTCACTCCTGATATCATCGATGGTTTTGCACTGTGATATAAACATATCCTGAATAGCGGCATCGTTGGTTGTTTTTGAAAGATCGAAAATACGTTGCATGCGAGTAAAATAACCATCACGGCATGTTTCCTTAATAAGTAATTCTTTATTCAAAGATTTTGCGAATGGCTACCATATCCTTTTTGAAGTTGAATTGGAGTGACAATTTTACACACACCACCGCCATCTATGATAAATATGAATAGATTAATTCAAGCCCATGTTCGGCGCGACTAGATGGTATGTAGGTCACTCAAGATGTTTTGAGATGCTCAAAATTTAAAAATGGAACGAACCTGTGTTATATGTTTCTAAAAAGCAAATTTATTTAAAAATAGAACTCCATAAACCA
This sequence comes from Parnassius apollo, assembly GCA_907164705.1. Taxonomy (NCBI): domain Eukaryota; kingdom Metazoa; phylum Arthropoda; class Insecta; order Lepidoptera; family Papilionidae; genus Parnassius; species Parnassius apollo. The sequence goes on along the minus strand of CAJQZP010000288.1, from coordinate 10,944,778 downwards.
ATGGCTCAATATTAAAAAATGAAGTTCTATTAATTTTCCTGCAACGCTTCCCGCGCTTTTCATTTAAAACTAAATATTAAAAATACTAGCTCAAATGGCTTAGCATGATCCTCCGTTATGCCGATAATTTTGAAATAAATATATGGCAAAGTAGAGGATTTATGTCAAGCACTGTGTTAGATGAAAACACGATTCCGTGAAATTTTCTAGATAGAAAAAAATCCAAAGTTACCTCCAAACTGAACAATAAACCGGCATATTCATAAAAAAAACTTTAAATTAGATCATGAAACTTTGCATACTAACTGAACTAACTATAAAGCAGGGCTTATATTTTTATTTTTTTTATTACAATTACTTCACTGTAAAAGAAATTACCTAAACTATCGGCGTCTTGAAGCTTGTTTCCTATCGTCCGATCATTCTGTATCAGTCTCGCTTCGGCTTTCGAACAAGAAAGCTGTGTCGCTTAGGATCAGAATACATAATATTACGCAACAGGATGACATAAAATTAAAATGGAAAATAACCGTAAAAAAAAAAGAAGCAACTGAGTTGGCGTAAAGAAACAGGTATAAATATGATAAACCTAATGAAATAAGTATCTAACGACCTATCTACTTACAGTATTAGTGACTACAAACATGTCGGTATATAGCATACGACGCGCGGCGAAGTGGGGGCGAAATTAGATTTTGAACTGAGTTACTATAGCCCCTTAACCGTGAGCATTTGCGCGCTATGATCTATTATGATTTTAAATTTAGTTTTACCGTACAATTAAGTTTACAACGGTTACAATTACTATTTGGGGACTCAGCTCCATCACGCACAACAACTTTTAGGTGATTTTCTGAATTCAAAAGTGGTAAAATTAAACTTAAAGATGACCAAAGAACCAGGGTGCCGCAAACAGCAGTAACAGCGGAAAATGTATGGTCTACTGAAACATTGGTGAAAGAAGACACACGAATCATAAAGACATAAAGAAATAAAGAAGAAAATCATATATAAGTACATCGAAAAGATTGTAGGCATTAGTTCGGAGAGCATTTATATTACCGTACATCAATATCTTGGAGTAAGGAGGCTTTGTTGTCGATGTTTCCCTCATTTGCTTGTAAGCAAAAAAGAGATTGGTGCCATGAAATGCATCTACCTTTTAAAAACTAGGCTTCTAGACGTATTTCAGAAATTATTTCTGGTGTCGAATCATGAATCTATCAATATGATCTGGAAAAAAGCAATCATCGGTATGGGTCTACTCAAAAGGACAGTTACCGACAAAACTGCAAAGACCTCGCAACGTCGGCGAAAAAATTGTGCCTAGTTTTTTTTCGCGGAGAGGACGTATGTCGACTTCGATGCTAAGAAATTGTATGTCAGTCAACTCTGAATGGTATATTACAGTTGAATTACCCAAAGCCTTTCAAGCTGTGCGGGAGAGAAGACAAAGACCGGCTTTCGGGGAATCATGCTGCATCCCGATAACGCCTCTTTACATACCTCCCTCAGAACAGAAGCTTTTATTGAGGAATCTTGTGTTGAAACTCTAAGTCACCCACTCTACAGCTCTGACTTAGCGCCTTGTGATTTTTTTGTTCCCAAGAATCACAGAAAAAAATAAAAAGTTTTTTCAAGTGCCGAAGAAGCCGTGGCTGCCTACGAAGAAGCGATTTCCGACCTGTCAGACGTGTTTTGTGACACGACTGGCAAAAAAGTTTTCAGAGTTTGTTAAGGCGAATGGAACTTTGTATAGAATATGATGGATAATATTTTGAAAAGATGTAAAATAAATATTAATAGTATCTAGAATACGTTTTGTATATCTCAAAACTTATTGAGTGTTCCACGTACGTCAAGGCTCGCGTGAATAAGTTTTTCTGTAGCTTAGCTACAGAAAAACTTATTGTTGGAGAAACCTACGTTGTAGTTGGATAAAAAGATACACAGGTAAATTACTTTATGTTGTTCGCATAATCGATAATAATAACCACAAATCATAGAAAGATCTGTGGTAATAGCCGTTTGGTTCGAATTCTTAGTATGTCAATAATTGAAAGGAGGTATCCCGCCGTGCGTCTGTTAATACGATATTAAAAAGACGAGCGAATAATCAAGTCATTTTTGTTCAAGGGCGTTCTTCATTATTTGAAGTTGGCTGCAGGTTTCTTTGAAATATAGTCACCACTTACCATCAACTAGATTGTAAGTTTGGTTATCACTAAAACTTAGTCAAAAATTTAAAGTGAATGATGAATAAAAATAAAAATAAAATCACTTAAAAATAATGTAATAAATATTGAGGCCAACCCACACCCTTTTTGTATACGCCACAACCCGGGCTTTCTCGATGCAAACTGCAAATCCATCCCGCGCTACCAAATATACAACGGAAATAAACTACGTTGCTAAAATTCATAGGTTTATTGGTGTAAAAATAAGTATTCATTATTTAGTAAATCAATGTTATAGTATTAAGTAAAATCTTTTAATATCGTTAATGTGTGGGGCATTTGATTTATATGAACGTTTTTCATTTACTTTTCGTAACGTGTTTCACTTTATGTCCCATATTTACAAATGATCATTATTAACAAGGTACAATATAACGTTATTTTAAGTATTTTAAATCGACATATACACAAAAGAAGAATATTTATGGAAAGAAAAATATTTATGAAACAATGAATTTGAAAATAAATTTATACAAATAAATTAAACGATCTTTACAAAAATACTGCAGCAAAATGAGCGATACGTCTACATACCACGAGGCCCCAAGCCTCAGTGTCTGTACACAGGCGTTTACGCACACATGCGTACGTATTATTTCAGAAATAAAAATATGTGATTGAAAATAAAAACAATTAATTGGAGTCAAAAAATTTAAATAAGTTAATATGTAGCTTGTATAATAATCTGACAAAAAATCAGAATGATTGCATGTATATAAGTACGGTTTTTTCTACTTCTTATGCATTTATAAAATAACGTTACAACCGTTTAATTTATAATTCTACTCCAAAAATCAGGTTTAGACTAAATAACAAAAAATCCGATTTCTCCTTTATTTTTACATAACCCTTTGAAACGATAGGATGGTCTCCTAATGTCTGCTTCGGCAGAACGTTCATGGACAAAAATAATCTGACTTTCTCGCGTGTTAGATTCATGCTGCAGGTAGAGTATGAGCCAGTAAGGAAATAAAAAAAATATTTAAAAAAAATTATTCAACGCTATTTTTGTGTTAAAATTTTTATCACTTCGATACGTCTTAAAATATTTACCATCTATTATAATTTCTCTATTATAATGTAACTATTATAATTGAAAATTTCAATATCAACTGAGTAACCTAGTAACTTATGTTGCAGTACCATCAACGGATTTAGGCTAAAACATTAGAAGTAATGTGATAAAACCATCGTGTCAATATAAATAAAATGAGAACATCGTCAATGAAGTCGATTAAATATGCATTAATAAGGATAACTCAAAAACAGATCTTGATCAAATTCGTATGGGCGTACATGAGAAGCACTAACTTTCACACAAAGAAAAAGAATCGTCAAAATCGGTTCACGGTTAGAAAAAGCGATGAGGTAACACAAATAAAAAATAGATAAATAATAGATACAGTGGAATCGAGTACCTCCTCCTTTTTAAAGTCGGGTAATAAAGTAAAATGTTGGCAATTAAACTACCTACGGCAAAATATGTAATAAATACTCGTATTATTTACATGAGCTTTATAGTGAACTGTTTTTTAACTTCTATTTTTATTAAGTGCGAATAATCATAAGTAAGTCTGATTCCTACGGCACTAACTTCCCCTTGCAGAGAAAAATGCTCTCGGCGTTTTCACTTCACGATAGCAACCACTACTCAGTCCAATTATCAAGTAGTTCTAAACTTTTGAAAATAGCCTTTCTTTTAAAATTTCTGCGTAATATAGTGATCTTAACAGCCGCATTCAAAATGCTGGCGGTTCAACATAATAAATTTAAAATAATCAATTACTTTATTAATAAATATGTTTCATTGCTTGATAATAAAGTTTGCTATGATTTTTAGGCTGATGAGAACCTATAGTGAGTTTTTAGATTTTTGTTCGGTAAATTACCATTTTCGGCTGCACCAACACTTACCATTAGTCAAGCACTGGCTTATAATAGTTAAAATATTTTTATTTGTACGACTTACAAGTTTGGATGGACTTACAAGATAGAAGAGGTGCAAGTGAGACAAATGCCTTTGTTACTTAGTTGTGACATATCAAAAACCCAGGGTGACTTTGCCTTTCAAAAAAATCTTGACAATGTTTCTATCTTCTCTTTTATTCTCTTTTCTGTCATAAGGTGGTGTCAGATTTATTGTCCACAAGTATCTCGCTAACAACGTTGTAACGAATAAGAGTGTGTCAACGAGCGTTGCGTTCCTTATACACAGAATATCCAAACATTATTCATTGAAAGTCATACAGGTTTACGCACCAACCTCAGCACATCTGGAAAAAATGTATGAGTATATCTCTAGAGCTATGCCGTCCTTTAAAATCACTATACGGTGTTAATGGGAGACTTTAACGCAAAACTAGGCACAAGAGAGAATGGAGAGTTGAAAGTAGAGAATTTCGGATTAGGGAAACGAAAACGTCTTTATGATGAACTCTTTCTTCCAAAAGGGGCCCCACAGAAAGTGGAACTGGTCGAGCCCCACCAAAAACCGAAAAGTGGGAAACCAACTTAGTCAAATATATTCTAATATCTATATGGATAATATTGTATTTATTATTTTAACTTTTATAGTAAATTATTATGTAATTATCTTGGAAATAGTTATGTAAGTGCTATGGAAGTGTGAAGTCTCTTAGCACAAGTTTTTTATTCGGAGTCACGCAATTTTATCTGTGTCACTTCTAAAAAATTTATGCCTCCAAAGGGGGAGAAAAAAGAAGAAAAATAAAGAAAACTTAACTAAATATAGTGTACCTATATGTGCTCGGTGCTCTATCGGCTTTGTTCAAAAAAAATCGTAAATCATTTAGTTTAGTTCATTTATTATGTCAATTAAGCAAATTAAATTATAAATGTATGAAAATGTTATATTATAATTCCTATTAATTATTGCTTAATTTAAATAAGACGATTATGTGTACCAATATTTTTCAGTAAGAGTTTTAAAAAATACTCGTTACTTTATATTACGTTCAGCTATTTAATATGTTTAGAAGCACTGACGCTACAGATATAGCTGAAGAAATCAAATATTTAACAGCTTGATCTGAAGAACGGGAGTAATCTGTCTACGCAACGGACAGTCGATGACTACAGTAACTCAAGTTCAGAAGACGCCTAATTGGTCAAAATAACTTAAGGTTTATATTAACTTCAAAGCACTTGTTTCGTCGTTTTCTCAAATAGTTTACACGCACAGACAGTTATATCACGAAATCGCATCACTTTTACGATTCACAATCTACTTCAAACCATTGTTTAATCGATAAAACAGAAGCAAAACTCCGTTGACCGTCAAATTCCCGCCAAAATACACAGTACAGAGAGAGAGAGAGAGAGAGAGAGATTTATACGTTTCGTAGATTATAATAATCTAATACCACAGAGATATACTATACAAAATTACATTTCTTTTTAAGATAATAAGCAAATAAATAAATGGGAAAAATTAGTAGCATAAAATAAAGTACAGAGAATTGAGCAGTAGTAGATTAAATGACTGTCGAGACAAAATAAACAATTAAAATTACTAATCTTTTTAAGATAATAAGCAAATAAATAAACTGGGAAAAAATTATAAAATAAAATGCAGAAGATTGAGTAGTAGATAACTTTCGAGACAAAATAAACAATTAAAACTTTTTATTGAAAAAAATATCGACTGTCGATTTTCATATTTTAACGCTTAACCCACCGCGTGACCATTGGTGTCACCTCGCCTTTGCGTCGAGCATCGAGCGAACGCGCCAATGCTTGTACTACACTAACGGGAAACGTCAATGCCTATAGACGCAGCAAGAATTGTTTTAAATTTAACGCGATAAAGTTGGCTACACTTGAATGCACCACGTCATTAAATTTCAATGCCATTGAACGGTGTTAAAGTTGGCGTTAATGTTCCTTGAAGACTTTTTATATTTGGTAAAAATGGTTCTATAAAAACCTATAAGGTTTCCTTCGCCTTTCTAATTATTCGATAGTTGTGTTAAAAGATAATAATTGGATAATTCGTCACAAAGCATCATTTTGCGCTGTACGATTCGCCTACATTCAACGTCCATCAACGCGATTATTAACGCCATTTCTCGTTAAAGAAGCTCCATGGCACAGTGGCGTAGCGATGAGTTGCTGCGTTGCGGGTCGCGGGTTCGAAGCACGCGGAACAATTATTTGTATGATCTACAAATAATTGTTCCGGATCTGGATGTTCGTCCTTGTGCAATTTATGTTTGTAAACTACCTCCACGATACAGGAGAAAATCCTAGTGTGGGAAATCCTTACGTTTAAAAAAAGAATTTAAAAACTAGAATTAATAAAATAATTATTTGATTTTTTGATAATCAAATATGTTGAGTTTTATAAAATAATAAAATTTTCTTATTGTATTCAGTTACATAACACATATAGGTACAATATATTTAGTTTAGTTTTCTTTATTTTTCTTGTTTTTTTCCCCTAAATTTTTTAGAAGTGTCAAATAAAATTGCGTGACTCCGAATAAAAAACTTGTGCTAAGAGACGTCACACTTCTATAGTACTTACATAACTATTTGCAAGATAATAACATAATAATTTACTATAAAAATTAAAATAATAAATACAATATTATCCTTGTAGGTATTTTACTAATTTAGTTTGACTAAGTTAGTTTTCCACCTTTCGGTTTTTGTTGGGGCTCGACCAGGTCCACTGTGGGGGGCCCCTTTTGGAAGAAAGAGTTCATCATGAGTGATTCGTGAGAAATAACGGGCCTACCTAAAAAATTTAAGTATTTAGGATTATGAAATTTCAGCATATTCTGGAAAAGATAACGAATTATAATGTAGTTTGTAAGCTTATTGAACAAACCAAACAAAAAATAATATATATGGAATCTTAATAAAACTAGGCCCAACACTTGTTTCATTTTATTTTTCTTCAATATCCGATTAAACAGTCCGTAATCGTTACAGCTTATCAAAGTTCACTGCCTAACAAAGGTCTCCTCTAAAGGTGAAGATACGCTCGACAGGCAAATTATTGATCGAAATTCATTGCATTGCGATTGAAAAAATGCCATTTTCATCAGAAGATATTAAACTTCTACGATACAAGAAAGTTGAGTTTGTTTCGATGTAACTAGTAACTGTAAAACATTATATATTATGTTTTACAGTTATCAGAAACCCAAAGTTTATTCAAAAATTACAAATTTCCGGACGGCAATCGAAGTTTGTTTAAAACTTTTCCAGTTGTCTTTTCAATTTGTTCATAATAGAGAATTTTGAAATAAATACAACCAAGTATATTGGAGTAACGTAAACATTTACAACGTACACTTAAATTACGTATCGAAAAGTACAGAAATTTGTAATTTTCAAGATTCAGTGAAAGCTAATTAATGAAATTATATAATCAAGAATAGCAACGTAGTTTGATGAATCATAGGGACTACATAAAAAGGATGTTGTGGATACTTTATATTTAATATATCTTATCATTTGATTATAAAATACAGCTTTATACATTCCACTGCTGGGCACAATCTTATGTTAATTACCGAAAAGGTATTGTCCACGCGCACGGATTTGAATATCTGCTTTAATTTTTTTTATTCCTAAGACGTGCTGCTTTTTTGCTAATATTTAACCTCAAAATTTTTTCTTCTTTGTACCGTTATCAGTATCATATGAGTTGTTACTGGTCGGCATAGTATAACTTTCTCTGCCATTTTCCAGTATCATTTTATTACTCCTTTCTTATCTACATACAGTGTATTTCATTAATGATGAATCCGGTTTTAACGACTTTTTAGTTATAACGACGTTACTTTGAAGTCCCTTGAAATTAACGTATACTTTTGATGGGGAATGTTTCGGTTATAGCGACTTCGAATATTACAACAGTTTCGGTTATAGCGGCTAGTTTTAATTAATCGTTTGTAATAAATTACTTCAAATCACTGGCACGTATTACGACCGAGTCTAAATTCAATGAAATAGTCAACACATAAATACACAAAGATTCATTTATAGTCATTAAGCTTTCTTATTTCTTTTCGTAATTCCAGATGGTTGGCAGCTGTGATTATACGCTTAAAATTAGTAATTTTTGTGGTGTTGTGTTAATCATGGCACCAGTTAGAAGAATGTTTACGGTTAAATAAAAAGTAGATACTATTTCGAGGCTTGTAAATGGTGAAAATAATATCAGCTTGTGCAAAGAATTAAATATTTCGCATTCTACTACAGTATCAACGATGTGGAAAAATCGCTCTGAAATTATGCAATGCTTCGAAAAGAAGTATTGGTAAAAAGTACTATTTCACAATGAATACTACTATATCCATGCTTTCTTGACCTCAAATTTTCTGTCTTTGCCACTCCTACCCGTATATAATGCGACTTCCAGATAAAGTGACGAATTTACTCCGGTCCCTTCATCTTCGTTATGAGTGAAATCTACTGTATTTCGTTCCGCACATTGTTCATACATCTTTTGTAAGGCTTTCTTCTAATCTAGTATCCATATAATTACACATCACACAATTTTTATACGGTATTTCCGGAAGGATGGTCGTAAGCACGTTGTAGGTTCATAGAGATCCCGATTAAAGAAACAGCTATACATCGTGGTGCCCGTTCGGCTATTAACTCTTTTATAGGCGAAACCGACAACAAGCTTGGCCCCATTTTATATTTATGATTTTGGTGGGATTCGTATTATAATAAAGCTCTACATGCTCATATAGGTTCACATACTGGAATATATGGCTAATACTATAATAAAAAAGTCAACTTGCCTATACATGTCCCACCGCAGGACACAGAACACAAGTAGATTTAATAATATCAACACGGTTTACAGATGGTTTGTTGATTACAAGTACAAGGTTTCTTGCGGTTATATCGCTACTCGTTGCTATTTTTGGTATTTTACGTCTGTATATCATGAACAAGATGATATACAGCCATCTTACAGAGTCCATAGGGTTTTTTATTCCCATTAGTAGTTGTTCTTTGTGATCTCCAGGGAAATATGGTAATGTATTCTTATGTGCCGTACGGATAATTTTAGAATAGTTTGGAGATTGGAAAACACGGTAAAATGTTCTTACAACAATAAAATCATACATGTAATCTTGTAGTAACATGTGTTTGGCATAAATACGAATTTACTTTAAATATTTACATAAAAAAGATACCAATTTTTTCGTAATGCGTAGATAATGTTATTCGATAAATTTAAAGTACCTAGTGTTTGGTATGAGTACGATGAAATAAATCTTCCGACTCTGGACCTTTATACAATTTCGTGTAAAATATTTGTCTGAAATACTTATTTTATCGAAATCTTCACATTACACGACATGATGTAACGTGTCCATATATCTATATATGCTATGGGTAGTAAAAAATTCCAAATTTAAGTAGGATATACGTATGAAATTGCCGTTATACAGTACTGACTATTATAAATCATAATTTATATTTTGTATGTAACTTCATGTGAAATTAATTTTATTTTAAAAACATGGAGTTCCTTTTTTAATAAGTCATTTGTTTTATTAAATTCCCAGTGTGAAATACGTGTGTGTGTGTGTGTGTGTGTGTGTGTGTGTGTGTGTGTGTGTGTGTGTGTGCGTGCGTGCGTGCGTGCGTGCGTGCGTGCGTGCGTGAGTGCGTGCGTGCGTGCGTGCGTGCGTGCGTGCGTGCGTGCGTGCTTCGGGGGTGTTGCGTGCGTGGGTGCGTGCGTGCGTGCGTGCGTTCGTGCGTGCGTGCGTGTGTGCGTGCGTGCGTGTGTTATATAACCTGTGTCTACTCTCATGGATTCGTACTGTCACCCATTCCATTTTATAGGCCTAGTGCTAAATCGCCACATACTCGTAGCATTAATTGAGGTCACCCTATGTATTTAACCTAAAGACGCTTACAATAATTTTAGTTAAAATTATAATAAATGAAACGAGGGAGCTAACTATAAAATTGGACATTTGAGAATTAATAAAAAAAAGTGAAACTATTTATTGGACCGCAGATCTTTTCAATAATCCTAGTTCTTCAGACGGTTTTAATATAAATTGCGAAATTTAGTGAACGGTATAGATTCCTACACACAAATGGTACTCACTAGTTTTGATAAATGGATGATTACAGCTTACAGTCTTTATTGCACTTCAACATTATATCGTATTTCAATACTTTTGGACTTGTGAGTTTTAATTACTTTTAAAAATAGTATATATAACCAACTATAATATATAATTATATTAAGAAATAAGTCATAAAATACAGCGATCTAATTATTAAATATACAACCGTTGTCGTGAAATACTCCTAACACAAGCATTTAAGGTTAAATGTTAATGGCTAACAGGAATATTAGTAATGATTTCTTATATTTACGCGAACACTATACATGATTAAAACTACTTTTACGGATTTTATCGCGTTTATTTTTACGCGATAAAAAGTAGTTTTAATCATCCGTAAAAGTAGTTTTAATCAGGAATATTAGTAGTTATAATGGCACTACTATAGTATTTTTTATAAAAATCGCGAGAGCCTGATATTATATTATTTGTTTAAAAGTATAAAAAGTAAAGTTACAGCCTATATACGTCCACAGGCATAGCACAGTGGGCACAGGCCTCCGCTCATTTCTAAGAGTGTTTTAGGGCAAGGAAATGTCCACCGCGCTGCCCCATGTCCCCCCGTGCCCCGTGTTGGCGAACTTCATGTCTTCGAAAATACTTTTTTTCTTATTTCTCAGACATGCAGGTTTCTTCACGATGTTTTTCTTCACCGCCGAGCACGAAGTAAATCAGCACTTAAAATTGCAATTAACAATTTCATTGGCGCCGGCGGGGGATCGAACACGGGTTACTCGAGCTACCACGGCTCTTCATGGTTTGTATTTACAAAATCAATATCGAATATCTTATGTGCTGCTTTGTTGTGCGTACCCTGTCTTAATAATGGTTCCTTATAGTATATAATTGAAACTTGCTAAAGAGAGTTTTTCTCTCAAAAAGGTATTTGAAAAGATGACAGGATAATTATTTTGTTATATTGCTCTCTAACAGTGACTGCTGATCAGGTCTCACAGCAAAGATTGGTTAGCCTTTTGAAGCTACGTAGTAAGCAAAGATTGGTTAACCTTTTGAAGCGCGTAGTAAACCTTTAAGATCACCCATCTTATAAATCGTCTTGTGGCGATGTAAGAATATCCACTAGCAGACAAAAAATACCGACATGACAAAGGAAAACTAGAAAAGTTAATAGGCAGTAGCATCTTTCGTTTTTATAGAATAAGGATGACAAACGAGCACACAGTCATACTGATGATAAGCGGATGCTGTGGCCCATAGACATCTACAATTATCCAAAATGAAGTATCAAAATACAGATGCGTTGTCACCCCTCAGTACCAACATAGTTTGCCTCGGTTCCAGTAAAAGGGGTCTTTGACTCTCCTTCTTCACCTTCCGTGACAAAGTAGTATCAGTCTGCTTTTGATGTTGGTAATCCGAAAGTGTGGTCCTACTCCGGTCAAGCCGATCCACACATATTCATGCTGCAACCCTGCAATCACATAGCTGCAGAATGGCTCTATTACGTGAATAAAAACTCAAGGTCTGCCAAGCATGGCAACTATGGTAAAGTTTTGCTTTGCTGTCAAAATCTATACACGTCAAGCTGCTTTATCAATTTTTCCACTAATCTAATATGTATATGTATGACATTTTTTGTTGAATCTACTTTTCCGTAATTTATTGTTTTTACCCGCAATGAAATGGAGAAAGTATTTACGTTTAGGGTGAGAGGTTGTTTGTTTATACCAATTTAAATACGGTGATACCGAATGTAAACACGGTTTTCTGTAAAGGGTTTGTGACTCATCGACAATTTTTCTGAGATAGTTGTTATGATGTTAACTCGCCATGAACTCCAATGAACATTTTTGTGTAACCGAATGTTCCCATTTATCATCAAAACGGTTTAAATAATTTAGATACGGTTTTCAGTAGAGGATTTGTGACTCATCGACAATGGTTCTTAGATAGATGTTATGATGTTAACTCGCCAGTGAGCGCTGCAATAAGGCATGACACTTACCTCAGAGGTTAAGAACTTACTGTAAATATTACAGTACTCGGTTCAATTCTCGGTTCTAATTGTAACGGTTCCCCCCCCTCTATATAAAAATATTATAATATTAAATACTAAATATATTATATTCCCCTTTATATTAAAAATTATATATTTGTGACCAAGATAAATAAGATAAGTTTTGATCTTTCTAAATGATCTTTCAAAAGGTTTAATAATAGGCCGTTTGTAATATTTTGGCATGATCGTCTTAGTTAGGACCCTTATTTACATTGTGTTTATTTAGTAACTTAGTTATTTTAGGTGTCTCTTGGAAGAATGAATATTCACTAGAGCAATTGAAAGCTGTTGGTAGTGCCTTATAAGCTAAGTGAACCCCGTTCACGAAGACAGGGCTCAAGAAAGGTTAAGAACATAAAACGTCTTTATTCCACTTGTATCAGGTTTGCATTATTAATTTATTATTAATTATCCCTTCCCGCTTGAAAAAGGCTCACAATATATTTATACAAAACACGCGATACAAGGGCTTCGCTCTCCTACATTTATTTAAAAAATATATAGGGGGAGGCACACTGCTCCAAACACGCCGTGCGTGGTGAGCGCCAACCATTTTGATGCACTCCCCCCGAAGGGAACGCTAATTCGGGAACTGGACCGTAGTCCACAGCAAAATAACTGGCGAACTAGTAAAAGAGGCTTGGCACCTTGTTAGTGCGTAAGCACAATTATCGACCGAAGTCGCGCATGTCAATGCGTGTAAACGCCATATAGAATACGAACGAATCCAGCCACAGTGAAAGTACGTCACACGGTTTATGCAAATAGGCATACTGGCCGTAAACCCTCCGTGAGCGCCACCACCTGCCAGACCACCGCACCTGCAGACGTGATGTAAGCCACCAGTTGTATGATCAGCACGGCTACTAGCCGCAGAGCGTGTCATGAGTCTACCGCTCACCTGAAGGGAATGGGTTCCCACGTTGTGCGGCTTTCGGCCGCAGCCTTGAAAGTCTCCTCAGATCCTCCCGCCAGCTACCACCCACATGAGGTCGACACATATGCTTCACCAACCAATACAACGGCAGATATAGCCAAAAGGCAGTTATAAGTTGTTAGTAATAATTTGACATCAGAAAGGTTTTGTGTCACTGACGTTGAGTAAATGCATTTTAGATAATGTTTGTCTCATCAACCAACAAGTTGCCTTCAATCATTCAAAGGTGGGAAAGTTATAGAGATATATTATTATGTTGTTATATAAAATATCGTGGAGGGCAGACAGCCTGCAGCCCCGTAATGAAGGCACCCGGCTTGGGCAAAGCTACTTAGGTGTGTATCAAACCAAGACGTAGAGAGCGCCATTGTGAATAGCGTCCCACCAAACAACTATCGCAGAGACGCAATGCTGCAGAACGCAACAAGCATCAATACGACTATCGTCGGGTTTACACCATCCAGACCAGAACCACAAGAATGCGTCGTATCAGGCGCAGCACACCCGCAGATCTATCACAAGACGTAATACCGCAAGAAGTAGTAAGCATCAATGCAACTATCCTACGGATGGCGTCCCCTCACAACATATCTACATGATCCCTATCAACTTTGGTAACAAAGTTTGTATTGTTGTTAACTAAAAAATATCATCAATGTATCATAGTAGCACGCTACTAAGACGCCAATGAACGAAACTCCACGCATCATAGCGCTAATCTACTAAGACATGAAGTTGAGTATGCCTATTACACTTAAAAGTGCTACCAAACACACTCATCCCAATCCGAAATATAGACGACGCTATCGCTATGCGCTACGACGCCGCCCACTGACGGTATGGGTGTGCGATGTTCACGGGAAAGCCGTATTGCTACAACAAACCCGCTTACCACCAGCACTAATATGTTGTTAACTAAAAACTGCACCAACGTGCCGAAGTAGCACGCTACTAAGACGCCAGTGGACATAACTTCACGTATCATAGCGCTAATGCACTAAGACATGAAGTTGAGTATGCCTGTTACACAAGTGCTACCAAACACACTCATCATCCAAATCCGAAAGATAGACGACGCATGGCTATGTGCTACGACGCCGCCCTCAAACGGTATGGGTGTGCGATATCCATGGGAAAGCCATATTGCTACAACAAACCCGCTTACCACCGGCACTAATATGATATGTCTAGGACACATCGGTTACCGAGTCCAAGTTTACCTCGGACCAATTGCTCGTGAAGCAACATACACACCACCATCATATTCCTTTTCAAGTCCCTAATAAGGACTAGTCATTTTGCTACAGTACTAAGAGCAGTCGGTCACCCGACCACCCCATATAATGCTTATGCATCAAGGAGACCTTCTATAATAATGCTTTTGTATCATAGACCTTACTTTCATAAGTCATTATTATGTAGGACTTCAGCCTACGAATCTACTATTGT